>OY804595.1:45443327-45848001 GCA_963680895.1 Fragum sueziense
TCCATATAAATCTGAACTGCTGTCTACAACAATTTGTTTAATTTTAGCATAGAAAATATATTTCTCGTAAACGGAGCAATATTTTGGCTTGAAATTTCCAAACTTTTCATAAGAAAATATGCTCTTTCAGTTAAAAATAAAAGTAAAATTTGTGAAAAATAAATGTAAAAAAAGCAAGCTACACATAGAAGATCTTTTTTTTACACCTGTAGTCTATAATAGATTACAAAGCAGAGCTCTGTTGATAAAGATAGGACCTGTATAAATACTATAAAGAAAAGAAAAAGGGAGATGTAAGTTATTAGCAATTTCTTTTGTCTCCACATTTTCTGAAGCTTTATCAACAAGGATTTTCAAAATTCGAAGGGTAAGGGTTAAATCTTTGCAAAGTGGCAGAAGTATAGACTGGTCCAATTTGACCCTTTCCCGAACGACACAATTTTAGGATTGTCCAATTTAAAAGTTGCCGTTGATGACAAAATAATTGTTGATACAGATGTGACATGCGTATAGTGTGCGTTTTTCAACTTATATGGTAATGTCGCAGAGGCTGTCCAGAGTCACTGGTGTTAAAGGGAGAAACTAGCTCCAACAAGAGTCAACGGTATTTTGTTGCCTCGTGACATACCGGTACTCTCGGGGTAGTTGTATCGATGGAAAATCGGTATACAAAAGTTGGTGTCGAGAACATTTTTCTTGAATTATTTCTTTTTCAGAGATTTTTGGAAAAATCCGGCGACGCTGTAATATGAGGAAATGGACAAAGTGTCTTGTGCACGAGAATATACGGTGTTAGTTAGCAGGGTTTTAATTTAATCATTGAAAAACATCATCAAATCGAAAGTAAAATTTCGATTTCAACTAACCTTTCGTCGAGGCAACTTGCACTCGACCAATTTTCGCCAGAATTCAACATTTACGTATTAGAAAATACAAATTCTTATCATTTTAACGATCTGGAACCGTAATGGATTTCGGTTATTATCGCCGATGATCGGGTATTTACGGCACTCGGTTATTTCCGTGAAACGCACTTCGGAAAGATTCGATTTTGTTCTCACCTCAGTTTACTTTCTCGTAAATATTAATATATATCGGCCGTGAAAGCTATTTAAAGTGTATTTTTCTGCATAGATAGAGATAATTCTCGTATTTCTCGTTGTTAGTAGCATGAAAAATGCTTAAATATTATCGTTCTGAACACTCTGGCGCTTAAACGTATATTAAACGTACATCCATTCCATTAGAATAGGAAATACACGAAAAATACTTTTTCATGTTGTATTCTATAAATAGCAAAAAAGAAAGTGAAAGTACAGCGAAATAGGGAACGATTTTATCCAATTAATCGTGACGTTATTTCGGACATACAATAGTAATTCGTTGGAGCTGTTATGAAATCTCGTAGCTACGGCTTAAATCAGGCCGTAGTTACGATATTTTATGACAACACTGACGGTTTATCAAAACATAACTTAAACCCAGTCTATTGTTAGCACAAAATCCATTGCTATTCACATGAATTTTCCGTGGTTTGTTCAATTTCAACATTTCCTTTCATAGATATTTTGATATTTTCAGTAATTTTGGGGTTATCAAGGCTTTAAACGGTAAATTTAGGCATCGACAGTGGTGACGAACAGATTTACGTCAACTATTTTTTATCGTAAAGTTGCGGGAAAAAAACTTAGGAAATTCTAATCTTAGCTGCGAACATGTTTTGTAAAACGCACCAACGCAAAAAAATTGAACTTCCGTTCAAATCTACGAAAATAATGTGCGTAATTTCGTTGATAAAACGGGACCCAGATCACTGGTAGAAATAACAGAAAAACACTAAGAGAAATGAAGAAATAACTGTTTCAATAGGCATACAATTGTTATGAATTTACTGATTTGGTCATAAAGAGCAAAGCACTGATATATCCTTCTCTTACCAAGTCTGGTTTTGACGTCCATTGTAGAAATAATTTGAGAAAACATTGAGAGAAAAAAAGAGGTTGTTGATTATCATCAATGTGTTATCATCAATATGTCCCTTTTCCTCAGTGTTTCCTGTTCTTTTGGACTGGTACAGTTTTGTTTTTGTGTGTGTGTGTGTGTGTGTGTGTGGTTTTTTTTTTTTTTTTTTTTTTTTTTTTTTTTTTTTTTTTTTTTTGGGGGGGGGGAAGGAAATTGGTTATGCAAGCGCGGATCCAGGTATTTTCCCAGGGGTCGGGGGTGGCGGGGTGGGGGTCATTCGATCTTTAACTCTTTTTTTCGCCAAATTTCAGGGGGTTCAGGCCTCCTGACCCCCATCCGTCTTGATCCGCATGCAGATGTATGTCATACCATGAAGGACTAGATATAACAACGGTTTGTCGTGGCACACTGGGACAAAAGACGCAGTTTATTTGGGACATAACCAGTAATCTTTTTGATAACCCCCTTTTTCGCCAAATTCCAGGGGGGGGGGGCATGACCCCCTATCCCCCCTCTGGATCCGCGCATGTTATGTATGCACCCACCAATACACTTGATTGATTCAAGATCTATACGAATAAATGCTTAAGACCAGGATTTGATATAGTATCAATATTGCGTCTTCTGCCTTGATTTTTTTTTATCATAGTCCAGTCACAATATAATGACACATGTTTACAAATTTTACAGTAATAAACAAAAGGTGATCCTTGTTAATTTTCAGTTCAACGTTGCATTTCTTGGTTCAAATCTTGAAGGTGTAAGGGACCTGCAAGATTCGAACCATCACATGCAAATTTACAGTAGTTATGACTTTGCGTTTTTTGCAAGGGTAATTTTTGTAAACATGTGCCATAATATCATTAATTAAAGGACTATATATAGGTATGTAAAGACCCGGTAATCAAAGATACATGTTCGTGTAAGATTAGCTTAATTTGATTGATAAAGGCGTTCTTATACAGCAGTACATGACACCAATTTCAGCCCTCTTCCACCCCACGAATCTTATATCACGGCGGGGAATCACCTGACATAATATTTTCGATATTTTCCAACAATTTTGTCAAAAGATGACCGATTTGAAAAGAAGAATTTAAGCAGAGACAGTGGGAACACTCCATGACTTTGCTGAATGCCAAGGATAATCTTTGAAAAATCAGCTGATATGAAAGTTATTGACGACCAACCAAAACTTAATCTGGTCGTCAATTACGTTTTTATCACTTGATTTGTAAAAGAGTTACCACCCATCTGATATCGGGCGTTTTACACTTTTTTCTGTTTCAAACCGATTTCAAATTGGTCAAGTATTTACAAAATTATTGACGATTTTCTGAAATTTAGTGTCACATGATTCCCCACCGATGTATATAATGCCCTTGTTTTGTTAACAATAGTTTATGTAGTATCTACAGGGAAATCTGGCAATAAATATTTGATAAAAATAAGTTCTTTATATAAGTTACTATAAAAAATAATGTGTTGTTACATTTGACCTTACAATGAATATTAGATGGAATTGAATGACCTATTTTGGATAATTTTGTCCTTCTTTTATGCACCCCTACTAAGTTTGAATTCATAAAAAACCAAAATTTAACGGTAACTTTTTTTCATTCTTGTTTTATTTGCACAAGTATAAATTAGAGATAATTTTGGTGTGGGTCTCATACCGTGCCAATCAATATTACAAAAGTTACAGATCAAAGAAAAAGGTTCATTTTTCTTAAACATGGAAAAAATTCAGTCGCAAAATCATAAACCTTATGTATAATCAAGTGTTTTTTTCTCAATTTTGTTTTTCATAGTTTTGAATTCAGCTTATTTATGTTACACACATATCTGTTGTAGCATACAAGCTGAAAAATGTCAGATATTATCATCTTCTGGGGAAAAAATATGAGATTTACGGAGTTGGTGCATCCCCTTTTCCCGCCTTTTTTGTAAAAGGGGTCAATAACTAAAAAAATATATAAAATTCCAACAAATCGGTAAAAATTGTTTTAAGTTTCATTTTACCTCCGTCTTATATCATAGAAATGATATATAACAATACTTTTTGTATTTTCAAAAGTGTCTATTATGGTTCCAGATCGTTAAGTATTTTGGGGAGTTGCAAGTCAATTACATGTTATATCGATATATCATTGGCTATAATTTGGGAGATTGGTAAACACGTGTGCTAAAATGATTGTTTTAAAACACTGCTTACTAACACCGTATATTATTATTGTGCACAACAAACTTGGACCATATCTTCATATTACAGCATCGCCGCCGTATTTTTCCAAAACTCGTCATAAATGAATTAATTTAAGGGGGAATGCTCCAGTTTCCTAAAATTTTTCCCAATAATAGAATTTAAGCATATTTTGTATGTTGAAATTACACGATATTACCAATTGAAAAATAAAATAAAAATGAATGGTCAGCGATCTTGTTTGAATTTTATAGGCATTCGTATCACATACCCCTACATCGAAAAATGCATAATTTCTTGCACCTGTCCAAGGTCACTAAATGCTAATAAAATGATGTATATTCATCGCTTAGTCCCGAAAACGGATTTAAAGTAACGTCTTACATTTAATAAGAACAGAAAACCCAAAATATGTGCTATTATAAACGCGTAAATGTATAAAACAGCATGATCACGTGGTCGGTTAGATCAACGAAGCTGGAGTGTTTTATGTCAAAACTTGCATATTTCTGGAGATATTTCAAGTTCTACATAATAGAATTTGATCAAACTCCCTCATTGTATTAAGCAACATGTCCTGGTAATAATTCTAAAAGAAAATGTATAGGTCAGCGCACTTATTAGTGAATTACAGCAATTCTAATCAGCAACACATAAATAAAATGACACAAAACAGTGGTAACTGCATGCACACTTACGACTGTCTTGCACTAAATAATCGATTTTCATCTTGCGGAAATCAGTTTCGCATAATGAATACACTTTTACCGTCGAAAATGGTAAATTGTAATGAGGTGTTATATTATTGAAAATATTGTAGCGAAACATATTGGTACGAAACATTTAATTTACTACAGTAGTGACCGAGTGTTCCGAAAAACTGGAGCATTCCCCCTTAAGAAACATGTGCTCGACACCTACCTTTGTTTACCGATTTTCCTTCGATATAACTACCCCGGAAGTACCGATATGTCACGAGGCAACGAAATACCGTTGACTCTTTTAGGAGCTAGTTTCTCCGTTTACCACCCGTGAGAGCGCTTAACCGTAGATTAGAGCTGAAAGATTTAGGACTTTTTTCAGCTGTCAGAGAGGAAACTGGTCGAGCACTGAGCAGGGTTCGAACTCGCGGCTCATGGATTGAAAGACTCTGTCGTCACTTACAGAGCTATCTGGGCTCGGCACTTCTCCCGTAGGACTTACTTAACTAAATGATTTCTTACAAATTCGAAAGCTCAATTCTCATGCTTTGTTAATTGAATTAATAACAGCTGTTGACCCCGGTCAGAGGCTTTGCCTTTTTTCATATTAATAATAATAATAATAATAATAATAATAATAATAATAATAATAATAATAATAATAATAATAATAATAATAATAATGATAATAATAATAATAATAATAATAATAATAATAATAATAATAATAATAATAATAATAATAATAATAATAATAATAATAATAATAATAATAATAATAATAATAATAATAATAACAATAATAATAATAATGATAATGATAATGATAATAATAATGAAAATAATTGTAGGTCCAATATACTTTTTTCTCTTCAAACATTTGTGGAAAAGGAGAAATACAGCATAAGAGGCGTAAAACCCGAATAAAACAAATGAATAAATAAATTATTTAACAAATCTCAACTTTTTCGTTCAGAAAACGTGTTACGTTTTATCGACCAGTCAAGGTTGATCATGTACATAACTCGTGGACCACAATCGAAAACGTCGTAACTATAGCCCATTAAAGCTGTAGTTAAGGCGTTTTTGATTGTATCCAACTTAAACAATTGACATTCATCGGTTATGTCGAATAACTGCATGTGTCGAAGTGAGAATCTTGTTCAGTGTTTGAGCCTCTCTTACAACCCGTCGTGCGTCTTTTTAAATCGTTCGTTTTAAAACTCTGCAAAATCGCACGATTTATAAAGACGCACGACGGGTTGCACACCCTATTACCGGCTATCACTCGGGCCGTTGCAAACCTCAAGCAGTAAAATCTATAAATAGCGAGTGTACTGGGTAGGTCATACTTTTTCAATTTTTGTTTTGTGTTAAAGGGCATCTCAGCTATATCTTATAGTGCACTAGACCGACCATACATGTATATTTGAGTACCTATATGTCAAATATTAGCCCAAATAGTCCTCAAACAACAAAAGTATTCAACAACAAAGACGTAACTTTACGTATTTTTATGTAAAATCCACCTTTCCATGCAAATTTTAGGTAAACACTTGTTTGAATGTTAGAAATTTTATTACAAAATGGAAATCCAGTATATTATCTAACAACTACTCGTTTGCGAAGACGATCAACTATTCCGTTATAACGTTATAGTCAAACAAAGTTTGGTGAGGTACAAATTAATACTATCACGAACAGAACATACGAAATCAATATGCTGTTCGTGACAGCCAAATCGGCATCAGTGTTCAATTTAAATCGGTCAGTCTGAACTTAATTCAATTCAAACAGTTTTCTCAATTTACATAGTGCAAGAAAATTGATTGTCCTTTTTAGCTCACCTGAGCACGAAGTGCTCGAGGTGAGTTATTGTGGTCACTTTTTGTCCGGCGTCCGTCCGTCCATCAACATTTGGGGTGTTTACACTCTAGCATCCACAAAAGTCAGGCAATCTTGATAAAACTTGGCCAAAACAAGTAGGATCATAAGTTCTCGGATAAGTTTGATTATGGGCCTGATTGGACCATAAAGTGCGGAGTTATCTGCCCTTGAATGTCAAAAAGTGCTGTTTTTAAGTTTGTTTACACTCTAGCATCTACAATTATTGACCAATCAGGACAAAACTTGGACATAATGTTGGAGACCATAAGATCTCGCCAGAGTTCGATTTTCAGTATGATTTGACCAGAAAGATGAGAGTTATGTGCCCTTGAATTGGGCAAAATTGTCGTTTTCGGCTGTTTTCGACCTTGTTTACACTCTAGAATCTACAATTATTAATAAATCAAGACAAAAAACTTGTACACAATGTTGGGTAGCATAAGATCTTGGATTAGTTTGATTTTCAGTCTGATCTGATCAGAAAGTCGAGAGCGCCCTTGAATTTGACAAAATTGCCGTTTTCAGCTGTTTTCGACCTTGTTTACACTCTAGAATCTACAATTATTAATCAATCAAGACAAAACTTGGACACAATGTTGAGGACCATAAGATCTCAGATGAATTCGATTTTCAAGTCTGATGTGGCCAGAAAGATTAGAGTTATGCGCCCTTGAATGAGGCAAAACTGTCATTTTTGGCTGTTTTCGACCTTGTTTACACTCTGGAATTTACAATTATCAATAAATCTAGACAAAACTTGGACGAAATGTTGCAAAGCATAAGATCTTGGATGTGTTTGATTTTCAGTCTGATCTGATCAGAAAGTCGAGAGTTATGTGCCCCTGAATTTGACAAAATTGCCGTTTTCGGCTGTTTTTGACCTTGTTTACTCTCTAGAATCTACAATTACTAATCAATCAAGACAAAACTTGGACAAAATGTTGGACACCATAAGATTTTGGATGAGTATGATTTTTTTCAGTCTGATGTGATCAGAAAGTCAAGAGTTAAGTGCCCTTGAATTTGATAAAATTGCCGTTTTTGACTGTTTTCAGCCATGTTTACTCTCTAAAATCTACAATTATTGATCAATCAAGACATATCATGGACACAGTGTTGGAGACCATAAGATCTCAGGTGAGTTTGATTTTCAGTCTGATCTGACCAGAAAGAGGAGAGTTATGTGCCCTTGAATTTGATAAAATTGCCATTTTCGGCTGTTTTCGACCTTGTTTACACTCTAGAATCTACAATTATTTAGAAAAAAAACAAAACAATGTTGGGCACCATAAGAGCTCGGATGAGTTTGATTTTTACAACGTTATTGACCATAAGTTCATATTCAGTCTTAAAGTCATAAATATCAATTGAATTGAACATAAGTGTTGCTCATATCATTTTGGTTCAGGTGAGCGATATAGGACCATCATGGTCCTCTTGTTCATTGTTATAATCGATTCTGACGATCACCTTATCATTTCCTCATAATATTGACTGAAAGTTGGATTTTACATAAAAATATGTGAGGTTACGACTATGTTGTTGAATAATTTAGTTGTTTGAGGATTATTTGTGCTAATATTTGACATGTAGGTACTCAAATATATGGTCAGCCTAGTACACTACAAGATATAGATGAGAAGCCCTTTAACACAAAACAAAAATTGAAAAAGTATGACCTACCCAGTGCACCCGTCATTTATCGATGATACTGCACGAGGTTTGCAATGGCCCCAGTGATAGCACATAATAGGGTGTGGGTTGTAAGAGCGCCTCAAAATATTGTCCGGTCAATTCTTTGCTGCGTGCAGTCTGCGTCGTGGTTGCGTCCACCAAAATCGTATGTTGCACGTGCGTGCATCGCACGACTAAAGGTACGTTTTAGACGCAGACCGCACGCAGGAGCATGTACGACCGGTTGTAAGAGAGGCTTTATCAATGGGTCTAAAATTAGCAATAAATAATAGGTTTATGGGGAATAATTTCTCTATAGAAATAGGGCTGACAAAAGAATGGTATATATCTTGTTCTTCAACCATATGTAAGCTTATCAAGGGTATGTCGAAAATGTTTAACGTAAATTCTCCATCAATTACACAAAGCCTGCATGTGTCAAACCTCGAATATCCCAATATGATATTCCCTGAGATTTCGACAAAATGAGTGTCGACTGTAATTACGTACAACTATTTACAGATTTTAAAAATACTTACAAATAGTTTCATACGCCTTTTTTAAGAATCTAATGTTTTTAGATTCTTCACCATTATTTTGACCGGTAACTAACGTACGTAACCAAAACTAATATATTGCCAGTGTTATTTTAAAACCATGTAACTACAGATTCAATCAAGCTGTGAATTACACCATCATACAAGGTGTCTAAGTGGATTTTTTGTAATATTTACTTCCTTGTTCTTAGTTCTTATTTTTTCGATGCTTTTCAACGAAAATCTCGTAACTGCAGTTTGTTTTAAGCTGCAGTTACGAGGCTTTTGTTGAACAGCGACGATTTGTTCTAAAATTAAATTAAAATATGCTCGTTACCCTTTTTCACACCCTTACAGAAATGAAAACTCTGCTGCAAATTTGCAGCAAATTTGCAGCAAATTCGCCGCGAATTTGCTGCAAACAAATTAGTTCGCTAGAAGGGTTTGCCAGAACTTCGCCAATGTTTGTCGCTAGCTGCAACCTTTCTGCAATCTTGCCGCAAACACATATCAGTTCACGACAAGTTTGCCAGAAAAAAGAAACTTTGCTGGAAGTTCGCAATAAAGTCGTCTATTGAATCTTTTACTTATAGTGTGCAGGAACTATGCAAGACACCTATCTTTACCATTAATGATTATCGTGTTGTTTGCAAGAGGTTTGCAGGAAATTAATCTTGGCCAGTGCTCATTCAATGAGTTCCAAATTTACTTGTAAAATTATTGCATATACACATAGAAACATTGATAGACTCACAAATTTGTACCAATCCATGTATGAAGATTGACATCATTTGTTATAATTGTAGATTTACAAAATAATCTGTCAAGTTCTTGTGTATAACTTCAAATATCATTGTCAGAATTTAAATGCCAAGATAATTTTAAGACTGTACCCTTCCCTAATTGTCAAAGATCTGCTGCATAGGCGTAAGAAAGTTTATAATATTAGGGGCCAATTGTTAAACATTTTCCCAAACAAGACCTGGTTTTTGAAGTCCATAATCAAATAGGTATGGAAAAATATTGAGACAAAAGAAAAAAATGCTGATAATCAGCATTTCTCCTTTTGTCTCAATATTTTCTTTTCTATAATGTACACAAATCCAATCTATATCAATATCCAGTTTGTCGTCTGCAGAAGTTTTGTAATTGGACTATACTAAATTTTGCTGTTTTGGAAAGAGTTAAGTGAATGGAAATATGGGTGTATTATTGGGTGGTCATAGGATCTGCTGGACAGGCCCGTAGGAAGCAATTTCATATTGGGTGGGCTAAAGCCCCAGTGTCAGACTATGGGGCGGGGGGGGGGGGGGGCTCTAGCCTCAGTTGGATGTTCCCTAAATTTTGTGTAAAATAAAAGAAAAAATGTCATTTTTGGCCAACTTTGGGGGGCTAAGCCCCTAGCCCCCCCCCCCCCCCCCCCGTTCCTACAGGCCTGCTGCAAATTGTTGGGGGCCTAGTCCCCTGGCCCCCCTCTTCCTACGCCAGTGTACAATTGGGCTTTAGTAAGACTTCAAATTTGAAAGCTAGTGCAAGAGAGAGAAAGAATGTTAATAAGAATGGGATTTGTGCAGGCCCGTAGAATCTGTGCAGATGCCCCCCCCCCCCCCCCCCCCCCAAGTGACTTAGCCTACTACGGGCCTGCTGTGTATGTTGTCATAGCGCAGAATTTATTTATTTAAGATAAATGGAGAAATTCCGCTTATAAGTATGTCTGACTGTTTCACACATTTGTCATTGTTAGGCATATTATCATTTTAAATGCATGTATGAAAAATGCTATCTAGAGTGGAAGCAGAATTTGAGGTAAAATATTCATTTATTTGTAATATCACTGTTTTTATTTCGTTTTTGTTTGGAATCAGAATGACCATGCTTTTGCTAGCTTGTTTAATACGCTGCGTTTCATGAGTAAAAATCGTTTTATTTCACACTGTTCAATATGTGAAAGCATAAATATTACCAGTCTACTAAATGTAATAAATCCAGTCTAATTTCAGGGGCAGTCACTCTGCTCTAAACAGTTTTCAAAAAAATCAAAAGAAATTTGAAGCTACAGCAGATTTAAGCGTAAGTATCAACACAAAAGTACCATTTTCGAATCATTGAAAGGTGGTTTTATGTATTTTCCATGTAATTTCGTCCCTTTTTTTGACATTTCACTGATTATCAGCAAGCGGTCATTTCGTACCATAACACTTTCGTTGCATAAGTGCTTCTGCATTCTTTTTCTCTGTGGTTCTTTTTATTGATGGAGGAGAGGGGTGCATGGCCCTTTAATTGGTAAGAATTATCCTTACTTCCTTAGACTCCTTTTTTTGCGACAAGCTCTCGTATAGGGAGCTACATGGTCCGCGGACAACTCTTGTTCCTCAATATTTTAGAACTAGACAGCCCTGGCGGTCTGGAAGCGCTCCACAGGCCTGATTGTTTGCCTTGTTGAATGAAAATTCAAAGGTTCAGGCTGCACAAACAAGCAAGCTGAAAATTTCAAGCAAGATCTTATGGTCAGTAAAATTCTGTGAAAGTTATTGTATTAATTAATTAATTAATTAATTAATTAATACTAATGTTTGTAAAAGTGAAAATAAAGCCGAAAATGGCAATTTTGTCAATTTCAAGGACACGTAACTCATGACGTAAAGTTCAGATCAAGCTGAAAGATACACCAAGGCAAACTCTTATAGTTACCAAGATTCTGTACAAGTTTTGTCTTAATTAGTCAATATTTGTAGTTGCTAGAGTGATAACAAAGTTCAAAATAAAGCCGAAAGTGGCAATTTTGTCAATTTCAAGGGCATATTACTCACCATCATTCTGTCCAAATTTTGTGTTGATTGGTTAATATTTGTAGTCGTTGAAGTGAAAACAAAGTAAAAATAAAGCCGAAAATAGCAATTTTTTCAATTTCAAGGGCACATAACTCATGATGTAAACTTCAGATCAGGCTTAAAATTATACCCAGGCAAGATCTTATAGTCACCATCATTCTGTCCAAGTTTTGTCTTGATTGGTCTATATTTGTAGTTGCTAGAGAGAAAACAAAGTCAAAATAGAGCCGAAAATGGCAATTTTGTTAATTTCAAGGGCATGTAACTAATGATGTAAAATTCAGATCAAGCTGAAAATTACACCAATGCAAGATCTTATGGTCCCCAACATTCTGTACAAGTTTTGTTTGTTTAGTCAATGTATGTAGTTGCTAGAGTGATAACAAAGTTCAAAATAAAGCCGAAAGTGGCAATTTTGTCAATTTCAAGGGCATATTACTCACCATCATTCTGTCCAAATTTTGTGTTGATTGGTTAATATTTGTAGTCGTTGAAGTGAAAACAAAGTAAAAATAAAGCCGAAAATAGCAATTTTGTCAATTTCAAGGGCACATAACTCATGATGTAAAATTCAGATCAGGCTTAAAATTATACCCAGGCAAGATCTTATAGTCACCATCATTCTGTCCAAGTTTTGTCTTGATTGGTCTATATTTGTAGTTGCTAGAGTGAAAACGGCCATTTTTGATATTCAAGGGCAGATAACTCTAGACTTACTACTTCAATCAGAATTCTTTGAAGGAATCTGAGAGGGGGTCACCCAAGGATCATTATTGTGAAGTTTGGTTGAAATCCAGCGGGTAGTTTTTGAGAAGAAGATTTTTAAAGGAAAGTTTACGGACGGACGCACGCACGCACGGACGGACAAACGCACGACGGACACAGCGCCATGACAATAGCCCACTGGCCTGTCGGCCAGTGGGGCTAAAAATCACCCCACAAAACAAAATAAAGCTCTTGCACATGGTCTTAATCTAACAGGTCTGTTTTGGTTTCTATTTTCAGGGTTCGGAGAACTTTG
Organism: Fragum sueziense; assembly: GCA_963680895.1. Taxonomy (NCBI): domain Eukaryota; kingdom Metazoa; phylum Mollusca; class Bivalvia; order Cardiida; family Cardiidae; genus Fragum; species Fragum sueziense. The sequence goes on from OY804595.1 coordinate 45,456,143, forward strand.
TGATGTTTGAGACACAAAAATGGGTGGTATTAAACTGTGTTTACTGTCAGGGGCTGAGAATCTCATAAAACAGTCGACCATTGGCATTTACATCAAATCTCAAAGCCTCTGTGATGAATCTGTTTTGAACTTTTGACCCCAAATTGGCTATTATTTCTAACATGGGCAGATAGGGGATCACTTTACTCCAGAAAATGAAGATCAACATCATTTGAAATTTTTAAGTGTCAGAGAAGCGTTCAAAAACTTTTTAAACACTTCTGGAAATGTGATTCCAGTTGTTCGGACCAGCATTAGGTACAAGAAAAAGGAGGTTCAGTGAAAACTGACTTCGGTGTTAGGGGAGTCGTAACTGTAGTCAATTCAGTTCTAGAACGTGGTCAATGGAAAATCGGTAGAATCATGCAGTCTTATCGGAGAATCAACATGTATATCAACAACAAAATCCTGAAGGTGCCAGTTACTGTGAAAGCAAAAAGTGTGATAAGGCCCCAACGATAATGCCCTAATAGTGTTTTTAGTGAATGGGCGATTATAATGTCCTATAGAATATCGTTTTTGTTCAGTATAAATGATATATTATAGTGTAAGAAAAATCTACAGTGCAAATAGTCCATCGAAAATTCCATAAAGAAAAGGGACCTTTACAAGCTAATCAACAAACGTTTCCTGGACAACAGGCTGAGAAATCATTTCTACACGTGAAAAGACAGAAAATTCAATATATATTCAGAATGGACATTACATTCAACACCGACAATCACAAAACATCATCTTTAAAGACTTGATGAATCAACAAATTATTTGAAATTGATTTAAAAAATGTTTATTGAGAATCTAAGATTAATAGAATACACGTGGAATATGATTGTATTTATAATTGATTGTGTTTGACAGGGCAGTCATTGCATAGGAGCATTGGGTTGTTTTGAAATTTATATCTATAAAGAAAGGCTCTATAATCCGGTCACACTAAAATTCGCCATATGAGGAAAATACGCCCTATGGAAGCCATATGAAAATATTGACGCCATATGGAAATATATGTTATATTAACATGTATTTTGGTCATATTAAGATTTTATTTATCATACTTTTTCACTTTCGAGTAGATCTAGTACTTAATAGAAGTAGCCTAGATGATTTTAGGCGATACATTTTGGAGCTGATCGCCGACGCCATACCACTTTGACCGTTCGCCACAAGGGTCAAAAGTTGAATTTTTTTATATGGAATAAAATGGATAGATCGTTAGATCTTTTACAGTATATTTGATTAATTAGTTTCAGTTATTAAAATGTATACGTTTTTATTTTCAGATTTTAAAGAAGAATATAGAGAAACTCAAAACTTCAAAGGGAGCAAACTACAGACATTTTAGACTGGATGAATTTATAGACTGGAAGCCCAAAATATTTATTCAATTTTTTGTGCGCTTTTTATTAGCTCACCTGAGCACGAAGTGCTCAAGGTGAGCTATTGTGGTCGCTTTTTGTCCGTCATCCGTCCGTCCGTCTGTCCGTCCACAATTTCTTTAAACATCTTCTTCACCACAACCATTCGGCCAATTTTGACCAAACTTGGCAGGAATGTTCCTGAGGTGACCCTTTTCAAAACTTGTTCGCAAATTTTTGATTTGTCAAAAAATGTGGGCGTAGCAGGGCGGGGCTTAAAAATCCTATGAAAATTCTTTAAAAATCAACCATTGGGCCAATTTGAACCAAATTTGGCAGGAATATTCCTTAGGTGACTCTTTCCAAAATTTATTCACAAATTTTAAGATTTGTCAAAAAATGTGGGTAAGGCATACCAGACTTTGAAAAATCCAAAGAAAATTCTATTAAATTTAACCAGGTATATCTTTAGCAGGAGTCAAAACCTCGTAACTACAGCTCAACAAAGCTGGAGTTACGAGGTTTTAATCCCCCACTGGGGATATGTCTAATCCCCATAAAATAAACAAAGACCAGGAATGTTTATTCAAGACGGCCAGAATGGGGAACTGCAGTTAAAAAGGGGTAAATACATTCTATTTGTTATTTAAGCTATCCTTTGTTGATGGTACTCATTTAAATAGTTTTGATTAGATCATTCAAATGAATACCCACATCACAGGATTTGATAAACATTGAAAGATATTTTACAATTTGGAAATCCCTTAACCTCTCCTATTTGAATCTCTAGTACAGCCTCTAGATATGTACTTAAGTTTAACCCTTTCCTGAAAATGCCTGGTTTGACATCCCTAAATAATTAGAAAATGCTTGGAAAAATATTGAGTCAAATGAAGAAAAGGCTGATAATCAGTAATTTTCTCTCTTTGTCTCAATAACTTATCTGCTTTATTGTACATGAATCCTTTCTTTATCCATATCAATTTTATGTTCTTTTTTTTAAATTGGAACAGTCTATTCCTTTTCAGTTTGGGAAGGGATTAAGCAGGTTTTGGCTCACTTATTGGAAATGTTGGGAAAATGCTATTGGAAAAGAAGAAAATGCTGATAGCCTATATTTGCATCTTTTGCTTCATCATTTTCTGTCCAATTTTGTACATGAATGCAGTCTTACTCAGCATTCTGTTTTGTTAGTTACAGCAGATTTAATTCTACTGCTCTGATCTTATGCTGTTAGGAAAAGATTTAACCAAAATCAAATTGTAACTGTTCAATGAATAGTTCCCCTATGAAATGTTGTGGGTTGACTAAGTTCCATATAAAAATGATACAGAGGGCAGTGTTTGACAATCTTTTCTCAAATTATAAGACCTGAATATTTGAAGATTTTGCGTAGTTTAATGTCTAAAGACTAAAAATTATCCATATGCTGTAGCTTTTGATCCTAACAGAAAGTCCTTAGTTATATGCCTTTTCAATTGACAAAATTACCATTTTTGCTCATGTCATCTATGTTCAGGTGAGCGATATAGGACCATTATGGTCCTCTTGTGTTTTTGTTTTATCTATCATTAGATCTAGTATATTTATTGTATTTTTTGTCGTCTGCTATAATTTTCCATGGAAAAGATTTTAGATTGCACAGCTTAACCTTTTAATTGGGACTTGGATCATACGTTTTGAATGATAAAATGGGATATCGACGAGGTTAACAGCATAATCCCATTTACTTTAACTTTTGGCGTCCCTTGAAAATTTTGAAAACATTGAGAGAAAGCAAGAAATTACTGATAATTTGTATAATCTATGTTTTGACACCACATATTCTTAACCCTTTCCCATGTATAATTCTAAATCACAGACCAGAAAATTTAAGATTATTTATTCTACATTTCCGATTACATCAATCTGCGTTTATTTCTTTTGACTCAATATTTTCCAAACCTTGATGGCCAGGTCAAATCAGGGACTTGTTTGTGAAAGGGTAAGGAAGTTTGCCCCTTTGGCCATTTTGGAGGGTTGAAATACGCACGTTTTAATGCCATGTTCTTCCAATTCTTTCACAGTTTCAAACACATCATCCTTGATCTTTCTTGGCATGGCCTGGCTTTGTATGTCATTCCCTGACGGTCGGCATCTGGGTTGAAGGCTTATAGGGACTGGAACAGTTGTCTGTCATATCTGGATGCGGTCATTATACAATTTAAAGTGAATGAAATTTTAACTTTTTTGGTCATTTTGTGGATGAAATATTTTGGGCTGAAGAAAATGCTTGCCACAAGCATTTTTTGTGTGTGGTCTGGGTTAACCATTCCTCAAAAAAGACCTGGGCCCCGTATTACTAAACATTTTACAATCAAGTTTTTGTGTAAACTGTGTAACAAGAGAGCTGATTGCACGAGAAATTCGACTGAGCCAATCAGGGCTGTTGCTACAAGTAATCATGCAAAAATCCAACATACGATCGTCAGTTATACGGGCCCCTGGTTCTCGTCCATACAATACTAGAAAGTTTTGCAAAACACTTGGGAAAAGAAGAAATTTGCATTAATAAGCAATTTCTACTTTTCCATTAATATTTCTAATTTATAAATATAACAGTTCATCATCTTTACAAATTGGACTATTGTAAATCGCACCATGTATGAACGTCTAAAGGACCTCCATGGATAAGGCGAGAAATCTCCCAAAAAGGCTCAGCTTGATGGGTCAATTTTCAATTTAGGTATACTATTTAGGTATACATGTATGTATCTGACAATACAGCTCGAAATAGTTATCAATTTGCATGTTTTGAAAACAAACTTTTCCATTTGAGCTTTTTAGGGGGATTTCTCACCTTATCCATAGATGTCCTCAAAATTGTTGCTTGGTTAATGATGAATAACTTCGGAGACGGAATTTGTTTGTTTGTTGTTTTTTTTTTTTTTTTTTTTTTGTTGTTGTTGTTACCTTACACGCTCCAACTGATCTGGTTTTATGGTTTTCTTTTGCAATTATTTGGTCATCATTTAATTTACCAATTCCCAAACAGTGACGCTTTTGGGCTCTTTACAAGTTAAAAGCTTCAGAAAACATTGTAAAAATAGTGACTATCAATATCTTCATTTTTACACAATATTTCCTACCACGAAAGACTAAAATGCAATATTTCATCCGCTAAAAATTGTCGTCTGCAAAATCTTTGGCCAGACTAAAATTTTGCCATCTTATATAAAGGGACGGGTAAGACCGGGTAAGACCGGTAAAACTAATTATGTGTGGGAATGCAGCTGTTATTGTTGTTGTTGTTTCGGGTTAAACAGTTTATTGGATTTTTTCTTTTCCTTTTTTTGAAAATCCATTTCATTTTTTTATTTATTTTGATGTCATGGGTCTTTGGTTCTGGAAAAGGTATCTGGTAAAAGTTATTTGTCTTTAATCAAAACAAGAACAAACAAATGAAACCATTTCCAAAACTGCGAAATTTTACAGTGGCCAATTTGAAAATTGTTGTAAACCACAAATGGACGTTGCTTATTATCAGCATCTTCTTCTTTAGCCTCGATGTTTTCCCAAGACTGCTCTTTTAGGGACGTTAAAACCAGTTCTTGTTTGGAAAGGGTTTAACCTCTAGGCCAAAGGGATTAACTAATAGGTACTATTTTTCATCGTTGCCCCGTTCATAAAAAGCTGCAGTGCTGATTATATGTTCGTCCGTCAATCAATCAATCAATCTGGCCGTCAGTCCGTCCGTCCGTCAATCAATCAATCAATCAATCAATCAATCAATCAATCAATCAATCAATATTTGATCATTCAATCAAGCAATGTTATGATCAATCAATCAATTAATATTTTGAGCATTCAATCAATCAATGTTATGATCAATCGATCAATCAATCAATATTTTGACAAATCAATAATTGTTTTGAACAAACGTTTGTTCAGGCAGCAGCCGTTTGAATCCATTTTGGAAAATTTCGAATTGTACAGGTCATCCAGTTTATTACGCCTTCTAGTCTATTTGTATGACGCATATAATTACCTCCCTTTCCCCCACATGGATTTCCGCTGTATTCATCCGAAATCTGAAAATAAACAAAAGAAAATATAATAAAATACAAATCCAATAGTCATATTTATCTTGTGTAATAAGATAATAACATAATTCCATTATATACACGCAATTCTACTTTTGGGTCTGTGTGGCGAAGGTTGAAGTGATGTGACGTTATCGGCGCCCAACTCCAAAATTTACCATAATATCTAAAACCAAGTACAAATAAACATAAAATGTCAAATACTATTCGATATTTGACATTTTAAGCCTTAAAATTTCCAAAAAATAAACTTCTATAGAGCAACGACGGGTATTATCGACCACTTAAGGTTCAAATCAGGTTACAGGTGAAACCGACTGACTGTCCTCCTAACATCGTTGACTGTCACCGAGATTCAAACATTGGCTTTCGATTGCGTGTGTTACCGACCATATATCTTTGAATTGTAATAAAGTACCAACGTTTTTATAAGATGACCTTGAGCAGTCTGTTATCGACCAGTGTGGCAGTTATCGACCATTTACCCAAAATGTTATTTATAGTTTGAAAGTTGATGTACGGGTGTAAGATCCGCCATCTCTATGCAGAGGTCATTGCTTTTACAAATGATTGATTACTTCTAGGGAGGTCGTTTAGTAATAATCTTAACAACATTGACTGATCAGAAGAGTGTGGGGTATTATCGACCACTGGAGGTTCAAACCACGTGGAAGATGAAATGGGTTGACTTTTGTTCCAACATCGTAGACGGTCAGCCATATTCAAAAAATGCCTTTCAATTGTGTGTGTTACCGACCTCTAAACATAGTTACAGGAAGAAGGGCACTTCTTTGGTCGGTAACACCCGCACTCCATAAATGTTTGTGGCAGTAACCGACCACCCTTGTATCTAAGGTCAGACAGCTTATACAGTCATCAGACAAAGTTAGAGAGGTAAGAAATTCAATTTGGCACTTGTTTTGATAAATGAAATGGAAAAATACAAAGCGCTATATCATAAAAATCCATTTTTTCAATGAACATAGCTCTAAGCTCATCGGATAAGACGGCCATTTTGTCAATAACGTTCATGTGCCTCTTGCAATGAATGGTTAAAATTTCTTGAAGAACGCCTGATTTTGGGTAGAAATGTAGACATAATACTTGGTAAAGATCCACTGTGTCGGATTTTTAAGTTATAATGAAATCTAATCAGATCATATGAAGGAAATGGTAATCAAAATAGTAAATGGTCGATAGAATCAGTCGGGATGACGTCATAGCCTCACTTTCATTTTTCCATCGAGGGTACAACCTCGGTCTTTATCGTTACGGGATACCAACTTTGAGGCAGATTATTTCAAAAATCCATCGTTAAAATTCATAAACAAAACTCTTTCTTTAAAGAATGTGATTTAAACTTTCTAACTACCAACGCCTTTTTAATAATCAGGCGTAGTCGTCGAGATATTGTGGTAAAACTGGCCTTCTCTACCTTAATGTTTGGGGTTTCCCAGAACGGCTGCGCTGATTGGCTGGCCGATTTCCCGGGCTTTACCTGGGATAGACGTCACATGACGATGACGTAATCAATCAACAATAATGGAAGCCATCACAACGTGATTTGTACCTCGGGTGCAAGAAACTACGAAGACCAGGGTTGTTCGGACCTACCAAGACTCTTTGCTGGGTTATTCTGGAGGAATAACGCCAGGCCAAAGCTGAGGTAAGAACCCGATTTTACAACAGTGGCGCTTGCGAGCAGTTCGAGTCGCATTTGCGGTCGAATTGCCCGTGGACCTTTTGCTGGGTTGAAGGGCTGAAAAACTGGGTGACAGGGGTTTGTCAGATTGTTTTTCGGTCGTCTAGACATCCAGGGTTTTTGTTACTGTTTTTGATGCATTGATTCACGAGGGTTTTGTGCATTAGTTCATCAATTTCAGTGATTGCAATTTCAGTCTTTGTCGGGCGAATAGGCATTTGGCAGTTTTTCGTCGGCATTTTCTGCAATTGTTTTATTTTTGTCTCGATGCTTTTGGCTGCATCAGTTGCTAAAATTCAGCAACCAAATAAGTCTCAAACCTGTTGTGGAATCTACCCCACCCTTCCCTGACCATTTGTATTGTCGGTTTTCGCGGACCTTGAATTGTCTCCCTTTGTCCTTCGGTAAATTTAGACTAGTCCATTTCAGGTTCCAGGGGTGTTTTCCAACAAATCTTTTTGTGTTCAAAATTGGTTTTTCAGGTCATCTGCGATTTTTTGTTAAATTTTCTCAAAGTATCTTTGGCAAGGGAATTTTCAAAAATGCATTTCACACTTTGTCATCTATTTTTCCCTGGGTACCTACAACATCATTTTCAGGTAGGGGAGAGGAGGAAGATTAGTCTGACTTAGGTGACAAGCAGACTTCCCAAGCAAATTTTGTAATCTGACTTGCCAACAAGCGGATTTTGAAGAAAGAATTTTGGAGAAAGTTTTCGGCTGCTTATTTTCAAAGTGCTGAAAGTACTGAGAGTATACCAAAATTAAATCACAGCACTATTCATAGGCTGTGTTGATTTGGTAAATATTTTCAAAATTGCAACTGTATTTTAGTCAGTATCTTTTAACTTTCAGTCAATTTGTTTGATTTAAAGTTGATTGTTTTGACTTAGCTAAAAATTATCACTTTCCGTGGTTGCATACTTCTTGACTATCAAGACTTTGTCTAAATTTTTTAGGAAGGGGAGGAAGGTGATTGATTGCAATTGACCAAAAGTGGACAATAGTAGTCCGGCTATCCCAAACTGAAAGTGGACAATCAACGTAGCAGTCCAACTGTTCATCAGTTACGTTAATAAAAACAGGGAATTGTCTGACTTAACTTTAAAAGCAGACTTCACAAACTTAATTTGAAAATCATATTGACTGATCATTTTCAAAGGACTGAAAGCACTGAAAGCATATTTTATTGTCTTTTGAGATTTGACTAGGGGAACAAAAAGTAGATCTTTATTCTAAGACAATCAAATTAGTTTGACTTAAAAATGAAAAGCAAACTTATGTGCCTGATCTTGTGAAAAGCAGATATTGATCATAACATAAAAATAATTTTAAGCTCATGATACAAATTATCAAAATGGTGTTTTGCACGCATACAAATTTGTAAACAAAGTTCAGCCAATAATGGAGCGTAAAATTCTCATAAACTACTGCGGTCTAGAAGAGCTGATGGTAGTGAGAGGAATAGGAGATAGATTGGCAAGATTGATTCTAGATCAAAGAGACAGGGAAGGTGACATAACAAAAGAAACCCTGTGTCATGTACCCTATCTTCATGTTACAAGGGACATGATCGACAGTTTTGACTTCAGGCCTTATGTCAAGAAAACCGTCTCTTCAAATGAGGGTTACAACTGTCATGGGTCGTACAGTAGTTTTCACAACTATAATTGCAGTAAGCAAGCTCGTTCATGGGGACAGTCTAGTTTTGGAGATAGATATATGTCGCCCGCTGCTAAACAATACCAAGGGGATATTACACAGAAAAATCCTACCGGTACTTATTACGACTATGATGGAGCATACCAAATGTATTCAGATGGCTGGCACAAACCGTATTGGCCACCAACAGATAGTCAAAGACTCGAATCATTAGGTATTAAGTTTGATGGTTCAGGGTCGTGGGATGAATTCTTCACACAATTTACCATCTTTGCAAAACAGCAGCAATGGACAGGTGCACAGAGAAAGCACAATCTGTATTTCTGTTTACAAGGGAAAGCAAGCGAATACTTGGCTATGTTACAGAAAAGAAATCCAAACATGGAATATTTTGATGTAGTGGTCTGTTTTGAGAAGAGATTTGGTAATTCACCAGAGCGTTACAGAAGGGAGTTCTACCATCTGCGCCAAGGGCTCTATGAGACCATCCAAGAATGGGCAGACAAGGTATACTTCTATGGATGTAAAGCTTTACCTTATTGGCAAGAACATGCAGTCCAGAAAGAATTGGCTTTTAAATTCTTACAAGGATGCAATGATGAAGAAGCAAGCAATAGGGCTCTTAGTACAAGACCCAAGACTTTAGATGAGGCAGTGAAAAGCTTGTTGTGGCATAAAAGCACATCAAGACTTGCAGATGATGGTTCAAGAACACAGAATGTGAGGCAAAGTTCTTCCTTGGGCAACTATCCAATAGAAGAAAGGAAGCAGGACCAATATGTTGATAGTTCAAAGAATAGCGGCAAAGTCGGCTTAGAACTGAACTCATCAATGGAGTCAAAAGTTGATAACTGCATCAATTCAGTGGAAAGGTTGGTAGCTGTAATTGAAAAACTTGCTACCAGTACCGAATGTAGCACTCCAGAAAAAGAGCCTACAGTAAAGCATAGCCACATTAGCAAAGAAAAGATGTGGGCTAAAGAAGACAGTCCCAAAGCTGTCAAGCAGGTTGGTTTCCAGGAGCGGGAAGTTACAGATGCAGATTGCAAATTGAAAGGGGCCAAAGCTAAAGGCCGACCTTCGAACCAAGTAGAAAAATGCGATGGTAAACCTGATTCAAAGGATGTTGGACTCAACGAACATGAAGAGCCAGCAAAGTCCATGAAGAGTTATGGGAATGAATTGGGTTCAACACAGGTGACTGGTCAGAGTGATGACATTGCAGACATTTTCAGTGCGTGTTTGCAGTTGTTTCAGGAAGAAGAGCCAGATACCTCAGACAATAAAGGACCAGAAGGGGAGGCTTTGACAAACAAGCTTCGCCCAGGATTTCAACCTACACCAACTAGCATGGTTGTTTATCAGGTTGATAAGTGTAGTGAAGAGGAAACACTTGCATACAACCCATGTACAGGTGAAGGCATTAGAAATGGGCATGTACTTACACAGCCGTCATGCAATGAAAATGGGCCTGTATTTGCACAATTGAACAAGGATAGAAGTGGGTCTGTATCCTCAGTTGTGCATATAAGCAGCGGAAATGTTCACGAGGACACATGTGTCACTCATGGTCAAGTTGTAACGCTGCCAAGTTCAGTCAAAGTGTTTGCAGAAAAGACCCAAATGGGTACTTCATGCCAAAAATTCATGAGAGGGGGGAGAGTACCAATAGGTATTGGCTTTGAAAGAGTTTGTCTAAGCCAAGGAATGAAGGATCTAACCCAAACAGGGCATTTGACTGAATGTGAAAAAGAGTTGTGGAACACCTTTACTTTTGATCCCGACCAGTTAATCACCTTGGTTAATAGGAAAGGCGGGAAAATACCAAAGGCCTGTGCTGTGATTCCAACAGACAGACCACCACCACCACTCTCTTGTATGTTATAAACATAAACAGAATGTCCCCCAAATTGTAATGAAAGGTGAAAGCATTGAAATGCTAAATGAATTTGGGGGGCAAATGATGAATCCTCACTTATTGTAAAAAGGGGGATTAACTTTGGTTTTTTAACTTGTAATACTTGGACTTAGATAGGCATACTAAAAAGCATGTACTGTTTTATGCCAGAGAAAAAGACGGGTACTATTTACAAGCAGGCGTAAGGGGCATAATCATTTAATGTCGCCTGTTAAAACATAAGTCAAATTGCCTTATACTAAGGCAGTGTTACTATTAACCATCCAAATGAGTGCATGATGAATACTTAATCCTGGACAAGGAGTTGATATGAGAAGTCAGGAAACGGTATTTGTAAAAGGAGCCATAGGCAGCCTAAATATTAGCACAAAGAAATGGTAACACAAGACCTATGCTAAGAACATCTTGCATTTTGCACTTGTTCTAATGCTTTTTAACACTGTACTGTAAATTAATTCATAAGAAGTCCAGACATTTTACTTAAATTATACTCGTAGTGTTTGGAAGAGTTTCATAGATGGTCTATAATTATGTCTTTGTGTATGCATTAACTTGATTGTCAATGGTGGTATTTGCGTAATGAAAAATAATGTTATAATAAGATTAATACAAATTTACTGTTACATGGTATAAGGATGATGAACTATACTTAACAGTTAATACAAAGAACACCTGTTTTTCTTGGGGTAATTTCAGTCTAGAAACAGAAAACAAGCTTCACAAATAAAATTGATACAAAATGTTTGATACATCTGTTATTTGTATAATTAAAGAATTGCTAAAAGATCACACATTTTTGCATATGATACTTTCATAAAAAGTCCAGATAAATGTATTTCATTCATCTTAATAAATCCAAATATAGAATGGATAATAACAGGCTTGGATAAAATCTTATTGAAGTAAAAGTATTAGATTAAGAAAATGTCGTTGTTAAAGCTTAGCAATACACTTGGACAGATTCATGAAAATCCCTTGATATCAATGTACCTTTAAATATTGATTGGGAAATATAACTTAGAACATTAGTAAATTATTATATACAGATAATTTGAAATTACAAATATTTATCTTTAACTATATTTTTATAACATAAAGTCCTAGAAGATGTTTTATATTTGGCAATTTGGTAAACTGGTATATAACTTACTCCTTTACAAATTGCATGTGAATAATGGAGATTGTAGGTTCCGATAGTCTCCTGATACAGTTTCAAGGAATTGTCATGTACTGTTATTTATGAGAGATATGAAGATTAGAGGACAAGTTATTACAAAGTGACATAGATCTATATATGTACATTTAGTACATAAAGACAAATGATATGTTTCATAATATATGAACATTCAGCCTAGTATAGTTTACTTTATAGACGGATCTAGATCACATATTAAAAACATGGTACATGTACATGACACCAACAGTGAATATTCAAATACCAAATTACTAAACAGCATTTATTCGGACACCGACATTGAAAAATACTGTCCTTTTTCACAATCTGATATAATTTGTATCATTCATCGTAAAAGAGATACATGATCATTATGTAATTTCCTGTTTTATATTTAGCAGTTTTTCAAGAGTGATATTTCATCATCTGTTTTGAAAGAAATAGTCTATACCAGCATTACCTAATGGCTATATCAGAATATTGTAGGAAAATATTTAAATACTGAAAATGATTACTGAACTGATCAGATCAAATACGAGTTAAAGTATGCAAGCATAAGTTCAACATTTCTGCGCCAAATCACATGACCTACTGACTGGGCGGAAAATTGCATGTCTATTTGAAAAGAAACTCAATCTATATAGGCATCGGATGGCCAATGTGGACTAATTGTTACGGCCAATGTGGACTAATTGTTACACTTGAGTTATCCGATACCTAATGGTTATGCTTCAGATACAAGACACACAAAGGATATTAATGGTTCATTCCCTTACAGACAATAACGTTTTGTGTGCAGAACCGAAAAAGGTTAAAGGTGGCCCAATGCCGACCAAATAAAATGTACACTAGGCCTATGTGTTTGAAGCATTGATGAATAACAATACCGACCAGTAGAAGGGGATGTTTCACAGTTTGTAACGTTACCCATAGAAAGGTGGTTTATTTCTACGAGTCTTGAAAGAGTCTCGTGTAGTCTCATGGAGACTAGTATGAAAAGAAGCCGCACGAAGGAAGTGGGCTTGAGACACACTGAATGGACTTCAGAGTCGACATTTGCCGCATGGCCTAAATGGGCAGATTATGTTGCAATATCACGTTGAAGGGTCTAAGGTCGCATCAACAAATGGGCCTATAAATGATCTAGCTGATAGGGATTTTGAGACCCCAATGACAGGACAGTAAACTTGTCAATGAATAGGGCTAAAGTCATACATAACCTGAGGGGCCTGGATGATTCAGAATTTAACTGATTGTCTAAAGGCAGAAACAGGTTGACAACCAAACATTAATTTAGGTCCTAAAGGTGCAGATATTGAACTGACATGGTTGAAAGGCCTATAAAACAGGGGGGAATGTGGTAAAACTGGCCTTCTCTACCTTAATGTTTGGGGTTTCCCAGAACGGCTGCGCTGATTGGCTGGCCGATTTCCCGGGCTTTACCTGGGATAGACGTCACATGACGATGACGTAATCAAGAACAAATATGGAAGCCATCACAACGTGATTTGTACCTCGGGTGCAGAAAACTAAGAAGACCAAGGTTGTTCGGACCTACCAAGACTCTTTGCTGGGTTATTCTGGAGGAATAACGCCAGGCCAAAGCTGAGGTAAGAACCCGATTTTACAACAATATTAATGCTGAAAGTTGGTTATGCTTCAACCAAAAAGACCGAAGCTTTCACCTCCACCGAATGAGTGCAGGTCCGCTGACGACGTTTTTGATTGGCTGAAAGAATTGTGCCGACCGGGTCAATAACTCCCGATGGTCGAAATAACCCGACGTTGCTCTACCATATAATTCTATATGGCGTCTATATTTTCATATGGTCCCATAGGGCAAATTTTCCCATGTGGCGTATTTTAGTATGACCCCTATAATCACATTTATTCTGATCAATACAACCTGAAGAATATGTTGTCAGGTTGTTATTGTAGGGAAAGAAATGTGAGCAATGTTAACTTATTACAGAGAAAATACATGTATTTAGGGGAAATGAGAAATTGCTGATAATCAGCAATTTCTTCTTTTCTCTCAATGTTTTCCCAATTTTATTCTCACTTGAGACATCGAAACCAGTTCTTGTTTGGGAAAGGGTTAAATTGTATGCCTTTGAACCTGACAACATTGTGCTACAGTTACATTTATAGCCTCTTCGGGTTTTAACAATGAAGCGCAGTCAAAAATAAATTGCAAATCAATGAAACATAGACTTATTTCGTTACTTAAACTGCGTCCAATCGAACATCACACTTGTTTGCAGGAAAATTGCAAGAAATATAAACAAACCAGTTTACAGCTACTTTGCAGCAACAGTTTGCAACAACTTTGCAGCAACAGTTTGCCAGAACATTGCGGCAACAGTTTGCTGCAACTTTGCTGCAAATAGTTTGCAAGAAAACTAATTTGCTTACGAAAAACGAAGTGGCGGCAAATTTGCGGCAAATAGTTTGTAGGAAGTGTGCGAAAAGAATTTGGACCAGTTTGCGGCAACTTTGCAGCAACAGTTCGCGACAACTTCGCATCAACTGTTTGCGGCAACTTCGCGGCAAATAGTTTGCAAGAAAGTTAATTTACATACGAAAAACGAAGTGGACGCGAATTCGCGGCAAATATTTGCAGCAAATTCGCCGCAAACTTGCAGCTAATTTGCCGCAACTGTTTGCGGCAGGGTTTTTTTTTGGTAAGGGCACTTAACCTGATTTCTCATAAAGGTAACAGGAACGTCTTTTTTGTTCAGTAAAGATCCCCTTTTCTCTATGTTATCCTCACATTTTCTAAGACTAGGATTGTTGAATGTTGTTGTCTGATTTTTTATAAGAAAAAAAAATCTAACTTTGTCGGTTGGTAAAATATTTTTGTGCCTGTTTGCGGTCAATTCCTCAAAAAAGCATCAATGGTTTTAACGTTTCATGACAAAGAAAAAAATAAAATAAAAAAATGAAGAGTCTTAGAAATAAGACAATTAGAGTAAACAATCTGAAATAAATAATTTCTCTCTACTATTAAAGGGGGCCATGCTAGGTTTTTATGCTTCCGAACTTTTCGGGAACTCATATTTGTGCATGGAAAAACAATTTACAATGCATAAAAACCTCAATCACGACGAATAACCATCTTTCCTTTGCTATAGATCAATCCTTTACAAGCGTGTTTACACATTCTATTTTTACTTCAAAACGAGACAAGACCAGGGTCAACCAGACACACCTCCGCGGTATCAACACACCGTGCAATCGGCACATGTCGATGACTATGACCTTAATTGCGAGGGATACGTGGAAAGGTTTATTTTGTACAAGCACTGAACATTTATACGCGTATTTATCAACTATAGAATACCAAAGATCCTTTCGTTTATTTATAAAAGTGAATTTATTTGGCCTACCATGCACATGACATCAGATGCCGAATCTGTCTTCGCTGACTTTCGACGCAGCCGGTTGTACGGTGTGTAGAATCTCGCTGAGCACAGATGACGTACCTCTGACGTAATTGATTTTTGAAGGTTGGGCATATTTAACCGTTACAAAACAAAAACAAGGGCAATAAAAACGGGACACACTTTATTCATTGACTCGGATTTTATACTTAATAAAGCTCGATGCCTACTTACAATGGACATAAATGATCTACCCCTTCAGGTTGGTAATTTTATACGTTATTTCTGGTTTGTAATTATTGTACCATTTGCATTTTCGACAGCCTAGCTGCCCCCTTTAATGTATATATTATGTTATAAACCAAACATGGTCTTATTTGCGGTAATATAATAACATATTCTGCCTTCTTCAATGTTTTTAAACTTGTGAAGTCATCAGAACCAGACCTAGTTTGAGAAAGAGTTGTATATTCATTACTCTCAAAATCCCTCTTAAATTAATTTTGTTCTCCGAATGCATCGTTTTGGCGTTCAAAGGAACTTGTCTTGTTTTATAACACACATGTGACATAACCGTTAGAAATGAAATAAAACATGGATGTTACCGGCACTTATCAGCCTTCGAGAAAAAAATATCTTGTGTGGGGTAAAACCCCATTCCTACACAGTGACTCTTTTTTACTCCACACAAGATATTTTTTTTAAAAAACTTTGTGGACAATGAAACATTTGCTTGCGACAAATGCTTTCTTCGCTAAAAGGCCAGTATAATTATGTAAAAATTAATTCACATGCGTCTGCAACATCTTTTGATTTGAACAAATCATTATATAAGAGTACATGTGCATTCTCAGTCCTTAATGTGATTTATGGCCAATTCCAGGGAGAGAACATTCGATCATGAGGCTTTCTATGGAAATGCTTCTCAAAATCGGCAATTACATTGCGGGACGTAGTGTGACTAAAGGAATGTGAGATCTGTCATTTTCTGCCCGGTAATTTTTTGCGAAAAGTATTTTCTCCGGAATATGACCTCTTGTGCGTTGACAGCTACACGAAAATCGATGGTAATCTTTTCTCAGCGGAAATGGCAATGGTAAATATTGTCTAAACTTAGAGGCTGGAAGAAAAAGGTTTGTCGAAGAAAATAACACGATATTTTGAGGTGACTCGTGCAAACAAATGGAACCATCTAGGAATTGCCAAAGCACTATTTAACTTTTAAATTTTCTGTTATCGCATTTTGTAATCGCTGAGTATCGATACTTTAAGAATTCTTAAACTACGTAATACATTTGTCGTTACAACAAAAATCTTAGATGATGTGAAGCAATCTGCAACATGAAAGTAGACAAAGTTTTCAACAGATGAATTGAAGAAAGCAATCGTTGAGGCTGCAATTTTTTTTCAAAGATACGAACTCAAAGATATGCCTAAATGGCAGATGTCAATTAAAAGTATGAAGTAAATAAGGAATTTTATTCTTCGTCATGGAAGAATGCTAGTGATGTCATATTATCATTGTCCAGTTTTTCGGAGTAGACTTTGAACCGAGGCCCCGTCTCCATATGACCCTAACTTAAAACTCCATACAATACAATCTTATTATTGCTAGTTTGTCTTTTAGTTTACCTTCATCTCCATATCGCTGCTTTTCAACGAAAATCTCGTAACTGCAGCTTAAAACAATCTCAAGTTACGAGGTTTTCGTTGAAAATCGACGGTATGTCCGGTTTTGTTTCACTTCTGCTGTGAGGTCGACTCTATAGCTTACTTTGTTGTCAAGATTGTGTCATAAAAGACCCAAATGCCTGGTGCATTCTTTAAATTAAAAAAAATCAGCTTACTAGATCTAATCTAACAATCGGTACTTAAAACAATGAATTAAAACGAATGGAAAATATCCATTTGATGAGTACGTAATTTATCCACTAAAACTAACGTTGATCACTTTTACGAGAACAAAGACCTATTTTAGGACCAATGCCCGACGTAATTTAGTGTTCGTCCTAGTTTTTGGACCAATGGAATTGCAGTATACTTGAAAATTTCGGCGCTATATTTAACATAAACGCACTGCGGGTCAGTTTATGTCACGGATATACATAGCCACGCCCCCCGTTTCCTGTGCAACTATGGAAAATGATGTAATTTTTGGGAAAATGATGTAATTTTTGGGAAAATGATGTAATGCCAGTAAGATCAGCTTGATAGTAGCTCCGGTCGGAGGCCTGGTTTGAAGAATGGCAATAGACGCGTATGTTTTCATTGGCATGATTGGTTGACGAACACTAAGTCAGATAGAGTCTGTATAGTAGATTCTACTCGACATTAACGTCCAAAGGCTGCGCCTTTTAAACGTTTATATCGCGTAGAATCTACTATACAGCCTCTATCTAATACTTTTTTCACAGCGAGAAAATAGGACATGTGTCAGCCGATATACCACGCTTCACTGGTCTTCCGGAAACAAACATTGACACAAGGTGCGTGGATCAAATCACGAGTGCAGGAAGTAGTAGGGTTCCTGGGAAAGTTTTATTGATGAAGGTGATTGGATAAACAATGAATACACACAGGCACGGGGTAGATCTCCCCCAAATTTCGTAATGTTCCAGTTTGAAATCATCAATTTGGGACCAATGCCCAATGTAATTTATTTCGCAGCGAGGAAATAGGACATCTGTCAGTCGGTATACCACGCTTCACTGGTGTTCCGGAAACAAACATTGACATCAGGCACGTAGAACCAATCACGTGTGCAGGAAGTAGTGGGATTCCTGGGAAAGTTTTATTGATGAAGGCGATTGAGTAAACATTGTAAGTCACTTGCATTTCGCACAAGCATTACAATTTAAAAGAAATCCACTGACCAAACATTAGAAAACGTGTGTTGGTTTATTTCAAAAGCCATTCCCAAACGCAGAAAAGTTGGACCGATCCGATGATTTGACGGCTGCTGCAGACGACAAATTGATGTTGATAAAGTTTGGATTTTTGTACAGTATACGATGTAGCACAAAATATTGAGACACATTTAAAGGGGGGCCAGCTAGGCTGTCGAAAATGCAAATGGCACAATAATTACAAACCAGAAATAACGTATGAAATTACCAACCTGAAGGGGTAGATCACTTACGTCCATTTTTAGCACTCATCAAGCTTTATCAAGTATTAAAATCCAAGTCAATTAATAACGTGCAGCCAGTTTTTATTGTCCTTGTTTTTGTTTTGTAACGGTTAAATATGCACAACCTTCAAAAATCAATTACGTCAGAGGTACGTCATCTGTGCTCAGCGAGATTCAACACACCGTACAACCGACTGCGTCGAAAGTTTGCGAAGACAGATTCGGCATCTGGTGTCATGTGCATGGTATGTCAAATGAATTAACTTTTATAAATTAACGAAATGATCTTTGGTATTCTACAGTTGATAAATACGCGTATAAATGTTCAGTGTTTGTACAAAATAAACATTTCCACGTATCCCTCGCAAATAAGGTCACAGTCATCGACACTGCCGGTTGTACGGTGTGTTAATACCGCGGAGGCGTGTCTCGTTGACCTTGACCTTGTCTCGTTTTGAAGTAAAAATAGAATGTGTAAACACGCTTGTAAAGGATCGGTCTATAGCAAAGGAAAGGTGGCTATTCGCCGTGTTTGAGGTTTTTATGCATCGCAAATTGGTTTTCCATGCGGGCAAGTTTAAAAAAAATGTGACCGTTCACTTTTTACATGCCTCGGCTTTTACAGAGAAACATATTCTACCCAATCAAAGCTAAAAAGATGTGTTATTGTGTGTTTATACTGGGTACCAAGTTTAAAGAAAATTGCTTCACAAATAAAAAAGATATGTCATTTAATCATTTCAAAAATGTCAGGAGTGAAACGCTTTTTGTGTGACACTTAACACTTTGACCAGATTTCGAAGCTATGGTAAATAAAAGATAGTGACAGGATTCTACAATAAGCAATTGTAATTCATAACAACATGTGTATCATCATCTTAAAATTACCTTTTCATCTTATCTTCACTGGTTTAGGATGTGGAGCCTGTTTTATACAACAACCCTCTAAATTTTATGTCAGGAGTGAAACACTTTTATTTTTAAAAACATGTTCTCATTTTTGTTTATTCAGCCAGAAATCTACCACTCAAACTGTTTTACGAAGCCACGAAGCCATCAACCTTGTGGACATTCTGCACGCTACTATTTAGTGATTCGTGGGTTACAATTTCTCATATTGTGCAATATATATGCTGTCAGGAGTGAAACGCTTTTTTGTTGTCATTTTGCAAGATTGTGCAAACAATTTTAGCTAAAAGTTAGTGAACATGAATTAAATATAATTTGGGCACTGCTTTACCATTTAGAATAGTTTTTAGGCATCCTAATTAAGAAATCTGGATGATATTCTGTAAAAATAGCTATTATTCTTAAAATTTAAATGTCACACTTTGGTCACATTTTTTTTTTAAACCTGCCCATGCACAAATATGAGTTCCTTAACAGTTCGGAAGCATAAAAACCTAGAATGTGTCCCTTTAAGAAGGAAATGCTGGTTATCATCATTTTCTTCCTTTGTCTTGAGATGAAAGGTTTTCCAAGCCTGTCAAACTTGACACTTCAAAACCAAGTTTCATGGTAAAATCTTTAAGTTAATGACTTATACTCAGTTCCAAAAGAAAGTGTGCACTTTTAAATTTTGAATATCTCGAAAAGTATACCGTCTACCACAAGGAAGTTTTGTACGACACATCTCAAGACTATTGACAAACGATATACTGGTGAAGAAATCACATAGCACGCACGAATTTGAACGGTATTTATGTTCTAATAGCAATTGGTCATGTGTATGGTATCTTAAAGGCAAACAAATTCGCTTTAGAACGTTATTGCACCGTTCGACAGCAATTCACTAGACTACTAACGTAGCGATTACTAACGTTGACGTACACGTAACGTCTGCAAGAAAGTTCAAGCTTTAACGTGGAAATGGCTTGGAAGGCCTGGCCAAACCCTACAACGGCATATAAGCTTGTAATTCTAACCATAGGAAAAGCTGTAAGGAGTGCAAATCTCAACACCATCGACACCATAATGATCTGACTCTGTGTAGCCTATGTAATGTGAGCAATGCTATCGACATCTGTTTTGATGCCAATTTTCTTTAAGGTCTAATCTGAAGTCTGATATCACTTTTACTCCCTAAATTGCCATCAACTTTGTGAAAATTAAGGTAACGGTAAAACACAAAAGTGCACACTTTCTTTTGGAACTGAGTATATTATTAATTATCTACGTGAAAAACAAAATTTGTTTCCATGAAATCAAAATTTAGATGTACCTATTTTGTATTTCCATATTATATGCTACGAACACATTGATGAGTGATCGTTAGAAGTGAAATTTTATGATAAGCAAGAGTGGTTATCATTCATTACTGAAACGTTACCCTAGCTCAGGGATAGTTCTGGCTCTGAAATTGCTTGAGAGAAAATGTCTCATTTAGCCAAAACCTATGAGAGAAAATGAATTTTCAGTGAGAGATTTTACCAATTTTCTTACTATTATACATTTTTCTGCGAGTTTTTTCTCCCAATTAGCAAATTTGACTGAGATTTCTGGCAGAAAAATGAGGGAATTTGCACAAATCTCGCCTCAAAATTATCCCTGCTAGCTGGATATTAATTGACAATATTGACGTATTCCTAAAGTTCTACCAACCATTACTTCTCTTGTACAGAATATAATGATTTTCCCCCGATAAAAAACGATAAAAACACTACCCGACATTCTGCAATTGATTTCTTATTGATTTTATATCGATCGCGATGTGATTTATTACAAATTTTACACTCAGATGACATTTGATACCATCCATTATAATCATTATACGAATATAAACGAAATGTGTTATCGACAAAACCTGTAAGAAATACGATAAACTTAATTGGCTATGTAGAACAACTAGTCCGTGGGCTGGCTACACCCTAGGTCCCCCCCTACCGGGATTTTATGACACCTATATCATTGTAAAGCTTGATGAATTCCCTTTCAAATGCAACTTGTTGTTTGATATATAAGTGCTGGATAAGCATATGCGGAACGATTGATTATCTCCCCTTGAATTACAAAAAATACTTGTTTATAACTCACCCTATACACATTCATGGGATCCAAAATAACCCAAATAAGTGCAAATGACCAAAATGCTTATAGATTTTATCAATTCATATCGTTAAATAGTAAAAGATAATTTTACACCAAAATTAGCACGAATTATGCCCCTTGAATATGTAAAACAAGAGAGAAATAGTATAGATATTGCATTTGTTTATATTTACTTTGCATTTGGAAATCATTTCCACAGCGAATAATTGCTAGAATCTGTTTTAAAGTGTTTATTAGATGCCTTGTAATAAAAGTCAAAGTGTTGACTATTGACATTTTAGGATATATTCGACATTTTAAAAGATTTTGCAAGATGGCCGCCGCAAAATGACCACTTGACTAAATATCGAAATATCACTGCCCTATAATTTGTAATCATGTTCTGTATGTAAATGAGATCAAAATTGAGTATATTAAATCTAAAAGTGTTGCCATGCTTATAATAGGCTTTTTGTCATTTTTTTTTTAATTTTCAAAATGGCCGCCAAAATCTCAAATATGCAAAAATGATGTAAATGTTTTTCATTTCTGCAAATCTTCTGCACTTAATATTGTATTTTCAAATGTATTTCAACTTCTTATTAAAACTACATGATTCAACAAGTAAATAAATGACATAACCTTCAAAATGTATATTTCCAAAACGGTCCTAATTACCGTATAAATGGTAATAAATCCCCAATCCCATAAATTAAGTACTGAAGAAAATCCAAATTGATTATTTTCTAGGAGAGATAAGCATTTTCCCTCTTTGACAGAAACCATGTACCCGATTCTTTGATAATGAGTCCACATTGGAGTACATCATTGGTATCTTTTTGCATGAAGGTTTTAAGCCTTACATGGACAAGGGACGCTTTGGATAATAGGTGTTATAGAGGGTATAAAGACCTTAAGGTTTATTTTTGTCATAAAGCGTTTAGGCTTTTTTTTGTGGGGTGGATATGTTTAATACAAAACACCAATATCAACACTTTTGCCACTCTAAAAATGGCTTCTTCACTGTTAATTCACATGACATATAATACAATACAATAATATGTATTTTATGTAATCTGCCTAAATGCTCAAATACGAGCATGGATCAATGAATAACTGACCTAACTTTTTATGTTTAGATCGACATCTTTTCTCATGAAATACTTTCCACCCAGGCCTATGCGCTTTGACCAAACGATATGACCATAGCAGTTGAAAAAGAAGTTAAACTCAAATTAATCAACGTTAAAGGTGGTCAAGTGACATCAGTCCAGAAGTAAAGAAGTCCGAGAACTTTCCAAAGAACCACACCTAAACTGCATCAATAACTTCTTTCATGAGACTTAAAATTGCAACCATTCGTGTCTTTTTTAGGAAAGAAGTCGATAGCAGCAAGGTCATGTGGATAGGATGGGTGTGATCTAAATTGATACCCATTTTTCTCGACAGCATCCATTGTACTTTGGCAATTGTATACTAGTGTAATTTTCAGTTGCAAGCAGCGGTCACATTTTGAGCGTTTGCCGCTACGTTTCTCACGTATGGTCTGCTTCAGATTGTCTAGCAACTTGGCATAGTATGCTTCGTTAATTGTACCTTTCTTGGGTAATATGTCCAACAAAATATTTTATTGCAACCCCCAATTGTCCCAAAACATTGAATACTGAACCTTGTCTGTAAAACATTGAATAATTTTCTTGGCCCTTGGGATTCCATACCAACGTACCTTGGACTCTGGGGCCTGTTTCACCAAAAGAATTAAGACGTATTTTTGACTTACCGACGACTTACGACAAATTTAGGGTGAGAAACGCGTATCGCCATTCAATCAATACCTGAGTTATGCGATTGTTGTTTTAAGCGATTTTTAAGACATTGAGAATGCAACATGTACTCTTTGGAATTTTAGACCCAACAGTCTGTAAGTTTGTGCATCCTTTTGCGACCAAGCAATATCTTGAAAAAGATAATGAAAAGACAATTTCTTACTTATTTCGCTCAGCAAGTATATCAGATCTGTGAGTTTATGACACATAGCATCGACAGTTGTTGCAACTTTGCCTTCAGACCGAGCATCATCTTCTTAAGTTTCTTTGTCGCGTTATAACCCCCGCTCCCCCCAACACAATATTTTACTTGAGAATAAGATGGTACAGAAGACCAGTAAACTCATCATGCATGTTTTACCTTCATTCCCTTTTCAATACAAGTGTCGAACCATAGCAGGCTCTCCTTTTTTGTGAAAAGGCTTTCTAATAACCGTATATTTAGACAAGTGTGTGCACATATAATGACATATATAAATCGCGGATTCCTTGGAAATTTCTTATATGTGTTATTCATAGCTAGCCCTTATGTTTTATGGATTTTACCTCATCCTAAGGTTAGCTTGTTGTCTTCCACAAAAGTTAGAATTCCAAAAACTAATTTGTGGTGGAGATGTTTGAAATGAATTAAGAAATGCACAAGCATATCTAAAACTGATAACAAAACGAAGGATTTCAAATCTTCGGCAAGCGACATATTACAACACTAGAAGTTGGAATATGATGTGTTTCCCTCTCATCATAATCAACAGAAATTGTGTTTGCTATTTAAACTAAATCTTTCAAAACTACATTTTGTTACACGAATACGAGGATTCCTCACAAATCAAGTGTCTTCGAAGTACTGGTATCCAACCAATAAGGTACATATGTACAATTTATAATTGTTTATATTATCACATATAACTAAAAGTTAATAAGTATTCTGAATTATAAAGGTGTATTTTTAACGATGTCACTCGAATGCAATTTGATAAAGAAATTAATAATTCAGTTGCTTTTATAGGCAATTTTAAATCATCAATTAATGCACATGACAGTGCAAATATGAAATTGACCAGTTTCAACTATCGCTTATTAGAATATATTTGGTAAACTGTGTTCCTGTAACATAGCATTCCAATCAATAGAAGTGGTTGGGAAGATTTCTCTACTGCACAGCATGTCTCCAATATTGTTTAAACTTGGAGCAAAATGTAAAAAAGCATGCAATACAAGGCAAAAATGGTATAAATCAAAGGTGACCATACATGTACTCCAATTATTAAAACGCTTTTTAGTACTTAACTTTTACAAAATGAAGTTTCTTGTGTAAAAAAAAAACTGTATTTCACATAGAAAAAAAATCAAAGAAAGCAGGTTAAAGTTTTCAGCATGTCATTTGCGCTAAATGGAATTTTATTGCCATTTATACGGTAATTTTTCAGAGCATATATTGTTAAGATTCTCCCTTTTAATTGATAAATCATGAAATTTTAGTTTTCAAACACAACAAGTAAACCATTTAGGGAAAAAGATGCAAAAATGTAAGTCATTAACATTATTAGAGAATATTTGAGAATTTATTTGCCATTTAGAGAAAAATATGCAAATAATTGTGAATGCGAATAAGCCCGTATTTGCTTGTTCTGTGTAGCTGATGAATGGTTTATGAACTTATTATTGATCTATTAGTGTTCTTATTCATTTGAAACATTAAGCATTATAAAAACGTATCGCCTCAGCATATTTATTCCATAGAAAAGCCTTGTTTTAGCTAATTAAACACATATTTCTACTTTCTCATTAATATTCATGAATATGCAAATTAGCTAAATAAAAATGATTTCAAGAAAAATGTCTATTTAAAATTTCAAAACTAGTCTCATGTTTTATTACCAAAATAAGTATATATCTTAAATAAGTATTTTGAAATATTTTATTGCAATTAATTGATCCAAGTACTGAAACATAGGAAAATGAGCAGTTGCCATAGTAACAGGCCTACCATTTTCTTATCCAGCACTTTTAAATCAAACAAAAACCTGAATTTATTGATATGTTTCCTGCGCTTCAAGAAAATATAGGTCTTAAAAAATCCCACAGGGTGGGAAGGGTTTCTATTCACTAGTAAACTAGTAAAGTCGTCTTTTTGCAAATTAAACACATATTTTCCACAATCTCATTAATATTCATGAATATGCAAATTAGCAAAATTTCTGAAAAATCTTTTGGTTGTGAGAGAAATGTAATGACAACAATTAAAACTAGCCTCAATGTTTTCTGACCAAAATAAGTAATTTTATTGCAATTAATTGATCCAAGCGCCGGAACGAATGAAAATTGGTGGTTACCATGGTAACAAGCCAACTACTTGCTTATCCAGCATTTTTAAATCAAATAACAAAGTGAATGTATTGAAATACATCATAAGCTTCAAGAAAATATAGATCTTCAAAAATCCTACCCGGTAGGGAGGTTTAAATTCACAAGTAAAGTCTTGTTTTTAGCAAATTAAACACATTTTCTTACTTTCTCATTAATATTCATGAATATGCAAATTAGCAAATTTTCTAAAAAATATCTATATTGTGAGAGAAATATCTTGGTAATAATTTAAAACTATTTTGAAAGATTTATGACAAAAATAAGTAATTTTATTGCAATTAATTGATCCAAGCGCTGGATTGTAGAAAAATGGACGGTTGCCATGGTAACGAGCCCGCCATTTGCTTATCCAGCACTTTTAAATTGAACAACAACCTGAATTCATTTCTATACATCATAAGCTTCAAGAAAATATAGGTCTTCAAAAATCCCACTAGGGGGGGAGGGTTTCGGTTATGGGCCCATGGACTAAACACTTTCTCTAAAGATACAATCTGGAAAAATGTCCTTTAAGGCTTTTGGGCCCAACATGGTTCCAGATCAGCATGCGTATACACGCAGTCTGACCAGGAACCATGTTGTTCTCTAATGGCTTAACCGTGGTCTGTAGCAACTATATAAGAGTAACATGGGTCCATATCACACTGCAACTAGTCATTTAGGCCTACTGATCTTGAAACATGAAAATCTAAAAAGCTATAAGGGACGTTTTTCCAGATCCTGGCTCATATTATTTTGTTTTTTCCCTTATGAGGAACCACCGTCATGACAAAATGAAGTCCTGTTTCACATAACAAGGCAATGTATTTTTACGTCATTTACAGGGAAATCGTAGAAAACATGCAAAACAATCAGAAGAAAATGCCGATAACCAGCAGTTCCTTCTTTCTTTACAATACTTGTTTTATAGAAAAGAAAATATTCTTATATTTTGTTTCATTGAATGGTTTGTATGCCATCGTCTTTAACTATTTAAATAATTTCGCAAACAGTACACTATTATAGACTTGTCCAAATAAAAAGATGTTGCAGATAAATTAATGATGTTTATAACGTGGTTGATTCACAATTCCAAATCCTTTTAACAGGGATGTCAACCCCAGATTTTGTTTTTGGAATGGTTAAATTGTACTTAGTTCAGTAAGACATTGTTTGAATGATAGAGTCGGTTATAAGAAAAGTAGATCTGAAAACATATTTAAAGTGCAAACAAACTAAGGGTTTCAATCTTAGTAAGAGTGGTATTTTTTTACACTTTCAATAAGCCGATTGCATTGAGACAAAATAATAATGACGACGAGGAATCACGTGACACTCCAATTTTAGAAATAGTCAATACTTTTGTTTACATTTGACCGATTTGAAATTGTTTTAAGGTAGAATATCCGTAATGTGGCTATTTCTAGATTAATAAAACATCGGATTTTTTCGAATGGTATCGTTACGCATCCGAACCTATTCGGGCGCGGTCGTAAACTTTCGGCGTTGGAAAGTTCCACCACCGAATGTTTTAATTATTTACAAATTTACAAATTATTAATTTAAAATTTAAAATTATTTACAAATTCAACCTTTCATAACGTCCGTTATGTGGCCAACAACGGCTTTCAAAATTTTTGGTTAAAGGGTTTATTATGGTGTACGGATCAGTCTGTATGTAACTGGTGGACAACATTTTCTGCGTTTCTCGCATATTTTCTATCCTTTCAAATTATACACCAAAGTTGACCTTTTTCGTCCAATTCCTATGCTGTTGTTTATTAAAGGGTAGATTGGGTTTGCATGTATCGATCTGCATGTTGCTTATTGACAACATTATCATCATTTCGACCGTGTTTTCTTTTTTTAGTTCTTATATTATATTAGCTCTTAGCTCTTATATTAGCTCTATTCCAAATTACATCTGATTTTGAAAATGGTGAAAACCAGCATTTCACCTTTTCCACATGATACTTTCCGTGCTTGAACATACATATTCCCCAAACTTTGATCACTAATATTGACGTCTTCATCAAATTTCAATTTGAATTTGTATTCACAAGATTAACCCTTTCGTTTTGGATTTTTTGCAATAGAGCATGAAAAATATTGAGGCAAAGGAAGAAAATGCTGATTATCAGCATTTTCACTTTTGCCTCTATGTTTTCCAAAACGGGTTTAAATTTACGTATCAAAACCAGGTTTTGTTTGGGAAAGGGCTAACATATACGAATAAGAATCAAAGTACTGATAGTACTGAAGGCCAGGAAAGAAGAGATCAATTTTATGGAAT
The DNA here is from genome assembly GCA_963680895.1 of Fragum sueziense. NCBI lineage: Eukaryota > Metazoa > Mollusca > Bivalvia > Cardiida > Cardiidae > Fragum > Fragum sueziense. The sequence goes on from OY804595.1 coordinate 45,484,079, forward strand.
ACGACCTTGATAATTGACATTGACCTTGTCAGGTGATCTTGATCTCAGTAGATGAATATCAATAGATATACCCACATACTCCATTCGAGAAACAGACCTTCAAGACTGAGTAACAGGGAATTTATCTTGGTTAAATTTGGACAGACTGACCGACAATAGTGAAACAATATACATTATAATATTTCAGAAAATAATTTATTGAACACTTGTAAAGTAACAATTTAGAGAAAGAAACAGTTGAATCATAACTAAATTAACACTACCTATTTTCTTATCACTGCCCACAGCTCATCTCTAAATTTTTGTCGGATAATATGACTTATACAGTGATAAAGAGTATTCTAAGATCAAATATACACAAAGAAAAAGTGGTCACGATCCATGGATCTCAAATTTGTTGAAATTTCGTTTTAATACACTACCCACATAAATATACCATCGGACAAGGGCCCTTTTCCACTAGTGACCTGGGTGCCGTTTTACTAAGATTTGCGTAAGTTTTTGCGTAACTTTACGTCTAAAAAATTCTTACGCAAATTCTTAAGTGCGTTTACAAAGCGATCGTAAGAAAATTTTGAACGTAAGAAAAAAATTATCGTAACTCTAAAAATAGAACAACAGTGGCTAAAAATAAACCAACAATGTAAACTTATTCCAATTTAGTTTCTCGTAAATATCAAAAAGTACTAGTTGTGTTCTAGTTTTAAAATGTGCTCTTTAGCATTGATAAAGTTAATTCTGCTATTAAAAATTACAGAAATTGGATATTTTACGTGAATCACTGAACTATTACTGATACGGTTCCAAACGTATTATATACGTTCGAAGGTGTCCATTAGAATCGGGAAAACGTGAAAAATACTAGCTGTCATATTGTAGTTTTCATATTCTATAAATAGTAACAAAATTCAAAGTGAGAAAAAAAACACGAAATAAACATACATTTTCGGTGGATTTTTCTTTTTTTAATTTCAACCTTTCTTTTGATTTATATTTTGAATTTTTCGGTAATTCTTTAGTTTACAAGGCTTTATAAGGTAAATTGAGGCACTGGCATTAGTTACGAAAATACTTACGTCAACTATTTTTGATCGTAAAGTTACGCAAAAACTTACGCAAATCTTAGCTGCGAACATCTTTAGTAAAACGCACTTACGCAAATAATTTGAACTTACGTTCAAATCTACGAAAAATTCTTGCGTAAGTTCGTTAGTAAAACGGGCCCCTGTTATTCATCAGAAATGCATTTCAAGCTATTAGCTAGACTCTGCATGCATACAGAAATACCGACGAAAAATATATCAATTTTTGACCGGGACATATTTTGGGATTACGACCCAGAATCACATTTATTTGTGGAGTGACACCAACTCTATCAGGCGCAGTAATTTATGTCTGTAATATGAGAGAAAACACACACTCGTTTATTATTAAAGGGTAGTTTACCTTAAATTGCATTTGCTGATGAAAACTTTGATGAAAGGAAAGCATTCGGAGCATTCGGACCGTGTGATAAGCATTCTCTGTCTACACTTGGAAAACTAGTTGGTTTAGCGGACTCAGTGGCATAGAGTGGACACATCGGTCGCCAGTTTTCTGAAAGTAGTCCGTCAAATTTAGCTTTGGATACCCATAGGCTAGAAATCCCTTGAGAGGGATTTCCTGGCCTAAAAATGACAAGAAACGTAGATCTTTATTCATATTTAATGGGATATTTTGCATGGATTTAAATTTCAATTAAATTTATTACTTATAACTGATTTCACTTGACATGGTACATATTTAGCTTCTATTACTGTAAATAATACGCTTCAACCTTTTCCTAACGCTAGTCTAGTTCAGTTATAGTATATTGCATTCCATGTACTATGTTGAAAGTCTCTTTGACGTATGTTAGTCTTTTTGTAAAATATGAATGTGTATTGCCTTAAGTACAGTGCCATGTCAAATGAAATCAGCATATTATGCTTTCCGGATTCCTAATTAATGATACACATTTTATATTAACAAAGTCCACATTTATCTACAAGTCCAGCAATAATCTATCAACGACAGATATATAAAGTTAAGTGAAACATACATTCATAATTTGTAAGATCTTTGGTGTTATTGCAAAACTTCATAATTCCAGCTTTAACCCTTTCCAAAACAAGACCTGGTTTTGACGAAAACATTGAAACAAAAGAAGAAACTGCTGATAACCAGCAGTTTCCCCTTTTGTCTCAATATTTTCTATGCAATATTTTACACAAATTTTATCTTAAATAACTTTCATTTTGTCATTTTTGGCAGCTTTTGAAGTAGATCACCCTAAAATTTTGCCGTTTGGGAAAGGGTTAATCAAACTAGAGTTACAAGGTTTTGCAATAACACCGAGCATAATTATGTTTTAAATAACACGAACAGAAGTGTATCGGCTAAGGCTATCCAGCCGGGATTGGGCAATATCCTTTTTTCATTTTCAAATAGATTTTATCGTGCAAAATTTTGAAAAAAGAATTGTTTGCTCACAACCACCAGATTAAGGACAAACAGCATTGGAAAATATTGTGCAAATTTTCAAAATTTTCTGCAACCGTTATTCGTCAATTTTGCACTGAGTGAGTCGTATTTCAAGTGCAGGACCTCTCTATATGAACTATAAGCCATCCTGTATGTTGATATTTTGCCCACAGTTTATGGCTGTAGACCACGTTGTCGGGCTAGACGAGCCATTAATCGTATAATGTGCCATCGTACTGCGTTGTTGGTTGGTCTACATATAAGAGAGTTCCTGTAGCATAAAAACGCGGTATTCATCAAGCCTTCATACTCCATACACTGTCCTAACACGTTGTAGGCTGTTTCTCTGTGAGGTAGATATTCATTAGTACAAGCACAATACGTCAACTTGATAAGTGCCATGTACTGTTGGTCATGTTGTCCGAGATATCGGTATGTCATGTATTGTAAATAATACAGAAAGGGGAGGGCATCCATCACAATTAGATCCATCCAGTCATCATCTTCACCTCTGTCCCTTCTCTCTTGTTCCGTAGATCGAAACATCTCATACTGTAATTCTCGAGGGCAGCACTGACTCTCAGCGCTAGAGAACATCACACACATGGCTAGACTGTCGGTTGTTGGATATTGTTGACTTGCTTCTCGCTCTCCGAACCTAGCTGGACATTTGGGATCTGTACGTATATGACATCCACACATCATCATCACACTGTCATCCATTCTCTCTTCCACGTCCTGCAGAACCGACAATGTCCTCTCTAACTGTCCTGTACAATACAGGTATGACGCAAACTTTAACCGTGATGACGTCACATCAGAGTTTAGACTGAGATCAAACAGTTTTAGACATGTCGGTATCGGGTCAATACCTTGAAGAATAGACTTGCATGCTTCAATAGATGCCATGTAGGAACACATAAAGGGCAGAATGAGACGCACTGCTTTGTTTTGTATATGTCCCAATTTGAGTAAGTCTCTACTGACTGTCATTAAATCATCTTTTCGTGACTCGTAAGAATGCATTATCAGTAATACTGAAGCACCAAGTGAAAAGAAGAATGTCATCATCAGTTTTCTGACCTGTACTTTTCTATTGTTTTCAATATCGTCTTGAACAGACCTGTAATTCGAACCTATTATGTGACTGGTCAATTTATAACTGACTTGGTCAAAGTGAATTTCAAGTAAAAATCGACTTTTGTTCCTCATCAGAGATCTGAGTCTTTGTAACAAACTCGCCTTGTTCCCGCCGTCTATCTTTCCTAGAAAAAGATTAGCTGATTTATTGAAGTAGTTGGGACAGTTTTCATCCAGAACTGCTGCTATCATGTACAGAAGGACCTGATGAACACATTGGAGTAGATTGTGTTCTTTCCAGAACTCTGTACGGGTATTCTCTATACAGTGAAACAGCAGTGTTTTACACATATAACTAGATATGGTGTCAGGTAGGTAGGGTGATATGAATGTTTTAACGATCATTTTGAGAAGCACATAACACCTGATTTGTGTTATATTTAAACTGAACATCAAACATCGTTCAGCGATCGATGTAGAAATTCTCCATGTTTCGTCTCTGTCATCATGTCGGTGTGCTGCCTTCACAACAAAACATCCAGTTGACTTCATGTAGTGAATCATCTCTGGTGTAGACCAGTCTCTCCTTCTTTCATTAAGTGTCCATTGTTTGTAGTGTTTCGGCCAGGTGTAGCATTTATATGCCGGGACTAAATCTTCCTCTATGTCACCTTCACTGTGTGTTGCAGCTGGACCATGACGGACAGCATCTGGGAATGATTGGAAGGTGAATCCCTTCAGCATCACGTTACCATCACTGTCATTCACAAACTGCACATCCCCAGGTGGAACAACTCCAATATGTGGTAGTGGAGCATCATCACGAAGAATCTGTAGTTTACAGTATCCAGGATATCTTGTCTCATCTCGAATCATCAACAGATTTACTTTAACTGGTTCCCAGTCCTTCCAGTCCTGTATCACGTTGAAGTCGTCCAAAACACCAAGTATGTCTGTATCAGAGTTAAGGCCGTGTGTTGTTGTACCCTCAGTTTGACTCCCGAATATATGAAGTGTGGCGTTATACCGATTCGTTCTAACACTAAACGTGTCTATATTTTCTTTCACCAGATTCACCCTTCTTCGTCTCAACACACATTCCTCGTTAACTCCCACATCGTCCATCACACGAGATAACATCAGGGATAAATTAGTGTAGTCTTCTCGACGGTCACCCATCATGAAATGTTCAAACACACAGAGTTATTGAGTTGTCTAATATTTTGGTTTCACCGGATTAAACCACATACTATCTGCAATTCCTTGTCCAACAGAACACAACAAGAGGCCAATTTGTAATCTGAAATAATAATCTGAATTAATAATAATAATAATAATAATAATAATAATAATAATAATAATAATAATAATAATAATAATAATAATAATAATAATAATAATAATAATAATAATAATAATAATAATAATAATAATAATAATTCCAGTTCTCGAAATTGATCATTTTTTTGTCCTATGGAACAGGGTTAAAAGTGTACATATAGTGGGTTTTGTAAGCAAATATCGTAACTAAAACAAGAATAAGCTGTAGTTACTGCGTTTTCGAACGAAGCTAACTACATATAGTCAAAACAATTCTGTTAAGTCGAATTAGTGCTTCTCAAAGTGGGAATCTTGCCCCTCATTTATCAATAAACTCGTACGTAGAACAATTTCCTTGTAGAAATATAACAGAAATAGCAAAAAAAAGAGATAAAAAAGAAGAAAAAAAAGAAGAAAAACATCATACTTTTTTCTAGCATATTTTAACTGAACAAGATCACGTTGGTCATTAAAATGTTTAATATAAATTGTCCATGAATTTGCCTTAAAATCGAATGAACCCAATCTCTGATATCTCAATAGGATAATTCTGAGATTTCGATATAGCGAGTGTAAACTGTAATTACACACACATTAGTAACAAATGATTAATTAGAAAACTATACTTACGCTCAGTTAGTTTTCTAATATACCATTTTATATCCTTCGCCATTATTTTGACCGGTAACTAACGTACGTAACCAAAACTAAACAAGTAAAAACTTGCTGTAATGTACAGCAAAGAAAATTGTGTCGCCCTTAAATGTGTTTTACAATATTTGATTTCTTATCTGTGTTTTTTCAACATTTACTTTTTTGCTGAATGTATATTTTTCCAATCAAGTCTTAAAACTAATCGGAATTCCATTAATGACTCTAATAGAGGCCTTTCCAAGCAACATATTGCTTTATTACAATTAAATCCAATGAGCAGGTTTATAGCAACCAGAGTTCTGCATGAAATTAGATCTATTATATTTTTTATGAAATTTGAATGGCTCTATGCAAGGAATTTCCTGTATAGGGTATTGTCGTTGAAATTGATCCGGTAGTTATGTAGAAGAAAATATTTTGGGGAAGAGATTTTCGCACGGACGCACGCCCGAAACTGGACCATGCAATTTAAAGGGGGCATAAGATTCCAATTCTATTTTTTAAAAGTATGCCTTGATGCAAAGGTTGGTTATTCTAATGCGTAGCAATGCTATCATTTTTTCAAAGTTGTTATTTATAACCGAAAAATACGCTTTAAAGCTGAGACAGAAATGACAAATTCCATATAAATCTGAACTGTTGTCCACAACAATTTGTTTAATTTTAGCGCAAAAACCTATATTTCTCGTAAACGATTCAATATTTTGGCTTGAAATTTTCGTAAGAATTTGTTTTTTCTTTCAGATAGAAATAAAAGTAAAATTTATGCAAAAATAAATCTGAAATTTTACTTTTGCGTCAGAATTTACGATGGATTTTCATTAACGTAATGTTCACTACCATGACACATTCCCTTCTTTACGGAAGTTAACTCTATGTTACGGTAGTGAAATTGCAAGACGAAAAAATATAATTCTGACTGTGATTGTCAGAGATCTAGGACTTGCTCCGTTATCTTGTGTTGTGATCCAACACGTCATGTGCAAAGTTTCAAAACAATGAGTTTAGCGGTTGTTGAGGTACTAACTTCGTTACAGAAGTGAAAACATTGTTGCGGTAGTGAAATTGGAAGTAGGAAATGGATGTAACTCTTTTGAAACACTTGTTAGAGTTCTGTGACTTAGTATACAATTTTGTGTTGTCATTTCATACACATTTGCAAAATATGAAAACAAAAGTTCCAGTGGTCAGTGAGAATCTTGCATATAAAGTTTTAGCCATTTGGAATAAAAACGGACAATACCTAAATAAGAAATGGTCTCAGATTCACAGTTTGTGTGTATTGCATCTCTTCAATATGCAGCCTATAAACGAAAGAAATTGCTATCATGTATCATTTAGGATATATGGCTCAATAATTTTAGTGTTAAGATAGGGAATGCATTGTTATGGCAGTGAAAAAGTAGCAACATACATTTTGGCATGTTTAGAAAAAAAAGAATATGAATAACTTCATTGGCATTTTAACCGTAAACAGGATGTATTCATCTAGATTTTTTCAAAGACCTAGTGGCACAGTCTTTTGAGACTCACTTCCCAGTTGCGTTAACATCTTTGATTTTCGAATTCTGATATCTCATTTCCTACCGTAACACTATCTTCCCTACCGTAACGCTGTTAAAAATTTTCGCATTTAAGGTATCCAAACCCTCAAAAGCACCGAAGAGCCAGAGGCGAAATTTGAAAAGTTCCAAAAATTCCTAAAGTGCGTTACATTTCCATTCAAAATACAAACATAAGCATTTTTAACGGTTTAGAATTTTGAATTAATGCATACTTGCGGAAGTATTTGACATAAATGTTCAAAATTACCTCGCTTTTAAATGAATATAGAGTAAAAAGATATTTGTAAATTATTTTCATGGAGCATAATCTTTAAATCCGGCACGGTGAATCAACTAATGTGAAGTGTATTTACAAGTGTGTGTAATTTGATGCATTTCGTATGGCTAGAAAGTGCTGATTTTTTCAGGGTCTGTAAACCTTAAGCTATCATTAACTTATTGGAGTAAATATTTGCAATGAAAAATGCAAATTGTGCTTAATCAGACTGCAAAATGAGGTTTTATATCTCTGGATGACTCTAAATAAAGTGTATCTCTCAATTATCAATATGGGTTGTATTCACAGATAATGGAAAAACAAAGATTTTTTTCTATTCGAGAAATACTTAGAAACATTAATTTAGTACATAAACGAAAAAATTTCCAATCTTCTGCAAAAGCTACATGTTTTTCGGAGAGCAGAAAGAGTAACTGTGCCTCTTTACGAATTCGTTACGGTAGTGAATAAATGAACACAGTCGTAAAGTTTGAACTAATTATCTGCGTAATTAAGTGAATGTTATATTTGCAAATCGCAGGAATGGGTTCGAGGACGTTTATAAAAAGTAGTAAGTTAAAATTGATATACTAGGTCAAAATCTGAAAATTGAACTTTTTATGATTTCAATATGCCAAATCTGTAGAAATGCACAAGAATGCTCTGTCATGTCATTTATTGGGACCTATTTTTGTACTTTTTCACACAAATCCTTCAGGCACGGTTAACAAATAGAATGTGAATGTTATACCTGAGCGAGGCTCTGACCAAATTAAGGACACAGTCCCCAAAGTGCTATACATGTATTATGATATATTGCGAAAGTATGATGTAAGAAGAAGTTAAAGAGGGATAAGACCCCGTTTGTCAATGATTTCTTCGTGAAACTAGACGCTATGGTGATAACGAATTTATGCCGTAATATAGACTAAGATCAGGTTGCATGTGTAATGATATTGATTTTTGTCTACACTGCCTGTAAACGCAGCCCTGGGTATAGGGGATCCAATTGACTGGACTAAAATAACTTAATCATAACATAACATGATAACACGATGCAGATAGATTTCCTAAACCATTTTCCCGAAACAGGAAAGAATTGAACTGTTCTGATTACAAAGCTGCTTTTCTACTAGGAACATAAAAACCAGATGAGAATCCCCCTAAAAGTCTACTATTTTGAATTAAGCATGTGAAAATATAATGTTCCACTAGCAATACACATACCTGTACAGTTAAAACGATCCTTGAAATTATGTAAGTTGATCAGCCCAAATTGTATGCGATGTGTTAATTCAATACTAAAGTACTTGTTGTACTTCGATTATTGTGCATTAATGTGGTCAAATCGGATAGGATTTAGTGGTCGCCAAATCGTATAGAATTTAGATATTGCCCTATTGGGCAAACCGGAAGTAGGGACTTTCCATTGCTACATACAAAAATAGAATAATTAAAATTTTGTTTTCTTGAGCTTTTTGCGTGTTCTTGGATTAGATGAACTTCAAAGTATACTTAATAGTACTGTTTGAAAAATATATCGTGTAAACTGTCTATGGGTAGGTTATATACGATTTTCAAGTACAAACAATTATCGCTCATGACGTAATTTCTAAAATTAGAAGAAGTATATCACAAGTAGTGTCGCCCCATGGGGGCGACACAATAAATTGTCGGTGTAATAAAAAGTCTCGCAACTACAGCTTAATTGAAGCTGTAGTAACAAGGTTTTAGAATTACCCCGTCTATAAAAGGCATTCCAGTGGAATTTTTGAAATATTTACTTCCTCGTTCTTAGTTCTTATATTTTCGATGGTTTTCAATGAAAATCTCCAAACTGCAGCTTGTTTAAAGCTGCAGTTACGAGACTTTTGTTGAAAAGCGAGCATTTGTTCTAAAATTAGATTGAAATATACACTTAACCTTTTTTCACACTTTACTTGATTTCTCATAACCGTTACATCACTGGTTTTGCCGTTACGTGTCAAAAAGGTTGAAGTCTTGGGGGAAAGAGAAAGCAGTATATAGCCTCTCTTACAACCGGTCGTACGTGCTCGTGCATGCGGTCTGCGTCTAAAATGTACGTTTAGTCGTGCGATGCACGCACGTGCAACGTACGATTTTGGTGGACGCAACCACGACGCAGCAAAGAATTGACCGGACAATATTTTGAGGCGCTCTTACAACCCGTCGTGCGTCTTTGTTAATCGTGCGATTTTGCAGTTTTAAAACGTACGATTTAAAAAGACGAACGACGGGTTGTAAGAGAGGCTTAAAACATTGTGGGAAAAGGAGAAATTGCTTGTCATAACAATTTGTTCATTTTCCACAATGTTTTATAATCCTTGTCTTTTCTTTCCTTTTTTGGAATTAAAGGGGACAACGTGTGAGAATGGCATAATGTGCCGAAAAGTATCTTAAATAACGTCATTCTATAAGAATACAATTATACTGGTATGCATTCTCATTCCTGTATTTGATTTATGACCAATTCAATGGAGATAAAAATCGGCCACGAGACTTTCTACGGATATGCTTCTCCAAATTGGCAATTACATTGCGGGGTGCAGTGCGACTAAAGGAATGTGAGATCTGTCAGCGTCCGATAATTTTCTGAGAAAAGATTTTTTTTTGGAAAAGGGCCTCTCATGTGGTGACAGCTACATCAAAATCGATGGCAATCCTTTCTCAGTAGAAATGTCAGAGGTAATTATAGAACCGTCCAGGAATTTCAATATTTTGTTTAGAAAAGAAAACTTTTTTACTTCCAAATTGTCTATTTGCAATTCATGAATTCGCTGAGTATCGATGCTTTTAGAATATTTAACTACGTAAAACAATCATTGTTACAAACGAAGTCTTTGATGAATTATGACCCACACGACAAAATTTAGACCACCAATTTAAAAAGCTGGTGTAGACAATGTTCAGAAATAGATGTTAATAAAGATAAGTTATGTGTACAATTCTTCAATGCTTTCCCAAGCTCTTTCCGAGCTCTTTTCATGTGTCAAGAGAAATCAAGGTTGTAGGCAATTATTAGAATACCAGTTTTTAAAATTTTTTTTACGATTGTATTTACAATTACGAGAAAACATCAAAAGCCTAATAATATATGTTAGCGGCAATAAGTAAATTTAGGCAATAAGCTTTATGGTTAGGCAATAGGTAATTGCTTGGTCACTTAGTTATAACCTTTAATTTTCAGACATTACGCTTATTGACTGAACTGTTTCATCCCAGACAATCCCTAGGCAATAACAAACTTTACAAATCTAACCATTTCAATTCAGTCATTTACCTTATTGCCTGAAATATTTTAGGAATATCATAAAGGGATTTTAAAGGGAAACGCTTACTGAATTTAAGTACCGAGGACTGTGAGTTTAATCATATGCAGGTGACATCTTAAGGTAGAATCCCCGTAATGTGTCCATTTTGAGATTCATAAAAACATCGGATTTTTTTTTATCGGCGTCGTTACGTATACGAAGCTATTCGGGCGCGGTCGCAAACATTCGGCGGTGGAACTTTTTACTACCTTAAAGGCAACACAATTGAAGTGCTATGTTATTGATCTTTCCGAAACACACTTTGGAAAAACAAGGCAACTGTTGAGCCCGCAAAAATCAGTGGTAGCCATTAATGACTATTGTCTTTGGTCGTATACATTATAGTATGATATAACAAAGAAGATGTTTTTAAAATTCTTCAGAAAGAATCTGATGCCATTCATATTATTGATAGGTTGACTTTTAGTCTGTGTATATCTCCATCTGTCCATTTTTGTTTAACTTCTACAGTGAGGTCAACTCTCTACGCTACTCCCTCGTCAATCTAATGTCTCGAATCCATAGTATTTCAATGCTTTTCAACAAAAATCTCGTAACTGCAGCTTGTATGTTTTCCAAAATAATTCAGCGGAGTAAACTTACAGTCGGTAGCAAGCCGAATTTTTCTTCAAACCTGTCAATTAGGAAATAAATGGCAAATGTCCAATTTAGGAGTTCGTAATTTATACGAGAACAAAGACCCATTTTGGGACCAATGCCCAATGTAATTTATTTCACAGCGAGAAAATAGTCAGCCGGTATACCACGCTTCACTGGTCTTCCGGAAACAAACATTGACACCAGGCGCGTGGAACCAATCATGTGTACAGGAAGTGATAGCGTTTCTGGGAAAGTTTCATTGATGAAGGCCACACAATAAACAATGCAAGGCAATATATAGCGTTCGCTCAGGCATTATATGCACGTTTTAGAAATCCACGGATCAAACACTTTTAGAACAAACCGTGTGTTGGTTTCGTGGTCAGCAGACTTGTGTCAATGACTTATCATTCCCCATCTACCCGGGAAAAAAGTTCTTTCGATGAAATCGTTTTGATCAATTGGTATTTATGTACATGTATATGCTGCAAACACATTGTTTCGTGGGTATAAGAAGTAAAATTTACTGATAAGCAAGAAGGGTAATCATTCTACCCTGGACATAACTTGAAAATTTTGACCCATTACTAAATAATGGATAACGAATACGGACAAAATAATCTCGATTCTGGTAAGATTTTTTTGCAATAACTTCCTGATTTGTGCGTCAATTTTCAAAAGGTTTGTTGCATGTACCCCGCCTCACCGAGCTCTTTCATCGGATGAATGACATATTAGATAACTCATGGTATTTTTTCCAAAATATTGTCCCAACCGACCAGAAAGCGAAATGGTAACGACTACGGCCAAATTAACCACGCTTCAGGTAAGCATTTGTGCAATAACTTTCTTATTTTAGTATCAATTTTCATGCAGTTTGTTGCATGTACTCCGTCTTACTGAGCCCTTTTCTCAGATGTACTACTTATCGGGAAACCTTGTCCTTGTACTTTTCTCAAAAATCGATCCCAACCTACTAGAAAAATGACCTGGATTTTTTGTCGTTTTTCTGATCGGTTGGGATCAATTTTTGGACAAAGTACAAATATTCTACAAACAAGTCATATATCTGAGGAAAGAGCTCAGTAATGCGGGATACAGGCAACAAACCGCTTGAAAATTGACGCAGAAACAAGAAAAATATTGCACAGTTTCTTACATGAAGCGAGGCAAATTTGTCCGTATTTGTTATCCATCCCATCATGCACAATCCCCACCGTGGTTAGTATGCAATTAGTTTCTTATTGATTTTGTTTGGATCGAGATGCTGTGATTTATTACAAATTTTACACTCGGAGGACAATGTCATGTGATACCACCCATTATAATCATTATACGAATATAAACTGCTTTTTTATCGACAAAACCTGTCAGAAATACGATAAACTTAAGGGGGAATGCTCCAGTTTTTCGGAACACTCGGTCATTACTGTAGTAAATTAAATGTTTCGTACCAGTATGTTTATAATAATAATAATAATAATTACTTTATTTTATGAAGGTAAAACATTAAGATAATTACATAATAATTAACATTACAATGCAAAATCTTTTTTCTAATGTTGCCTTCAAACAAAATCTATTTGTTAAAATGAAATGGTATGTAGCCTAACCCTCTCCCAAAGCAGACCTAGTTGATAAGTTCACAAAGGAACAGTACATTTTTTTTTATATTACGGCGAAGAATAAAAACTAAAATGTTGCTGTTTGGGAAAGGATTAAGAATGTGGTGAATATGAAAATCATGAATGATTGTACAAAAGCAAAACAACAATATGATGATAATAACAAAATATTTGTCCCAGTCCCAGATAATACATGTAGCTGGTTACATGATGTCCACTACGGTGAAAACTTTTGAAAGCGATAAATGTCATGACTTAATTACTAATATTCTACGTTTAAAATCAAACGAGAACAGCTCTAGTTGTTTCGATAATCCAACACAACTATAGCGACTCTCGTTTAATTTGAACCCACAATAACGCTAGCTATAGCGGACGAGAATATCATTACAATTTACCATTTTCGACGGTAAAAGTGTACTTATTATGCGAAACTGATTTCATCAAGATGGAAATCGATTATTTAGAGCAAAACAGTCGTAAGTGTGTATGCAGTTACCGCTGTTTTGCGTCATTTAATTCATATGTAGCTGATAAAATTTGCTGTAATTCACTAATAAGGTCACTGACCTTTACATTTTCTTTTTGAATTATTACCAGGACATGTTGCTTAATACAATGAGGGAGTTTTATCAAATTCTATTACGTAGAACTTGAAATATTTCCAAAAATATGCAAATTTTGACATAAAACACTCCAGCTTCGTTGCTCTAACCGAACACATGAGCATGCTGTTTTATACATTAACACGTTTATAATAGCACATATTTTGGGTTTTCTGTTCTTATTAAATGTAAAACGTTACTTTAAATCCGTTTTCGGGACTAAACGATGATTATACATCATTTTATTAGCATTTTAGTGACCTTGGATAGGTGCAAGAAAGTGTGCGCTTTTTCAATGTAGGGGTATGTGATACGAATGCCTTTAAAATTCAAACAAGATTGCTGACCATCCATTTTTATTTTATTTTTCAATTGGTAATAACATGTTATTTCAACATACAAAATATAAATAAATTCTATTATTGGGAACAAATTAGTTAACTGGAGCATTCCCCCTTAATTGGCTATGTAGAACAACGCTTTCTCTACAGATAACTTTGTTTTTCACCTATGAGGAACCTCCATTATGACAAAATTAGGTCCCACCAAAACGCTGCTTTTCAACAAAAGCCGTGGTTTTCGTTGAAAAGCGACGAAAAGCTTTTAATGTCATTTTCTTTGGGAGTTTATGTATTATAATTGTATAATGTAAAACTAGATCTAGCATTTTCTTTCTTCTCCATAATGCTCATTCTTTCAAACATTTTGTAAATGAAATTGTTTGCAAGTTTAAGAAAAAATGTGTACTTCAATGATCATGACAATTGCATGAATGGTGATTTTGTTTATGGGAAAAGTAAAGAGTATACTGATTTGAACTTGCCAACTAAAAAAACCTTGTAATTTTATGATTTAATGTTCCTCAGCCGCTTTCTATAGATATCTTTAGAAGGATATAAAACCTATATATCACCCGGGATCCGGAGACTAACATTATTCCAGATCAGCCTGCATATCTATAACCACAGTTTGATTAATAAATCCATTGTTTTCCAATAGCTACCACCGTGAGAGAGCGCAGCATGATCCCGCGCTGACTCCACTAATGCAGGGTAAAGTGGATTTTGAAGCATGGCTATCTCAAATGCCTTAAGGTATCCTATCCACCATTAGCTACCAGAGATCTCGTGTGTAATCGGCGGTTTCCGTGACAACCGGGATTGACGAGGATATCCGGATTTTTAAAATCCGGATACCCTCGTCAATTTCCGTTGACACGTAAAACGACGAAGAGAGGGTCGGAATTGTGCGAAGTGTTTGATATCTAATGAAGGGTGGAATACGATTTCTAAACAAAAACGAAAAAAAAATCAGGTTACCTGTACGGTGGTTCGTCGTTTTTGAAAGGGGTGAACACGAAAAAATATTCTACCGTATTGCAAGCACGAAAAAATAAATTGAAATACGTGGAAAATTATTTTCTGGATATTATGCATTATTAATCCAAGTTAAGGCTTATTTAGCTTAATTTGATTGATCTATGATATTTTCATAAGAGATAGATCTAAATAGAGGCCCTAAGTGATCTACAGACCTACATATTTGTGGATAGGCCTACATCTTCTAGACATATTGACAGAGCATAAATAAAGAGGCAGATCTAATATATAATTGAGCAAAGAAATAATAATAAGTAACCTCACAATTAAACAATTATTTTTTAAACAAAATAGCTGATTTACCGGTCTAGTAAAATAAGAAAAGAGCGTCCAAGCGTGCTAAGGATTTAATTCGATTAGTGTGTGTGAACACAAAGAAAGACAACACGTACAGAACTTCACAAACTTATTCTCTCGGTTATCGTTCTGAATTCTCTCGACCGCATAAAACAGCTATTATACAGCGAACGATTTTATCCAGTTTACCGTGACATTATTTCGAACAAACACTTGTATTTCCGTATGTGTTGTTGTAAAATCTCGTAACTACGGTTTGATTCAAGCCGTAGTTACGAGATCTTATAACAACACTGTCGGTTTATCAATATATAACATCTAATCAGGTCTATTTTTAGCACAAAATGCAATGCTATTAACATAATTTTTAGTGTTGCAAGGAGGTCAGATCACAGTATAGACAGCCAATAATCCCTCTTTTAATCCTTGTCTACTATGAAAAAATAACGCAGCTTGTAGACTTTTAAAAACTTTACTTAAAACCCATTTAAATATTTATTATTTGCAATTATAAATATAAATGTTAATTAGAAAACCTTATGGAAATTTTTCCTGAAAAATGTGTGCTATAAATACGAACATTTCCCACCCTTTTTAGTGGGAGTCCGCCGCATATAGCATATTAGCTACGTATCGACTACGGTCAACCTAACTTGCGATTTTAAACATAGATTTGAAACTTTGGCTATATGTGTCCCTTGACTTCCTTTTGTTTTGATATAATTTTAGGTAAATGATGGGACATTTTTTTGCGGTCAAAATAACTTGCGCGACCTAAAACATACAAGAAATGAAACTTTGGCTATATGTGTCGCTAAACTTCTTTTTGTATTCCTACTAGATCTACGTAAAGAGATGGAAATTTCTTTTGCTTCGATTACGGTCAACCTACCTTGCGATTTGAACATTTGGCTATATGTGCCTCTTGACTTCCTTTTGTATTCATATTACGTAAAATGATGGAAATTTCTTTTGCTTCGAGTACGGCCAACCTAACTTACGATTTTAAACATAGATTTGAAACTCTGGCTATACACTGAACAGATGTTCTAAACCGCCACTTTTCAGAACAGATTTTTTGGTATAAATGAAAAACGAAAAGTCCCTTTGAAACAAAAAAATATTTTGCACGTTAGATTTTGTGATCACTAGCTATCGATTTAACGCGATAGAGTCAAAATCAAAACAATACCTTTTTGTGTGAAGAGGCTTTGATATAAAACCGGTTTTTGCACGTTGCGCACGACGTGGTGAGTTAAATTGCACAACATTTATTCAAACATTAGTCATATTGATCCGACATGCCGATTTTGCAACGAAAAAGCCACACAATAGGCCGGATGTCCTTCAGTGATATGGGTCGAACTGTGGGGCTTATCGAAAGTGACGTCAATGTGAATAAAGCGTGTACCCTTTTCATTGATGTGTGCATGTTTCAAAAGTTAGTTCATGATACTGTTCAAAGCATTAACTGTTTTCCGATTGCCTTCTGTATTGCGAATTTTATGGACCTCAAACCGTGTTATAGTGCACCACAGAGCATGGCTCCCAGAGTCCACCATACAAAACATTATTAGTTCACGTGTACATTTTCTGACAGGTGACATGTCTCTTGCACGAATTTAGCATGACAGTAATGGATGTTTGACGCGTCTATGCTAAAAGTGAGAATTTAAAATCTTATTTACAAACTGCATTTGAGTGTTCTTTTCGCAATTATTATATTCCGTAGAACACCAAAAAGCATTCACAAGTGATGATATGCCGACGCTGTTGTTAAATGCATCGGTTGTTGTCATGATGCTTCTTTCTAACGAGTTATATGGCCCCAAAAATCATGTCAAAGTGCACCACATATCATGACCCGTACAATCTACCATACAAATTATCATTAGTCTACATGTACCTTTCTTGACGAAAAACATGGCGTATGAATCAGTTATGCATATCATAAATAGATCCTTGACGCCTGAATGCTTCTGGAGAGAATACAAAGTTATGTTTAAAAACTGGATTCTTTGTTCTTTTTATAGCACGTGTTGTATTCCGTAGAACGCCATCAAATCATTCAAAAGTGAAGACTGGCCGACACTTTTGTTAACATTCGACAAATCGAGGGCTTGGTGCAAAACTATTGTAACTACATTTTGTAAAATTTAACAGGAGAGGGAAAAAACTAATTGAATTTCTCAAAGTTAAAGAGGAAAAATGTTTTTATCATTCTAAATATCTTTTTAAGTATACAGAATTGAAGCCTAATATTATATCACATGACGTATTCCTTCCTTAAGATTCAGAAAATGCAAAAAGTGAATTTCTGAAAAATATGTAGTTACAATAGTTTTGCACTGATGCCTCGAAATATCCCCCAGATTTGATGCACAGGTTAATTCAAATCGGAGAAATGCTTCAATGTGATCACAAGAATTTACAATAAGTTTTTGCAAAAATACCAGGCAACCGGCAGTGTGGCAGACATACAAAAGCTAAGTGAACCGTCTGGGATGACACCTAAGTACTTCCCAGATAGCTACAACTGAATGAGGACTCGTTGTCAATCAGAGTTATTGACGCAGAGTGATGTCACATCCCGTACTGACAGTTTACCTTTCTGATGTGAAAATGTAGACGTGACAGTGACCCTTTTCAATTTGCGATTTAGTCATATTATTGTTGAAGGGCCTCGATGAAATTTTGGCATCTTCTGTGCAAATGGTGAATCTTTTTTATTTGAAAATTTCAAATCCCCATCTAAAATATTAATGGAATTATATAAAGTTACATGCCATGGCGGTTTAGAAGATCTGTTCAGTGTATGTGTCCCGTGACTTCCTTTTGTTTTCAACCTAACTGGCGATTTTAAACATAGATTTGAAACGTTGGCTACATGTTACCCTAAACTTTCTTTTGTATTCATATTTCGTAAATTGATAGAAATTTCTTTTGCCATAGAAAACGGTAGTATGTAATGAAAACAGTTCATATACATACATGTATTACAAATTATACATAGGCCTATTACAAGTATAGTGCCATGTTCGTTTTATATTTTGTTTCTAAAGAGATTCAACATGGCTTTGAACATGATCGCAATCTATTCCTGCTAAAGGCTCGATTGATTTAAACCATGCCAAAACATAGACTCCTTTGACTCCCCAAACGATAAGGGCTTTGGAAAACATTTTAGAAAATGAAGAAAGTGCTTGTCACAAGCATTATCTTCATTTTCCACTATGTTTTTGTTTTATCAAAAAAGCAACAACATCAAAAATCATTCATTTGAAAATGTCCTCTGAAACATCTTTGAATTTCGACCTGTAAAAAAATTGGAAGACCGCCGCATAGTATAATAGCTACGTATCGACTACGGTCAACTTGCGATTTTAAACATAGATTTGGAACTTTGGCTATATGTGTCCATTGATTTCCTTTTGTTTTCAACATAACTGGCGATTTTAAACATAGATTTGAAGCTTTGGCTATATGTGAAGCTTGACTTCCTTTTGTTTTCAACCTTACTGGCGATTTTAAACAGATTTGAAACTGGATATATTATGTGTCCCTTGACTTCCTTTTGTCTTCAACCTAACTGGCGATTATAAACATAGATTTGAAACTTTGGCTATGTGTGTCCTATGATTTCCTTTTGTTTTCAACATTACTGGCGATTTTAAACATAGATTTGAAGCTTAAGCTATACTTC
Organism: Fragum sueziense; assembly: GCA_963680895.1. Taxonomy (NCBI): domain Eukaryota; kingdom Metazoa; phylum Mollusca; class Bivalvia; order Cardiida; family Cardiidae; genus Fragum; species Fragum sueziense. The sequence goes on from OY804595.1 coordinate 45,502,997, forward strand.
GTAAATATTGACCTGAACCTGTTGAATATGTAATGAGTAACTGCGATGCGAAATAATCACTCTTCGACGTATATTGACGCGAGGAACACGTGCAGAATACAAAGTTCCAATGCTTATGGAAACTATCGACTCTGCTCGACAGTGAGGAGTGCTGGCGAGTATTAATTATTCAGCATCACAATTACTCATTACATATTCAACAGGTTCAGGTCAATTTTTACGGAGTATATATGTATTGTGTCCATTGACTCCCTTTTGTTTTCAACCTTACTTGTAGTCTGGTTCCCTGTCGTACTATGTATTTTAGTACGTCAGGCATTCAGTAACAATGGCGGCCTCCAGTGGAGAGATTTCACTACAAAGATAAAGAGCAAAGTTCTTTAATTTTGTGAGCAGGGAAGGGTCATTAGAAGAGTAGATAGGTTTCGGTATATTTTTAATACTAGCAATAAAAGATTTACATTACCTCAACGCAAACCCGAAATAAAACGGTTTTAAATTATGTACATGAAAACCATATTAAGGCAATTTGGACGTCATCTAACCAGTAGTCTGATTAGCTCAGTGGTAGAGCGTCTGACTTCGACACCAGAGGTCCAAGGATCGAATCCCACGTTGGGCAAATGTTTTTTCGTCTACATTTTGCTTTAATACATTTTCTCAAACCAAACTATCCTGGAAATCACTAAGATGCAATTAAAACATAATTGGTAATTGTGTTTTTATTACGTCTTTGCAATCTGTAGAACCATTTGGTATGAAAAATGTAAAAAGAATGGGGGTGTGGCTAAAACATGTTACTCTCTTGGGATTCGAACCAGGGACCTCTGGATTTCAAAGTAAACGCTCTAACCACTGAGCTAATCGGACTTACTGTACAGAGTTGGATCCAAATTACCGTCATATAGTTTTCATGTACATAATTTAAAACCGTTTTATTTCGGGTTAGCGTTGCGGTCATGTTAAACTTTTATTGCTAGAGTTAAAAATATACCGAAACCTATCTACTCTTCTAATGACCCTTCTCTGCTCACAAAATTAAAGAACTTTGTTCTTTACCTTTGTTAAAATATCGGTGCAATGGACGTCGCCATTACTGGTGTCTTCCTGACCCAATAACGCAGTATTAGGGGCAGGTAAGCCAGACTACCTTACTTGCGGTTTTAAACAGATTTGATGCTTTGTCTATATGTGTCCATTGATTTCCTTTTGTTTTCAAAATAACTGGCGATTATAAACATAGATTTGAAGCTTTGGCTATATGTGTCCAATGACTTCCTTTTGTTTTCAACCTAACTGTCGACTTTAAACATAGATTTGAAACTTTAGCTTAATGTGTCCATAGACTTCCTTTTGTTTTCAACCTTACTTGTGATTTGAAACTTTGGCTATATGTGTCCATTGACTTCCTTTTGTTTTCAACCTTACTTGCGGTTTTAAACATAGATTTGAAACTTAAGCTACATTTGTCCATTGGTTTCCTTTTGTTTTCAACCTAACTGGCGATTTGAAACATAGATTTGAAACTTTGGCTATATGTGTTCATTGACTTCCTTTTGTTTTCAACCTTACTGGCGATTTTCAACATAGATCTAAAACTTTAGCTATACATGTATGTGTCCATTGACTTCCTTTTGTTTTCAACCTAACTGGCGATTTTAAACATAGATTTGAAACCTTGGCTATATGTAATCGGTTCAAGTCATTCCTTGCACATGTACAACCACAACCGACCAGAAAAAACGATCTGAATTGTTTTGACGTTTTTCTGGTCAGTTAATGAAAACACGTTGAATCTGTTGTCTTCAAAATCTTTCAACAAGAGTTGTCCGCGGACTACGTAGCTCGCCGATACGAGAGCTTGTCGCAAAAAAGGAGTCAAATGTCAAGGTCATTGGGTCAAAGGTCATAATCTCAAGGTCAAGGTCATGGCATGAAGTACTCAGGTGTGAAATATCAAGGCTCTATCTATAATAATGCATGAGATATAAGCCAGGTTATTTTTTTTAAAGTAGGTCAAACTCCATGATCAAGGTCACTAGGTCAAAGGTCATGGTCCCAAATGAAAGGTCTTGCTGGGAAGTATCCATGTGTGAAGTATCAAGGCTCTATCTGTAAAAATGGCAGAGATACAGGCCAGGTTAAAGTTTTTGAAAAGTAGGCCAAACTCCAAGGTCAAGGTCACTAGGTCATAAGTCATGGTCTGAAATGAAAGGTCTTGCTGAGAAGTATCCATGTGTCAAGTATCAATGCTGTATCTGCAAAAATGGCTGAGATACGAGCCAAATTAAAGTTTTTTTTAAAAGTAGTCCAAACTTCAAGGTCAAGGTCACTAGGTCAGAAGTCATGGTCTCAAATGAAAGGTCTTCCTGAGAATATCCATGTGTGATATATCAAGGTTGTATCCGTAAAAATGGCTGAGATATAGGCCAGGTTAAAGTTTTTGAAAAGTAGGCCAAACTTCAAGGTCAAGGTCATTAGGTCAAAAGTCATGGTCGCAAATGAAAAGTCTTGCTGAGAAGTATCAATGTGTGAAGTATCAAGGCTGTATCTGTAAAAATGGCCGAGATATTGGCCAGGTAAAAGTTTTTTTCAAAAGTAGGTCGAATTCCAAGGTCCAGGTCACTAGGTAAAAGGTCATGGTCCCAAATGAAAGGTCTTGGCAGGAGGTATCCATGTGTGAAATATCAAGGCTGTTTCATTAATAGAGCATGAGATATTGGCCAGGTTAAAGTTTTTTAAAAGTAGGTCAAACTTCAAGGTCAAGGTCACTAGGCCAATAGTCATGGTCCCAAATTAAGGTCTTGGCAGGAGGTATCTATGTGTGAAATATCAAGGCTGTATCTCAAATAGTACCCAATATATAGACCAGGTCAAGTTTTTTTCAAGTTAGACGCGACAGGACGTGACGGCGACACTAGGGCTGCGACATTAGCTCCCCAGACTTAAAGGAATTGTCTAAAATTTCATAACATTGGGGACTGAAGGAGTTGGCAAGGTTGAAAAAAAGATCAAGTCAGTTTCATAATAAATATAATTCATGAAATAATATTCTAAATTATATAATTTACAGAGAAATAACAAGAAACTATAATGGTCACTTTTCTAAATTCAACAAAATTCTATTCCTAAAATGATGGTCCTTTATAATGCACATGAACACAGAAATTCTAAAGAGCTAACTACAAAATTATGCAAAAACAGTATATTGTAAACAGATATTGAAAAAGATGGATTTTTGTCTGATACAGCACTAAAAATATATATCAGGACAAAAGGAGAAATTGCACTTTTTCCAACCATCGACTGGCTGATTCCAGTATACACCCTAAACTTAGTTTTCGGGGTATAATTTTCATACAATCAAAGTAAACTACTCATGGTCTTTGCTGCTCTCCTACATTTGTTATATTTTAATAAATAAGTTACAAGTTAAAACAATGTCGCACATTTTCATTGAAATTTGGTTTCAAATGTCACATCCCTGCTTTTCAACAAAAGTCTTGTAACTGCAGCTTAAAATAAGCTGCATTTACAAGTTTTTTTGTTGAAAATCACTGCTTTTCAACAAAAAACTTGTAACTGCAGCATAAAAAAGGCTGCAGTTACAATGTTTTTGTTAAAAAGCAAAGATATGTTCCATTTTGCAATACCCCAACTCGAAACATTTTACTTTAAACTTTTAAGCTGAAGACAGGATGTCTTACATAAATGGCCAGTTTGAGCAAGTAATACAGATTAGGAAGACAATAAACTACTTCTATCCATAAGTTTTGTCTGTTTTTTGTACATGCAAACACTTTCTCTGCCTGTCTGTCTGTCTGTCTTTCCGACTCTTAACCCATTACCAGACAGCAAAATTTTGGACTGTTCCAATTTTATAAGTGTTGCAGACAAAAACTTCAAGTTGATAAAATTTTAAAAATATTTCCATTTTTGGTTAGAAAACATTGAGGGAAATGAAGAAATTGCTTGTCATAAGCAATTTCTTCATTTTCCACAATGTTTTCCAAAGCACTTTCTTTTGAAGGAGTCAGAGGCATCTCTATGCAGTAATGGGTTAATCTATCTAACATAAGGATAAATATAGCTATGATTATAAAGAAGACCTGATTTTGACGACCCTGAAAGAATACACTTGTGAAAACATTGAAACATTGACACGTTGTCATTTTGAAAATGGTTAAATGAAATTCTAGTCAGAAAAATTTCTACAACATTTTGGTATCGGTAACTATTATTCCTTTATCTACATCTTTATTTTCTTTTCCCGAAATACAGAACAACAAGGATTTATCTTAGCCCTTTCACAAACAAGATATTTTGGCTTCTTTGAGACAAAAGAAGAAAATTCTGAAACCAGCATTTTCTCCTTTTGTCTCAAGATTGACTCTGCTATATACATTGTATACACTGAACTTAAAATTATCTTCATACATTTTGTTGTTGGCAGTTGATAATTTTCAAATTGTCCACTGCCATTTGGGAAAGACTAACAACATTTTCAATAGCAAAAGTTAACATATCACAAATAAAGTTACCTATAATTTCTTGGACTTATAGTGACAAGAAATTAATGATTGTTGGCTACAACCATTACATTAATAAAACATTTCTAAACAAAAAAAAAATCATCCTGGTTTGAAATCATAGATGTGCATGCACACCACAAAAGAAATTATGCAAAAGATTTTCAGTTCTTTAATTATGGACAGAAAATATTGATGGAAAAGAAAGAAATCTTTCCACACAATGATTTCCGATGCGTTTTGAGAAATGGCAACCAAAACTAAGTATTGTTCTTAAGGGCCAATACAATCTAAAAACTCAAGTTCATGTAAACAACTTCCTTTAGCTATGCCCATATCATTATACAAAGTCTTGTTGACTCTCAATAAAACAAAGGTTTTGAAAACATTTTAGGAAAATGAAGAAATTGCTTGTCACAAGTAATTTTATCATTTACTACAATGTTATCTTCACAGAAAGACCAAATAATGTAAAATTCAATTGACTTAAAATTTTCTTCAACAACATCTTTGAATTAGGACCAGCTTAAAGTTTTGCAGTCTTGTTTACCCATTCCCACATAATGTAGCCTTTTGACACCTTACAAAATAATCCCTTTGGAAAACACTGTCGAAAATGAAGAAATTGCTTGTGACAAGCAATTGCTACATTTCCCACAATATTTTCTTCCAAGAAAGACGAAAAAATGTAAAATCAAATTTAATGCAAATTGTTGTCTGCAACGTCTTTGAATTTGGACCAGTTCAAAACATTGCAGTATGGTAATGTGCTAATCTGGGCCAGCCAGAAATTTTGTCATGAATTACTGTACAAATATCAAAATAGAAATAAAACAAAACAACATTTCTATAGCTGTAAAATAATTGCATTTCAAAGTATTGAAGGAAGAGAAGTAAATACTGGTGTTCATATTTCACATTTGATATTTCAAAAAGGGAATGATTTTATCAAGTAAACAATGCGGTAATTTCGGACAAACAAATATTTCGTAGGTGTTGTTATAAAATCCCGTAACTATGGCTTGATTCAAGCCATAGTTACGAGATTTTATAGCAATACTGACTGTTTATCAAAACATTACGGCAAACCCAGTCTATTTTAGCTCAGAATTCTTTGCTATCACTGAAAGTATGATCGATGTGATCATTCAAGTACTAATTATTTTTTATGCTCCCCGAAGGGAGAGCATATAGTCGCCGCTTCGTCTGTCCGTCCGTCCGTCCGTCATTCCGTCCGTCCGTCCGTCCGTCCGTCCGAAGCGATTTCTCTATAACCCTTGGGCCAAATCAGATGAAACTTACCATGTGAACTCCCTATGACATAATGCCGATGTACTTTTCCCAGTTTTTGGATTTGAGGCCTCGTCATGGGAAAAGGGGACTTAAGGTCAAATACACTTTTTCTCTAATTTCTCTTAGTCTAATGGTCAGAATTTGATGAAATTTCATATTTGAGTAGCAAATCAGATGCCCTTGACAATAAACTACTTGAAATTTGGGTATAAAAAGTATGTCATGGAAAAAGGGGGCTTATCGTTTGTTAGCTTAATCTTAGCTCTGTATGGCATACATTTATTGTGACAAAGCCTTATTCGGGGAGCATTGTCCGTCTCTGACGGCCCTTGTTCATTCATGTTTCTAGCAGCGCACTCCCTATTCTGATCACCCTAATAAAAATGTTTTTGGAAAAAATATTGAAGCAATATTTATAACAAATAGTTCATCATTTTACTTAACTAAACTAATTTGCTTATAAAATATAAGTAAGATTTATATAGCAGAACATGTGTGGTAATTTCAAGAATGAAATAGTTTTAAAATTCAATTACTTCAGAGAACAGAGTTCACAAAGAGACAAATGAGCCAGGATCTGGAAAAAAGTCCTTAACCCTTTCCCAAACAAGACTGGGTTTTGACGTCTCCAATAGAACTTTTTGGGTTCAACATCGAGGCAAAAGAAGAAAATGCTGATTAACCAGCATTTACTCCTTTTGCCTTCATATTTTCTGCTTTATCATACACAAACTGTCTTTATCAACATTCATTTTGTCGTCTGCAGCAGCTCTTAAATTGGAACACCCTTATTTTTTGTCGTTTGGGAAAGGGTAAATAGCATTTAAGACAACCATGTTTCAAGGCCACCATCTGCCCAGATGCAGTCTGACCAAGATCAATGCTACTCCTCTACTATAGCTACAAGTCCTGAACAACATGGTTCTTGATCAGACTGCATGTATATGCAGGCTGATCTGGAACCATTTTTGTCTCACATGCCATAAACATTTCTTTTCCCAAATCCCAGCTCATTTATATTGCAGGTAGCTGTAGGAATTGTGGCTATTGTTCGATTTATCATCATGCTAGAACATTATTCTGTATATCCACATCCTCTCCTTCATCCACTGTAATCAAATCAGGCGCTACAGAAACTACATGTTTTCTCAAGGGTGGGTGGGATAAACTTCTGTCCATTGGCTTTCTCTACAAAAATATAAAACCAAAACAAATTTTATAGTGATTATTATATTATTCAAGTTGTATACCGTAAAACACAGAGAAGGTTTAACCCATTACGAAAAGGCAACATTTTTGGACAGTTTCAAATTCAAATATGATGCAGACGACAATTTCAAGTGAATATAATTTCATATCTTTTGTTCTTTTTGCGTAGAAAACATTGTGGGAAATGAAGAAATTGCTTGTCACAAGCAATTTCTTCATTTTCCACAGTGTTTTCCTAAGCCTTCATCTTCAAGGATGTCGAAACATGCCAATGAGTAAGAATAAGTTAAAAGGATGTGGCTATTGTTTGATTAATTATCATGCTAGAACATTATTCTGTATATCAGCATCCTCTCCTTCATCCACTGTAATAAAATCAGGCGCTACAGACACCACATGTTTCCTTAAGGGTGGGTGGGATAAACTTCTGTCCGTTGGCTTTCTCTACAAACAAAATCAAAACAAATTTTATGATTATTACAATAATATTCAAGTTGTGCTAGAACTTTATTCTGTATATCTCCATCCTCTCTTTCATCCACTGTAATCAAATCAGGCGCTACAGACACCACATGTTTTCTCAAAGGTGGGTGGGATAAACTTCTGTCCGTTGGCTTTCTCTACAAAAATATAGAATCACATCAAATTTTATAGTGGTTATAACATCATTCAAGTGGTATACCATAAAACACATGGAGATTTAACCCATTACCAGACAGCAAAATTTTGGGCGGTTCTAAATTCAAAGTGATGCAGACAACAATTTTCAAGCGAAAACAATTTCATATGATTGGTCTTTTTGGCTTGAAAACAATGTGGGAAATGAAGAAATTGCTTGTCACAAGCAATTTCTTCATTTTCCACAATGTTTTCCTAAGCCTTAATCTTGTAGGGCATCAAAAAGAGTCATTGTGGGGTAATGGGTTAAGAGAGTGTGGCTATTGTTCGATTAATCATCATGCTAGAACATTATTCTGTATATCTGCATCCTCTCTTTCATCCACTGTAATCAAATCAGGCACTACAGACACCACATGTTTTCTCAAGGGTGGGTGGGATAAACTTCTGTCCATTGGGTTTCTCTACAAATTTGAAAAACAAAATTCCAAAATGGTTAGTGCATAAATAAAATTTTGTAACTTACGAAACAGTTTTTATTAGTTTTGCTGAACTAGAATCTTCTTAGTTTATGTAATACTTCACTTTGGAATAGCACATTCTTTCCGTCGTAAGAACTTAGTTTAGAGAAAATCTACAACAGTGACAACAAAAAATAATATTGCATAGCATTTTACAAGAATTAGCTTTATTTGGATATATTTATAAAGGTAAAATAAATTTACATTGCAAATGAAAGAAATCTTCTGTATTTGCCACATCAGCACTGCAATCAGTTGGAATTTTCTATACTTACATGTGATGCTCTAGCAGAATTATTAGATATTTTGGCAGCTCTAGCTCTCGCTACTTGAATTTGGCGTTTTATATCCACATAGACATCAGTTTCATCATAAATTTCTTCTTGTATTAACTCTTCTAGAACATCCTCTAATGTGATTATACCTGTCGTCTGTAAGTAAAGGCTAGTATTAGTTCCGAAGCAGATTCAATGAATCTTTTAATGTCATGTTAACCCTTTCCCACACAATGATGCCTTTTGACGCACTGCAAGATAATGGTTTTGAAAACATAGTGGAAAATGAAGAATTTGCTTGTGACAAGCAATTTCATCATTTTCCACAATGTTTTCTACATAGAAAGACAAAATAAAGTAAAATTTCAATCACTTGGAATAGTCGTCTGCAATATCTTTGAATTTAAAGCAGTCTAAAATTTTGCCAAATGGTAATTGGTCAAACAGTAATTCAGTCATATCTTGGGGGATGGGGATCCTAACCAAGGTTTACTGTTGTTTCTTTAACCTGTATATCTTCTACCAGAGCAACAGATAAGAGTAAGTGAAGACATTCTAAATTTTTCATTTCAAATCCAAACTCTACCGTATATATTGTGGGTACTCATTTGAATCGTCTCATCGAGACAATTCCAATGAGTACCAACATCATAGGGTTTAATGAACATTAAAAGAAATATTCCACTTTGAATAGCCATCACTCCCTCTTATCTGCAGCTCTGTTCTACCATATCCTGTCTTAGCCTTCAGCTGCTAATCTTACCTAGATTTACAATTAACCCACCATAGGTGAGAGACAAATAAATGTCATAAAGGATAGTGGCTGAATCAGGGGCCTGTTTCATCAAAACATTTAAGACATGTTTTTGACTTACCAATGTCTTAAAAATTGCTTAAAACAACAATCACATAAGCCAGGTCTCGATAGAATGTTGATACACGTTTCTTGACCTAAATTTGTCGTAATACATCTGTAAGTCAAAAATATATCTTAAATATCTTGATGAAACTGACCCCAGGGTTTGAACCCAAGATCCCTGCATTGACACGGTCAGACTTTATTGACATGACTATCCAGGCCTTACCTGCAAGTATAAACATGGCATCACGGCTTTTGAGACAACCACATCATCAGATTGGTTATAGAATGAAATTTCAGTAAGCATATGTGTCTAACAAGATGTGTTTGTGAAACACTAATGTCCCAAAAAGGCCATTTTTCTACAATTATGACCTTAAATGATATTTGACCTTGACCTGCATGGATGACCTTGACCTTCTTACCAAATATCATTAAAAGAAGGTTACATACCAAATTTGAGGTTTGTATCTCGAATACTTTGGAGGAAAGGCCAACGTTAAGTTTTCATGTTAAGGATTGATAAGGGTTAAAGGATGACCCTGAGGAAGATCATATTGCATGGAGCAGATAGATATCATTGGAAGAAGTTTTCATACCAAATTTGGGCTTTGTATGCATAATGGTTGTCAAGTAAATGACAATGTTAAGTCTTGGACTAACAGGTGAGCCGACAGACAGACAACGGGACAACAATATGCCCCCAATCTTTCGATACATGGGGCATAAAAAGAATGAATAAAATTATTTTTTTTTATTTTTTTAAAATTTTTCAAACATTTTTCTCACTTTTTCATTTTTTATTAACATAGAACTATGTACCTGTACTACCTTTTCATTAATATCGAGTATTTCATCATCATCGGAATCATGTGACAGAAGAGGCGTGTTTGGGTTGTCATCAAGCATATCTTGTGAATGGGTCTTTGTTGACATATTCTGACCTTTATAACTCTTTACTACTGCTAAATGACCTAGAAAATACAAATACACATAAATTGAGTATTTCGTCATCATCTGAATCATGTGATAGTAGAGGTGTATAGAGATTGTCATCAAGCATATAGATCTTGTGTTGTGAGTGGGTTTTTTTGTTGACATATTCTGACTCCAAAGTTTTTACTACAGCTATATGGCCTATAAAACACAGTACAAGTTATTGCAGAGGGAAACATGTACGCAAAGTAGGGCTTGTCATTTCAAAAGGCATTGATAAATAATTTAAAAACAAGAGTGCCTGAAAGGCACTGATATCGCTCACCTGAGTTCTTCCTGTATTTGATGGTGTCTACATTTTTTGACAAATCAAAAAATTAATGAACACACATTGAAAACAGTCACTCAAGAAACAGATCTGCCAGGTTTGGTTTAAATTTGACCAATGGTTGATTTTTAAAGAATTTTTTTCATGATTTCTTTAAGGACAGATGCTCCAGTTGTTACTGCGCAACTTACTGCCCATATCCTAAATAACGAAATAAAGCTGTTTCAGTAATAGGCCTTTCAGCAAATGTATTTTCTACATTTAGTTAATGTTTGGTTGATAAATGACAAGTACCATTTCGGTTATTCCAATTTTCTCTGTTTTGTCAATTAAAGTGTAATAGTACTCGGATGGTACATTTCGCTTTCTGTTACGCGTTCAACATGTGGTGTTAGCGATAGAAAACGGAGCAACAAAAGCAAAGTGGTGTCTTTATGAGCTAGTCCGCTTCAGATGGACACAAAAGATGACACTTCTTATTATCTAAAGCTGGTAGTAAGGAAGAAAATGGATAAAAGTAGTGAAACAATTTCGAACAGAACTGCAAGAAGTAAACCAAATTTTACTTATAACTAAGAAAAACGCTTGGTTTGATATATTTTTCTTTTTTTGTTTTTGTAGGTATGACCAAGCACTATGTCTATACCAAAAAAGAAAAAATTCTTACCGCTGGAATATTTTTTATTATCAGAAACGTTGCGAAAAAAGAGCAATTTCAGCTACTTTTGAAAGAATGTTTTACTAAAAATTTCAAAATCATCACTTAATTTTCCCAAATTGATACTCATTTACACAGAATAAAACATATTGAACACAATAAAGACTTATTTATGTAATCCTAGTCATTTTGAACACCTTTTTTGGGGGTATTTAAGTGACACCCCATTTTTGCAATTTTAGACAAGAGTAGTCTCCCTTGAAATCCAATAACTTTTTAATTCGCTTGGTGACCTATAGTTTTTAAGTCATTTTTTTACTTCTCATATATTTACATATCAGTACAGAAAAAATAAAAAAAATCTTACCGTAGGAAATAAATTGAGGATCTGTCCTTAAGTCTGATAAGCCCCGCCCTGCCACGCCCACATTTTTTGACGAATCAAAAATTAGAAAACAAATTTTGAAAAGGGTCATCCAAGTAACATTTCTGCCAAGTTTGGTAAAAATTGAACCATTGGTTAAGGAGAAGAAGATTTTTTAAGAATTACTTAACGATTTCTCTAAGTCTGATAAGCCTCACCCTGCCACGCCCTCATTTTTTGACGAATTAAAAATTCATCAACAGGCAGTAAAGACAGTCACTCAAGGAACATTCCAGCCAAGATTGGTACAAATTGGATCAACATTTGATTTTTAAAGAATTATTTAACAATTTCTCCAAGACTGATAAGCCCTGCCCTGCCAGGCCCTCATTTTTTGACGAATCAAAAATTTGAAAACAAGTTTTGAAAATGGTTAACCAAGGAACATTTCTGCCAATTTTGGTAAAAATTGACTCAATGGTTAAGGAGGAGAAGATTTTTGAAGAATTATTTAACAATTTCTGTAAGTCTGATAAGCCCCGCCCTGCCACGCCCACATTTTTTGACAAATCTAAAATTTGAAAACAAGTTTTGAAAAGGGTCACCCGAGGAACATTTCTGCCAACTTTGGTAAAAATTGATTATAATGGTTAGGGAGAAGAAGATTTTTGAAGAATTATTTATCAATTTCTCTAAGTCTGATAAGCCCCGCCCTGCCACGCCCACATTTTTTGACAAATCAAAAATTTGAAAACAAGTTTTAAAAAGGGTCACCCAAGGAACATTTCTGCCAACTTTGGTAAAAATTGACTCAATGGTTAAGGAGGAGAAGTTTTTGAAGAATTATTTAACAATTTCTCTCAGTCTGATCAGGGGTGTGGAAATATGGAATTTTTCCACTTGTCCTCGGACAAGTTGAACTCAAATTTGTACTTGTCCGAAGGCAAATTTTACTTGTCCAGAAAAATACAACATCTAGACAGGAAAATAATATTTAAACTTTATTTTAACTCTATTTTCAGTTAATATCTAAAACTGAATGAACACAATTCAAACACATGTTTACCTTTTAAAATTAAAATGTGATTTGATTGAAATTTTTTTTTTCAGACGGATCATGAAGAAAAAATAACATTAATATTTCGTTTGTATCACATTTTGATCCCCTTGATATGCACTTGCCCACGGACAAGCTCACTTGAAAAAAGCCCTTGCCCGTCCACCACAAAACCCAGGTCGGGCAAGTCGGGCATGTGAATTCCACACCCCTGGTCTGATAAGCCCCGCCCTGCCACGCCCACATTTCTTGACGAATCAAAAATTTGAAAACAAGTTTTGAAAAGGGTCACCCAAGGAACATTTCTGCCAACTTTTGGTAAAAATTGACTCAATGGTTAGGGAGGAGAAGATTTTTGAAGAATTATTTAACAATTTCTCTAAGTCTGATAAGCCCCGCCCTGCCACGCCCACATTTTTTGACGAATCAAAAATTTGAAAACAAGTTTTGAAAAGGGTCACCTAGGGAACATGCCTGCCAAGTTTGGTAAGAATTGGCCCAGTGGTTAAGGAGGAGAAGATGTTTAAAGAAATTGTTGACGACTTCCGACGCACGACGCACGCCGGACACAGGGTGATCACAAAAGCTCACCTTGAGCATGTTGCTCAGGTGAGCTAAAAATATGAATTTTTAAGGTAAGAGGTTTACTGTAGGCTTCACAATTCATATTGATAGGTAACAGTTTTAAACTAAAACTGTCACAAAGTGGACAATTACCCTCACTAGTGTCTTGTCACTGAAAAAGTGCTTTATGTCAAAAGGTTCTGAGTTAGGGTATGGAAATGGATTTTTAACAAAGTCCAATTTTGACCATAACCTTTGACCTACATGACCCCAAAACAATAGTGCACATACTAGGGTCAAGGGCACAACTCTGTTAAATTTTTTATGATCCTAGGTCAGATGGTTCTTGAGTTCGAGCGTGGAATCTAAAAAAGTTTTAGGATGGACAGACAGATGGGTGGAATGACATGGTGATACCAAATTACCCCCTATACTTCTTAGGTGGTCATATAATGAAACATTTCATCTCACCTTTGCCCTCCTGGAATTCATTCAGCAGATCAAACAATGGTTTATCCTCATTAGCCTGTAAGATTGGCCATGCCATGCTGTAATCTATGAGAGACTGTATTGGTGTGGCATCATCAGGGTCAAGACAAATCAAGGTCTTTTTGAGAAGAAAACATTGTGAGAAATAAAGCAATTGCTTGTCAAAAGCAATTTCGCCATTTCCAATAATGTTTTCCAAAGTATTTTATCTTTTGGGGAGTCAAAAATAGTCAATGTGTGGTAATAGGTTTAGGGGGGTTTTTTTTGGTAGAAAAGATTGTGGGAAATTGCTTGTCACAAGCAATTTCTTCACTTTCCACAATGTTTTCCATCAACGTTTTCCAAAGCCGTTATCTTGTGGGGAGTCAAAAGGAGTCACTGTGTGGTAATGGGTTAATATTTCCTCTTTAGGCTCTTACCTTTGCCCTCCTGGAATTCATTCAGCATATCAAAGAGTGGCTTATCTTCATTAGCTTGTAAGAATGGTCGAGCCATGCCATCATCTATAAGAGACTGAATGGGTGTGGCGTCATCCGGGTCAAGGTGAATTAAGGTCTTTACTAGTAGAAGGGAAATGATGTTGTCTCTACTGCCTTCATATATGGGTATTCTTGAATGGGCGTGATTCATCAGCTGTGTAAAAAAATAAGTGGTCATATAATAGGGAACAATGTTATCCAGCTATATGTGACATAACTTTGGATAGACAATAGAATTTGGAGGTGTTGTTATGAAACATCAAGCCATAATTACAAGATTTTATGACAACACATACAGTTTATCAAAACATAACAGTAAACGAAACAAGAATTGTCCGCGGACAATAGAGCTCGCCCAAACGAGAGCTTGTCACAAAGAAAAGTCATTTCCTAGGTCAAGGTAAAAAGGTCATGGCCAAAAATGAAATTTTGTAAAAGTAGGTCAAGCTCCATGGTCAAGGTCACAAGGTCACAGGTCATGGTCAAATGTGAACTGTGTTGGAATGAGGTGTCCGTGTGTGAAATATCAAGGCTGTAGGTGTAAAAGGACATGAGTTATAGGCCAAGTTAAAGTTTTTTGAAAGTAGGTCAAACTCCAAGGTCAAGGTACAAGGTCACCGTCAAATGTGAACCGTGTTGGTAGGTGTCTATGTGTGAATTATCAAGGCTGTAGGTGCAAAAGGACATGAGATATAGGCCAGGTGAAAGTTTTTTAAAAGTAGATCAAACTCCAAGGTCAAGGTCACCAGGTCCAAGGTCATGGTCAAATGTGAAAAGTGTTGGTAGGAGGTGTCATTGTGTGAAATATCAAGGCTGTAGGTGTAAAAGGACATGAGATAAAGGCCAGGTTAAAGTTTTTTAAAAGTAGGTCAAACTTCAAGGTCAAGGTCACCAGGTCCAAGGTCATGGTCAAATATGAAAGGTCTTGGTCGGAGGTGTCCATATGTGAAATATGAAGGCTGTATGTGTAAAAGGACATGAGCTATAGGCAAGGTTAAAGTTTTTTTGAAAGTAGGTCAAACTCCAAGGTCAAGGTCACAAGGTCCATGGTCATGGTCAAATGTGAATCATGTTGGTAGGAGGTGTCCATGTGTGAAATATCAAGGCTGTAGGTGTAAAAGGACATGAAATATAGGCCAGGTTAAAGTTTTTTAAAAGTAGGTCAAACTCCAAGGTCAAGGTCACAAGGTCCAAGGTCATGGTCAAATGTGAATGGTGTTGGTAGGAGGTGTCCATATGTGAAATATCAAGGCTGTAGGTGTAAAAAGACATGAGATATAGGCCAGGTTAAAGTTTTTTAAAAGTAGGTCAAACTCCAAGGTCAAGGTCATGAGGTCAAAGGTCATGGTCAAATGTGAATGGTGTTGGTAGGAGGTGTCCATATGTGAAATATCAAGGCTGTATGTGCAATAGGGCATAAGATATAGGCCAGGTTAAAGTTTTTTTTAGGCCAGGTTAAAGTTTTTAAAAGTAGGTCAAACTCCAAGGTCAAGGTCACAAGGTCAAAGGTCATGGTCTCAAATGAAAGGTCTTAGTGAGAGGTATCCACATGTGAGATATGAAGGCTGTAGGTGTAATATGGCATGAGATATAGGCCAGGTTAAAGTTTTTTAAAATGGTCAAAAAGTGGGTCAAACTCCAAGGTCAAGGTCGCAAGGTCAAAGGTCATGGTCTCAAATTAAAGGTCTTGGTTAGAGGTACCCACAGGTGAAATATGAAGGCTGTATCTCTAACAGGGCATGAGATATGGGCCAGGTTAAAGTTTTTGCGGACGCTGACGCCGACGCCGACATCCGGGGGTATGACAATAGCTCTTCCGAGACTATCGTCCCGGGCGAGCTAAAAATTCATGGCTATTTTGTCATCATCTATGAATTGGTGGATTGGCATGACATCATTCGGATCAAGGTGTATTAACATATACAACCCATCATTAGTACCAAAGAGCAAGAGGCGAAATTTGAAAAGTGCCAGTAATTCCTAAACTGTGTTACATTTTAATTCCAAATACAAACATAAGCATTTTGAACGGTTTATAATTTTGAATTAATGCATACATATGGAAATATTTGACAAAAAAAATCAAAATTACCTCCCTTGTGTATGAATAAAGAGTAAAAATATATTTGTCAATTATTTTCTTCTTGAACCGTTATCTTGAAATCCTGCACAGTGAATCAACTTATATGAAGTGTATTTACAAGTGTGTGTAATTTGATGCATGCCACATGGCTAGAAAGTGGTGTTTTCAATGATGGGTCATATACCTTAAGGTCTTTACAAGAATGATGGGAAATGATGTTTTCCCTACTACCTTCATAAACAGGGATTCTTGAATGGGCATGGTTCATTAGCTGTGTGTAAAATACAAGTGTTCACTTAATCTGAACAAACAACAAGATGTGTTTGTGAAATACTAATGCCCCCATAATGGCAAATGTTAAGATTTCAGACAGAAAGACGGACATACAGACAAACAGACGGATATGAGTGAAACAATATGCTGTCCATCTTTCAATACCTGGGCATAAAATTTGAGATGACTTTGTAACAACAAAAGAATATACTGGTAGATCTACAAATGTTAACAGATTACAACTCATTTAATTGTTTTTTAGGTATCCAAATGTTGAATCCACAAAATTCTGCTTTTGACATTTGACCAGATTTAACCTATCCATGCAAAAATCGTCTCTGTGTGGGAATGGCTAAACAGCACTTTTGCTGCCCAGGAAAATCTGTAAAATACATAGGTATCATAGCATTTCTATCTGACTATAGCTGCAGACTATGAATAACAAAATTTGACACACCTCTGTCATGGTACTGCTATCCATACATCTATCTATAGCTAACATATACACACTGTCTAAAGGTACCATTGCATCTTTAACAGTAATGTGTCACAGTAGAATAAATCAAAAAGTCTACACACCTCAGTCATGGTACTGCTATCCATACATCTATCTATAGCTAACATATACACACTGTCTAAAGGTACCATTGCATCTTTAACAGTAATGTGTCACAGTAGAATAAATCAAAAAGTCTACACACCTCAGTCATGGTACTGCTATCCATACATCTATCTATAGCTAACATATACACACTGTCTAAAGGTACCATTGCATCTTTAACAGTAATGTGTCACAGTAGAATAAATCAAAAAGTCTACACACCTCAGTCATGGTACTGCTATCCATACATCTATCTATAGCTAACATATACACACTGTCTAAAGGTACCATTGCATCTTTAACAGTAATGTGTCACAGTAGAATAAATCAAAAAGTCTACACACCTCAGTCATGGTACTGCTATCCATACATCTATCTATAGCTAACATATACACACTGTCTAAAGGTACCATTGCATCTTTAACAGTAATGTGTCACAGTAGAATAAATCAAAAAGTCTACACACCTCAGTCATGGTACTGCTATCCATACATCTATCTATAGCTAACATATACACACTGTCTAAAGGTACCATTGCATCTTTTACTGTCTTATTCTTCATGTCTAGGGCTCCCTGAAAAACAGCAAGAATATTAGAGAATATAAACAGGAACCAATGCTTAAAGGGATGTAACATTCCAATTTCATTTTTTTTAAGTATGTCTTGATGCTAACATTGATTACTCTTATGCATATAAATGCTACCAGTTGTTGCTTAAAAGGGAAAGTTATGCCTTTAGAGTTGAGACAGAAATAAAAAATCCATCTAAATCTGAACTGCTGTGCACATCATTTTGATTATTTTTAACACCAAAACATATACCGTATAGCACTTTATTTCTGCGGGGACTTTATTTCTGCTATTTCTGCGGTCGTGGACGGCACCGCAGAAATAAAATCCGCAGAATATTAATCCTGAATGTAGATGTTGTTGTTATTCAGTAAGTTTAGTTATTACATGGACAAGTTAGTGTTCTTTTCATACTTTTACCACCCGATGAAAAGAACACTATCATAACAATGGAGTGCCTTAAATTCCCATTCAAAAATGGCGTAACTACGGCTTCAACTTAGGTGTAGATAAGACAATCTAGTTCATCAATAAACAATGATTTAACAAGTTTGACTGATTGGTAACAGTTTGACACATCTTTCTTTTCACACCTATCTGTAAACGGCATTGTTTCCAATAACGCCTTTATAGATACTGGTAAATGAGTGGGATTATCCCTTTACCCTATTAGAGTAATTAGAATATTTGGTAAGCATCGTCTTTCAAACTATGTCTGATACTGACTAAAACTGTTTTGATAGCGCAGAAATAAAATCTTTGATTTTGCAAAATGAAAGACCGCAGAAATATGTTCCGCAGAAATTTAACCCGCCTGATTTCTGGAAAAAACGCAGAATTTGGACCCCGCAGAAATAAAGTGCTATACGGTATTTCTTGTTGAAGGCGCAATCTTTCGGCTTGAAATTTTCAGTATTTTCATAAGATTTCAGATAAAAGTAAAATTCATGAAAAAATATCTATGAAATGTCACTTA
This sequence comes from Fragum sueziense, assembly GCA_963680895.1. NCBI lineage: Eukaryota > Metazoa > Mollusca > Bivalvia > Cardiida > Cardiidae > Fragum > Fragum sueziense. Next base: position 45,521,680 of record OY804595.1, read on the forward strand.
AACAATGGTATGTAGTGTACTTATTCAGAGATTTCTTTCCAAAATTATTCTTTACACACAATGGAGCAAAAGTCCTACCTTGATGATGACCACTTCATCAGTAGTTAAATGTTCCTGGTTGCCATGTAATTCTCCTGTATTTGATCCGTGTAAATCTACCAGGACTTTTAGCTCTGCCCTGCGGAAAAATGTTGAGTGATCCTTGCCTAGAAGACAGTCCAACAGTTTGGATAATGGCCAGGCCACGACGAAGAAAACTCCCATCAATACATACACTAATCTGGAATGAAAAGAACAATATATGGAAATATACCAAGACTTTTAGGTCCGCCCTGCGGAAAAATGCTGATCAATGTTTGCCTAGTAAACAGTCCATCAGCTTGGAAAACGGCCAGGCCAGGACAAAGAAAACTACCATCAAAACATACACTATTCTGGAATGAAAAGAACAATATATGGAAATATACCAGGACTTCTAGGTCCACCCTGCAGAAAAATGCTGATCAATGTTTGCCTAGTAAACAGTCCATCAGCTTGGATAACGGCCAGGCCAGGAAAAAGAAAAATACCATCAAAACATACACTATTCTGGAATGAAAAGAACTGCAGCTTAGATAACATCCAAGCAACAACAACTCTCATCAAAACATACTCTAATCAGTAAAGGAAGAAAAAAGCTTGCATGAAGAGATATAAGAATCAAAGATACAGAAAAGAGGGGCTAAAGGTGTTTTAAATTTGTTATTTCAAGTCAGAACCCTATGTTGTGTGTACTCATTTGAATCGTCTTTATGAGACAATTCTAATGATTACCCACAATGTAAGGTTTGATGAACAATCAATGAAACAATGCATTTTGAAAAGCCATCAACCCTCACATACCACTTTCTATCAATAGAATCATATCCAAAGAATGAAATTAAATTCATGACTGAATTTGGAAGAGGTCCATGCGATAAAGATTGAAGTTTGGTTGAAATTAGCTTGAAGTAGTTTTGGAGATGTTTAACCCTTTTCTAAATGACAACAAGAGCTGTCCGAAGACAGCGCACTCGACTTTCTAAGTTGCTTAGTATAAAGGGGGCATAACTCCAAATATAGTGGAGCCAGGGTCATGGGTCCTGGTAGTAAGGTAGATGGTGTGATGGTGAATAAGTATTCCAAGTTTGGGTTGAATCCCTTTGATAGTATGGAAGTTATTGATGTTTGAAAAAACTTTAACCTTTGTTGCAACGCCGACGCCAACTCCAACGCCCGGGTGACAGTATAAGCTCCCATTTTCTTCGAAAAGATGAGCTAACAAGAGCTGTCACTGTAAGATGACAATGCCCCCGACACCGCTTTGATTTTAAATTATGGCCAATCTATGTTCAAGGTCAAGGTCATCCAGGGGTCAAGGTCACCAAAGTATGTGCCTACAGAAAGGTAATGTACCAAGGAATGTTGTGGTAAAGTATGAAGCGAATATGTTAAGTAATAAGGAAGTTATGGCCAATGTTAAAGTTTTTGGACGGAATGACGGACGGACGGACAGACAGACAGACAAACGGACAGACGGACGGACGGACAAGTCAAATTTATGATGCCTCCCTATCGGGGGCATAAACTAGAAAGACCTGAAGGTCTTGAGTCGCTCCACAGGCCTGAATTTCTTATGGATCAAGCTGAAAATTACACAAAGGCAATATCTTATCGTCACCAACATTCTGTTCTAGTTTTGTCTTGATTAGTCCATATTTGTAGATGCTAGAGTGAAATCAAAGTCAATATAGAGCCGAAAATGGCAATTTTGTCAATTTCAAGGGCACATAACTGATGAAATAAAATTCAGATCAAGCTGAAAATTATACCAAGGCAAGATCTTATGGTCACCAATATTCTGTTCAAGTTTTGTCTTGATTAATAAATATTTGTAGTTGCTAGAGTGAAAACAAAGTAAAAATAGAGCCGAAAATGGTAATTTTGTCAATTTCAAGGGCACATAACTCATGATGTAAAATTAAGGTCAAGCTGAAAATTACACCAAGGCAAGATATTATAGTCACCAACATTTTGTCAAAGTTTTGTCTAGATTTGTCAATATTTGTAGTTGCTAGAGTGAAAACATGTCAAAATAGAGCCGAAAATAGCAATTTTGTCAATTTCAAGGGCACATAACTCATGGTGTAAAATTCAGATCAAGCTGAAAATTATACCAAGGCAAGATCTTATAGTCAACAAGATTCTGTACAAGTTTTGTCTTGATTAGTCAATATTTGTAGTTGCTAGAGTGAAATCTAAGTCAAAATAGTCGAAAATGGCAATTTTGTCAAATTCAAGGGCACATAACTCATGATATAAAACTCTGATCAAGCTGAAAATTACACCCAGGCAGGATATTATGCTTATATATAATCTGTCCAAGTTTTGTCTTGATTGGTTGATATTTGTAGATTTTAGAGTAAAAATAAAATCATAACCAGCTATTTTTGACATTCAAGGGCAGATAACTCAGGTTATTCTGGTTTGATCAAAATTCTTTGAAGGAATCTGAGAGAGGGTCACCCAAGGATCATTCCTGTGAAGTTTGGTTGAAATCCATTCAGTAGTTTCTGAGGAGAAGATTTTTAAAGAAAAAGTTTACGGACGCACGGACGCACTGACGCACGACGGACACATCGCCATGACAATAGCCCGCTGGCCTGAAAGGCCAGTGGAGCTAAAAATTAGGGTGGTCTAAATCAAAAGCTGCTTCAGACAACAAAAGGTATGTTGATAAAGAATTGACTTCTGTTTACTAAACTCAAGAAAATATTGAGACAAAAGGAGAAAATGGTCTCAATATTTTCCCAAGCCTTTTTCTATAAGGGGCATCAAAACCGGACTTTGTTTGGGAAAGTGTCAAAGAAAAAGTTCACACACAGACTGACTCACACAAAATAGACACAGGACCACCATGACATAAGCTTAACCCTTTCCCAAACAAGACCTGGTTTTGACGTCCCTTAATAGAAAAGCTTGGGAAAACATTAAAACAAAAGAAGAAACTGCTGATAACCAGCAGTTTCTCCTTTTGTCTCAATATTTTCTGTGCTAAATTATACACAAATCTGTGTTTATCCACAACCATTTTGTCATCTGTGGTAGCTTTGAAGTGGATCACCCTAAAATTTTGCCTTTTGGGAAAGGGTTGAAATACTTACGGAGCCAAGCATGCACCTATGGCCAACCCAAACCTTGTACATATTGCTTGTGGAATAACTCTGAAATGATACAAGTTTTGTGACAATTCTTCTTAGTTCTTTTTCAATTAATTTTTGTGATCTGTCATGCTAAAAGTGACCTTCTGGGAAGAGTGAAAAGTATCAACCCTTTCAATTAAAATTTTTCACTCTTAAGAAACAATTGCCTGGGTCTAGTTTCTATTTCCTATCCTATTTTACAATGATCATTCAAATGTAACATTATGCAGAGCCTGACATATGCTTGAAGTCTACAAAGTCTGATCTAGAGTTATTTTTTGGTCTTCACAGAAGGTCCCTTTTAGTGTGCCTGGTCACATTAGTTTTTATAAATTACGGTAACCCTTTCCCAAACGACAAAATTTTAGGCAGGTCCAATTCGAAAGCTGCTGCAGAAGGCAAAATGGATATTAACCCTTTCCCAAACAAGACCTGGTTTTGACGTCCCTAATAGAATTAGCTTGGGAAAACATTGAGGCAAAAGAAGAAACTGCTGATAACCAGCAGTTTCTCCTTTTGTCTCAATATTTTCTGTGCTATATTATAGACAAATTCTATTTTAAACAAGGTCTATTTGTCGTCTGCAGCAGCTTTTAAAAAGGAAATTTTGAAAGTTTGCCGTTTGGGAAAGGGTTAATAAAGTTTGAAATTGCGTGTGATATAGCCAAGAAAATATTGAGGCAATAGGAGAAGCTACTGTTTATCAGCAACTCCTTCTTTTGCCTCAATGTTTTTCCAAGCCTTTTCTATTAGGGACGTCAAAAGCAGGTCTTGTTTAGGTAAGGGTTGATTACTAACGCAAGGAAAATTACAAAACACAAAATCATATAACTAAAATTTGATATTGTAAACATTTTGGGACTCATAGTATTATTGAAAACAGGGTGAAAAGGTTCTTACTTTTCAATACAGTTTTGCAAGCATTTGTTCAAATTTTGCAGGTGTGAGACATAAATATTTAAAATTTAAGCCATACATGGGAGATTACAGTAGTTTAGATTAAGGTATTGTGTTGCTTTTATTAAGTATTAATGTTGTAAACATGATGTGTCACAATATCATGGCTCGACTATTTATAAAGTAATTACATTACAGGATATAGATCTATGTAATTATGTCAAGTGCAATATACAAGTGATTACATACAATTCTCTTTATCCTATCTACATACAAAGTGATAAAATCAAGTCTAAACACTTCTGAGAACAAATGAGACGTTTGACTATTGAGTATTAAAGCTCAATTCTGAACAGTAAAGACTCCACAGTACTACTCAGAGCAACAGATAAGATGGGGCAAAGACATTCTAAATTCTTTATTCCATATCCAAACACTATGTTGTGAGTACTCATTTGAATCATCTCGATGGGATGATTCTTATCAGTATATACAACATAAGATTTGATGAATGTTCATTAAAATATTTGTTTTTGAAAAGCCATCACTCCCCTCTTATCTGTAGCTCTGCTATTTCAAACTGTTTTCGTATCTCTAGAAGCCAGGGCCCCGTTTTACTAACAATCTTACGATCATGTTGTGTAAACAGTACTGTGTAACAAGGCATCTGATTGCACAAAAAATCAGATTAGGCCAATCAGGTTTGTTGTTACAAGTAATTACGCAAAAAATAATCATACGTTCGTTAGTAAAAAGGGGGCCCAGGGCTGTACCCACTGTACACTGTAGAGGCTGATTAGGGTGAATAATTTGCACACTGTGATATCAGCCTCAGCATTGTCCATGATGCAAAAATCACATGTATGTCATTGTCACAATTTTTTTCCACGAATTACACAAGTTTAAAAATCCAGAATTTTGTATGACTATTGGGACTTAAAGCATTTATAAAATTGATTTGACCCACAGAATTGGAGAAATGACCCCAATATTGAAGGCAAGGGGTCAAAATGACCCCCTAATTCTTATGCCCAGGGAAAACCTTGCTACACTAGTACACCACTACTTCAAACTCTTTGCCTGAAGAAGTCAGGGCTGTACCCACTGATATTGTACAGGCTGATCAGGATGAATAATTTCATTAATTTGTTTTCTTTGATATCAAACCTTCATTGATGTGAATTGACAGACAAAATCTGAAACTCACTCTCCAAATATCAGGACAGCCGTCACCGACACCAAAATGGCCGTCACAGGGTCAGAAATTCTGTCCAGAAATATCGGCATTGCTTCCACAGCAGCTGCGTTACCCAATAGAAGTGTGACCAGCAGCAGGTGATGTCGCTGAACGATAGGAAGAATCTTCTGTGCGTGTTTCTTTTCACTTGCACTGCCACCATCTCGCATCACCTTCAGTGTTAACACGTCGAGTGATAGTAAGCCCATAGTGAGACCAGACATAAGACCTGTAAAATATATATGAGCCAGGATCTGGAAAAATGTCATTTAACCCTTTCCCAGACAACAAATTTTAGGGTGGTCCAATTTGAAAGCTGTTGCAGACATCAAAGTGGATGTTGATTAAGGTTGAATTTGTGTACAATATAACAAAGAAAATATTGAGGCAAAAGGAAAAACTGCTGGTTATCAGCAGTTTCTTCTTTTGTCTCAATGTTTTCCTAAGCCAATGCATTGCTTTTAGGGACGTCAAAATCAGGTCTTGTTTGGGATAGGGTTAAGGCTTTTGAGCCAAACATAGATCAAGATCAGCCTGTGCATACGCACAGTCTGATCAGAATCCACTTTGTTCTCTAATAGCATTTTTGTAACCTTTAGTAATTTAAAGAGAGCAGCATGGATGCATATTGGACTGCATCTGACAACAGGCTGATCTTCAAAGCAGAGCTTCAGATTGTTTCAGAGACCTACTTGGGTCACAGGGCCCACCACGCAGGACTTTGAGGGGTCATTTTCCGAAACAATGGGCCACAGTTAAGCATTTATATCCAAACTTGCTATTGAAGTAAATGACTTATTTGCTGTGAATTCATCACTGTATTGTTGTTATTTGAGTGTATGCATATAAACATTGTTAAAATTAAGAATATTTCACTTCTATATTTATAAATTTTGTTTGTGTGTGTGTGTTAATGATTTGAATTAACTTTTCCCTATCAATATTTTTTATACTAGTCCAATTTGAAATGAATCCGATATAAATATCATTCTATTTGCTGGAATCAAAACCCCTAACTCCAGTTTGAATGAATGGGGAGATGAAATGGTTTAACAAAAAATAGTATCGAAAGAGCGAATAGCTAGACCCTGATGATTTTTAAGGTCAAATCATTCTGCCGAAAATTTGACGATTACTGACTTATTATCCGCTCGATTTAAAAATGCAGCCATATGTTCTTTATATGATTTTACCCGTATCTTCCTCTGATTTTCATTTGAGAAAAGTGTTTTAAACTTGTTTGAGACATCGTCGAAACGATAGTTGAAACAGCCGGAAGTTTTCACTCGAGTTGTCTGGTTACCGATTTGAAACAAAAAGCCGGGTACTGTCACGGATTCAGATACTAAAAATAGTAAGTCGGAGGTGAAGGTTAAAGAATCGAAGGTAAAGGTTACGGAGATCGCCAGAGATTGGCCGACTGCTTGTTTACTGTTTGAAATTTGGGATATGATTGGTTGATCAAGTAAGGTCAGTGCTTCTGAAATATTTTTAAAATCTACTTGTCCACGGACAAACGTTAAACAAAATTGACTTGTCCGTATCAAAAATCAACTTGTCCGTACAATGCCCATGTACTTTTTAATAGCTTCATATGTTTATTGCATATCTATTATGAAATTCTAACTATTGGCTTAAATAAAACTTGTACATTTTACTATCAGTATTTACATTGTATAAAAATATTGTGAGAAAAAGAAAAAAAAGAGTTTTTATTATAACCAGATTTTTCACTTGTCCATGGACAACCTAGCTTTCAAAATCTGCTTGTCCGTACCTATATATATAGGTAAACGGACAAGTCGGACAACTCGGGCAACTTATTTCAGAAGCACTGAAGGTCATTATAATAATCTAAAAATAAGTTTATCGGGTCAATTAGCTTGATATACATGTATGTATAGCAGATTACGGGTGCGTGATGCGAAGGTCAATATAGCTTGAAATCTACTTTTTCATGATCATACTTTTACTGAAATTTGTGCGCCTGGCTGGCGCATTACTACATAATTTCATGCGTCACATTTTGAAAATATGCGGGATTGGCGCGGGCGCACCATCAATCTGAAGCTCTGTCAAAGTCAATGTTTAAAAATGCTATACGTTTTTCCAGATCCCGGTTCATATAGATCAGAGTTACAGATAAATGTAAGAGATAATAACAAATACATTAAAAAGACTTTTGACAATAAATTTTTTTCATTTATTGTTCATCAAACTATATGCAGGGTTCAACATTAACTTTTTTGGCTACAAGACTGTCGGGCTTGCTGATGCAAGATGCCACTAGTCTGGACCAGATGTTCACTAGCCTGACCAAACATTTCCATAATGCATTTCTTACAGATTACTAACAGTTTCTTAATTTCGACATCCGCAACTAATGTTTTGGCTGTCAATGTTTTGTGTAAGCTTAGAAATTGCCACCACTCTTCCCTTTCATAAGTAAAGTTGTTCTACATTGTCAAACAACAAAAATTTTGACTGTTCAACTCAGGTGTTTCAGACCTAATTTTCAAGTGGATGATATTTCTCAGTTTTGGTCTTTCTCACATTGTGCCAGAATTTCTGGATAGAAAACATGGGAAATTATGAAATTGCTTGTCACAAGCTATTTCTTCATTTTCCACAATGTTTTCCAAATCCTTTTCTTATTGGGGCATCAAAAGGCTTAATTCTTTTGGTATTGTCAATAACTCATATGTGCCAACTCAAAATTGTGACCATTGCCTGGGTATGAAATAAAATGGGTACGAATACTTACCGGCCGCAAGGACCAGTGCAACGTATATTGCCAGATAAATCCAGAATTCCTTGTCAGAGGGCGTGAGTTTAGCTTCCGGCAATGCATAGATGATACCAGAACAATTAACGGTTTCCTCGTCGACTTGAAAACAAGTTATGTTTGACATTCTTTCTGGATTTTTGTTTACTTATTCTTGAACCGGAAACCAATATCCCACACAAAAAATGTTTCCGGGTCGTCACTGAGGTGTCACTCCTCAACAAAAGGGGTGTATTTGATAGGCATATTTGGCGGAATGTAACTTCGTGTAGAAGTTTTGGTGGGACCTTTTAGGTCTAAGGGAAGTAAATCTGTTTGTCGTGACACGTGACAAAATCTATAGGGAGGTCTAAGGGAAGTAAATCTGTTTGTCGTGACACGTGACAAAATCTATAGGGAGGCAATATCTACCAATAGATGTCGCCACCCGTCGATTATCATCTATCTATGGTGGGCATTCTGGGTTAACTACTTTCAAGATGTCAGCGCCCGTAAAGTGCATACACGTGGTACTTCCTGTCACGCGGCACATTTGCTTCACATGCTTGTATAAAGTAAAATGAATAATCCGATTTGAATTAATTATTTTAGAATCTATTCGATAAAATTGAGACGAAAATCAAACTTTATTTTGCTGCAAATGTTGTTTTTATTTCAATTTTCTGCTTGCTACTTTTTGGCGACAGGATTTTGGAGTTATGCGCACCGCGTAGTGATTTAGCCAAAAATGGATAAAGTGATGCGTCAAATTAGTCAGTCCGAAAATAAAAAAAATAGACTGGAAATTGTAGACTGGCTACTTAGTCAATGATAGGGAGGTCTAAGGGAAGTAAATCTGGTTGTCGTGACACGTGACAAAATCTATAGGGAGGTCTAAGGGAAGTAAATCTGTTTGTCGTGACACGTGACAAAATCTATAGGGAGGTCTAAGGGAAGTAAATCTGTTTGTCGTGACAAGTGACAAAATCTATGGGGAGGTCTAAGGGAAGTAAATCTGTTTGTCGTGACACGTGACAAAATCTATAGGGGGGTCTAAGGGAAGTAAATCTGTTTGTCGTGACACGTGACAAAATCTATATGGAGGCAATATCTACCAATAGATGTCGCCACCCGTCGATTATCATCTATCTATGGTGGGCATTCTGGGTTAACTACTTTCAAGATGTCAGCGCCCGTAAAGTGCATACACGTGGTACTTCCTGTCACGCGGCACATTTGCTTCACATGCTTGCATAAAGTAAAATGAATAATCCGATTTGAATTAATTATTTTATTCGATAAAATTGAGACGAAAATCAAACTTTATTTTGCTGCAAATGTTGTTTTTATTTCAATTTTCTGCTTGCTACTTTTTGGCGACAGGATTTTGGAGTTATGCGCACCGCGTAGTGATTTATCCAAAAATGGATAAAGTGATGCGTCAAATTAGTCAGTCCGAAAATAAAAAAAAAAATAGACTGGAAATTGTAGACTGGCTACTTAGTCAATGATAGGGAGGTCTAAGGGAAGTAAATCTGTTTGTCGTGACACGTGACAAAATCTATAGGGAGGTCTAAGGGAAGTAAATCTGTTTGTCGTGACACGTTACAAAATCTATAGGGAGGTCTAAGGGAAGTAAATCTGTTTGTCGTGACAAGTGACAAAATCTATAGGGAGGTCTAAGGGAAGTAAATCTGTTTGTCGTGACACGTGACAAAATCTATAGGGAGGTCTAAGGGAAGTAAATCTGTTTGTCGTGACACGTGACAAAATCTATAGGGAGGTCTAAGGGAAGTAAATCTGTTTGTCGTGACATGTGACAAAATCTATAGGGAGGTCTAAGGGAAGTAAATCTGTTTGTCGTGACACGTGACAAAATCTATAGGGAGGTCTAAGGGAAGTAAATCTGTTTGTCGTGACACGTGACAAAATCTATAGGGAGGTCTAAGGGAAGTAAATCTGTTTGTCGTGACACGTGACAAAATCTATATGGAAGGTCAGGTGAATTATTACGATCAAGGTGACCTGTGATTGGACAATATTTTTTACTGGAATTGAACAAGATTTATTCATTTGTGACTGATTATATTCTATTTTCGAGTTAAGGACAGATCCTCCAGTTGTTACTGCGCAACTTACTGCGCATATCCTAAATAACGAAATAAAGCTGTTTCAGTAATTGGCCTTTTTCAGCAAATGTGTTTTTTACATTTAGTTAATGTTTGGTTGATAATTGACAAGACCCTTTTCGGTTATTTCAATTTTCTCTGTTTGGTCAATTAAAGTTTAATAGTACTCGGATGGTACATTTCGCTTTTTGTTACGCGTTCAACATGTTGCGTTAGTGATAAAAAACGGAGAAACAAAAGCAAAGTGGTGTCTTTATGAGCTAGTCCGCTTCAGGTGGACACAAAAGATGACACTTTTTATTATCTAAAGCTGGTAATAAGGAAGAAAATGGATAGAAGTAGTGAAACAATTTCGGACAGAGCTGCAAAAAGTAAACCAATTTTTACTTATAACTAAGAAAAACGCTTGGATATATTTTTCTTTCTTTGTTTTTGTAGATATGACCAAGCACTATGTCTATACCAAAAAGGAAAAAATTCTTACCGCTGGAATATTTTTTATTATCAGAAACGTTGCGAAAAAAAGAGTAATTTCAGCTATTTTGAAAGAATGTTTTACTAAAAATTTCAAAATCATCACTTAATTTTCCCATATTGATACTCATTTAGACAGAATAAAACATATTGAACACAATTAAGACTTATTCATGTAATCCTAGTCATTTCAAACACCTTTTTTGTGGGTATTTAAGTGGTACCTTATTTTTGCAATTTTAGACAAGAGTAGTCTCCCTTGAAATCCAATAACTTTTTAATTCGCTTGGTGACCTATAGTTTTTACGTCATTTTTTTACTTCTCATATATTTAAATATCAGTACAGAAAAAAATAAAAAAATTCTTACCGTAGGAAATAAATGGAGGATCTGTCCTTAAAAGCAAAAAATCAATGATTTTGAATCATTTTGGCAATTTCTGAGCCATTTTAAAAGATGGGTATTATACTCTGAAATGCCGTTCGGAAATCCTCGGATAATGTCGACCAAAAGTCGAATAATCGACTCGGAAGTGTGTGTATGAAGAAATCTTGAAAAAAAATTGGATTTCTTAGCCGGAAGTAGCTACGCTTCATAGAGTAGTTTTCGAGGTCAACCAAATGCACAACCATAGCAACTTGCGGGACTTGCAGGTTGTAATCATTCTTAAAAGAGAGGACACTGGAACTGCAAACAATGTATTTCAGTATCATTGTCGCGTCATTGTTGACATTAGTCACAGACGAACGTTTTGAATTGTTGTTCTATTCTATTCTATTCATAGTCTGAAAGTAGTTCTTCGAGATGCATCCAAGGTATGATTCGATAGAGTTGTCCTTGGTGATCCAATTGTCTGAAATGCCTTGAGATTAGCTCCGCAGATAGGGTGATCTCAAAAATGGGGTCAAAGGTCATAGAGAAAAGGATTCATGCCATACTAAAATTCATTTTTTCGGGTGTATGAATGGATGTTCTAGAATTTAAGGTAGGTCAGATCATTGCTGCAAACTCATGGACTGAGCTATAAGCCAAAATGTTATAATGGTCGCCTATGTAAAACTATTTACTTCCCTTAGACCTTTTACCTAGTCTGTATGGTAGATCACTCCACGACATTTAATTTACTGCTAAGAAAGTAGTGTCAAGAGTCAGAACGGTTTAGATTAAGATCAACACAAGACAATCTTTTTAAGGGTTAACATTCACAAGATAAGCCTTTTTTGTTGTTTGTCATCCTTTTTTTTATTGATTTAGTTTAACACCACTTGTCATATCGCGGTCGCTGGAGCAGCTAACCATGGATCTCTTTCGTTTCTCTGTTGTTAATGCACCCAAAGTAAAGACTTTTGAATCCAGACTTGACAAGTTCTGGGCAAATCAACCAATAAAATGATATGATTACAAGAGCAGTTACAAGCCGACTGGAAGTAAAAGTAATGTAAGGAATATTAAAGAAGAAGAGCTGGTGCCAAAGGACGTGACAGTCCTAGATCTACTACCAGAATAGGATCTGTAAGTATCTGTAAGTATCATACTTGTAAGAAGGCACAACACCACAACATCCTTTGACTTACCGAATCTCCAGCGGCTCGCCCACAAAGGCTTGGGATTTTAAAACCATTGGTGGGTGATAATTTTGTCAGAAAGAATATTTGCAACAGCCGCAGATCGAACCTAGGGCCCCAAGTGTGAGAGTCTAATGTACTACCAATTGCGTATATATTTTATAATTCCTCCAAGTAAGCCTATAGATGAGCAGCATAAGAGGCTATGCTACATTAAAACACGTCGAAACACAAATGAAGGCAATACAAACACAACATGACTACACTATCAGACAAGAAATGTACAACAGAAATTGTAGAACTGAAAGAAAATAGATGGCATATTAATCCTTTCCAAAAGGACAAAATGCTATTCTGGTTCGTACGGAACGGAGTTTGGGACATGCAGACGATAACATTAATGCACTTCCATGTAAATATTAATATTTTCACCAAGCCAGGCAGTCGTGGACGGAAAGTAGAATAATGCTGATTGCAACATTTCTCCTATTCATGCAAGATCTTCTTTGTAAAACGTACTCTCTTTGGGAATGGGTCAACATAAAAATCAGCACCTACCTTTGTTTACAGATCTTCGCTCTATACAACTACCTCGGGAGTTACTTGTACGAGGCAACAAAATACCGTTGGCTCTTTTTGGAGCTAATTTCTCCGTTTACCACCCGTGATTCAGGGATTAAAGAAAGAATGGTAGTAATTATAAGTATCTCTATTTTTCTAGAAATATTCCAAGATATTACATCATCGGAAACCACAGCGGTCATAGCTCACGGTGAGCTATGACCGCTGTGGTTTCCGAGGATGAAGATATTACAGCATCGGCTAAAAACGACAAAACACCCGATTAGCCTACTTGACGTATTTCTTCATTATATGATAAACTGCGTTATGAATTTGTAATTTTTGATGCGCATAGGAAACCTTAATTGCGTCTGTTTACAGTATATATATCTTGTAAAACTGTCTCGTTTTCCCGGGACGTTTCCATTCTGACGACTATGATGAATTTTCAAGGAGAATCCGAGATTTTCTGCAATACGAGAATGACGTGCCTACTCCTTATTGAAGAATAATTCTGCCTCGCTGAAGCATATTCTAGTTTCCGATTAGGCTCGTATTGTCGGCAAATATTGATGCGGTGTGGAAAGCGGAGACGAGATTGCCATAAAGCATTGAAAACCAATCGTTGATGTAACGCGGGAATCAGGGGTTGGATATCAACTCCTAAATGGGTTTTGGATATGTAATATTCGACGTGTTATTTTGGTTTCTGCCGAGACATCATCAAAACGGCGAATAATTATGCTGTACCATGTTATTTCTAGGCTATTGCTGATACCTCGTAGAGTATTTCACTTTAATTGTCGAGATTTTGAACATATGTATACAACATGTTACTTTTATTAAGATTGCGTGGATTCTGTTGTTATTTTATAGGATTGAATCACTGTTTTGAAGATACAGCTCGGCTCAAGAACTATATATTGATTGACGCTATATATATATATATTAGCACGGATATGACATTTTGGATCATTAGGTAAAGAAACACATAAAAACATTGAAGGTACAATCTAGACTTGTGATAGTCTGATAAATAGAGATTTTAAAGTTAAAGTTAAGCAAAAATATTACACGAAATTACAAGTCTATGATTCTATCATTTATCTGTTTATATCAGACCCAAGAAAACTAATTCTGAAGGTTTGTCTAGGTTGAATGCCTTGAATTTTAGAGATATAACATAAATATACAGAGCCTGAAATCAGGCTAAGGACAACTAAATGGTATTGAACATTCATAGAAGATTATAGGCGGGGGGGGGGGGGGCAGTGGGGCCTACCATGTACCCCCCTAGACTCTTTGCCATGGGTGCCAAATTGTTCCTTAGGTCCTACTTGTTGAAAATCAGAGGTGCCCCCAAGAAAAAACTCATTCCCGCTATATTATAGTGTTCAATTTTGTCGTATTGAGCGGTAATGTCAACATTTCGGTTTATATACTTGGTGTTGTATTTTCATGCCCATTTCAGTGCTTGAGAGTGGTTTAGCGAGACCCGAAATACTAATCTAAATGTTACGTCCGTTGTTTCGAACATTTTAAACGACAGCGTATGAATTCACGTATTAGATAGAGGCTGTATAGTAGATTCTGCGCGATATAAACGTTCAAAAGGCACAGCCTTTGAACGTTTATGTCACGTAGAATCTACTATACAGACTCTATCTGACTTAGTGTTCGTCAACCAATGAAAACATAGGCCTACGCTTCCACTGTCAGTCTTCAAACCACGCCTCCGACCGGAGCTACTATCGAGCGGGTCTTACGGGAATTACATCATTTTCCCAAAAATTACACCATTTTCCCAAAAATTACATCATTTGTCATAACTAAACAGGAAACAGGGGCGTGGCTATGTATATCCGTGACATAAACTGACCGGCAGTGCGTTTATGTGAAATACAGCGCCGAAATGTTCAAATACACTGTAATTTCATTGGTCCAAAAACTAGGACGAACACCAATGAATGATACAGTTTTCTATACATGTACTTATCGAGCACAACACGCATTTACAACATTCAATTTGTCTTCTGTATTAGCATTCGAAAACAGTCTAAATTTCTACCGTTTTGTAGCCTTTTTTAGAAAGCAGTTCTGTCTTGGTAACGTGGAAGTCTTAGGTAAATTATAACTATGTTAACGTTATATCTGCGCCAATTATGGTAGCACGATTATGTAGGTACGTATATGGCTAGAGCGTTTTTGTTACAGGTCTTATTTCTTCTTTCAAAATTATTCTGTTCATCTATTTTTGTCCGCATTAACGTCGCGTGACTGAATATTTCACGTGCTTATTTTGCATCAAAGAAAAACACCAACGCGAAGTACATTATATGACATGCATTTTTAGTGCTGCCAGTATTTACAAGAAAATATTAGATATCAATAATTAGGTGCTGTCAGTTTACCGGTCGCTTCTTAAGGCGCGTTCCCATTGCCGATCAAATCAACTCGATCAAGCTCGATCAAGCGATCGAGTACTGATCGAGCTTGGTCGGCAAGAGTGATCGGGACGATCGAGCGTGGTCGGCAAAAATGATCGGGCATTTATCGATAAGAAATAAAGAAGAAGTCGTGTAAATACATTTGATCGAGTTTAATCGGATTTGATCGGGGAATTTAGGCGATCGAGTTGATCGAGTTGATTTGGTCGGCAAACAAGATAAACATTTAAGCAGCAGCCACAGTAACAGCAACCGCACCACCACCACCACCACCAAATACAACTTAAGAAATGAATTTTCACGATACACGATGTTCGTTATTCAACAAAAGGCGAATTCCGTTAGTTGAGCGTCTTAAGAATACATTACCGAAGTAGGGTTATTACATAATTGACCAAACGCCGACTGTCAATCAAAAACATCGATTAGCCAATGGATGATCAGAAAAATGTCATGCCTCAATTGTTCTTCGTTGCACGTGTTATTGTATCGATTAATCGGCTGACAATCAAAACAATCGACATGCCAATGGCAAAGAATTTTGTGCTAACAATAGACTAGTTTAGTCGTTATGTTTTGATAAACCGTCGGTGTTGTTATAAAATCTCGTAACTACGGCTTAAATCAAGCCGTAGTTACGAGATTTTATAACAGCATATACGAAATACTATTTTGTTTGTCCGAATTTATGTCACGATTATCTGGATAAAATCGTTCCCTTTTAACGATAACATCCACGTTGTTTGTCTTAAATTCTATGTTGGGCGGAGCGATCTGTCGATTGGCGTTTGGTCAATTATGCAGGTGTTAATTTTGGTGGACTATACATGTTCACAAACAAAATTTACAAAAAAAATCTCCTGTAATTTTTCATGGGATGGTTTAAGTCTTACACGTGTCTCACAACTGTGACTTTTTACCAATCGGTGAAAAATTCTTTTCCAGACTAAAACCTACTAGAAACAACAAAACCAAGGTGAATATGTATGTTGATCTTATATACATTATAGCACAGACAATAAACGAGACAAAAGGAGATAAATCTTATTATCAGAAAATTGCTGATTATGATCGTTCTCTTTTAAAATTGTCCCAATGTTTCTTAATGACTTCCAAAGCTAGATACGCCATCTCAAAACCCTTTTTTTATTTGGAAAGGGCCCATGAGAACTTCGATGTATAGGTACATTCTCTGAACCCGTTCTAAAAGTTGGATAGGTTTTGTTTCCAAAGTAGTTTTTGCCGACAAAAATCTCCGCATTATGATAATGAAATAGTTCGGTGTCAAATTCTTTAATATTCATCCGTATACAAAACAAAGGGGTTATTTTCCTGTAACAGTACCCGGGTTAAAGGCATTCACCGGTGTTATTGCAAAACCTCGTAACTCAAGCTTGATTAAAGCTGGAGTTACGAGGTATTGCAATAACACCGACAATACACCGGATTATAGGAATCTATTTGATACTTTGATTACATTAATGGCGGTATACGTTTCCCCGTTACGTTGAAAGATTAGAGAAGTTGGGATATCGCGTTTCTTATCCGCACGTCGAGAAGGTTCCAAAAACTCTTTTCATGCATTTTTCGTGACATTTAACTTGTGTTTGAGGACAGCATGGATCCTTATCATTCTGTACAATGGATAAGCCTAACTGGAAACAAGAAACTGGATTAGGTCTTTATAATAAATCGCTAGTTACATGTACGTTAAAGGGACGTAACATTCCAATTTCATTTTTATAAAAGCATGTCTTGATGCCAAGGTTGGTTATTCTAATGCGTATAAATGCTATCTGTTTTTTTTTTTTTCAGTAATTACTTGTAAGCAAATGACAAATTCCATATGAACCTGGACTGCTGTCCACATCATTTTGATTAATTTCGATAAAGTTTCAGTATTTTCATAAAAAAATATGCCCTTACAGATAAAAAGAAAAGTAAAATCTATGAAAAGATATCTGTGAAATGTCACTCTAAAAATAGCATAACTAAAGCTTAATCAAGCTAAAGTTACTGCATTTTCGAACATAGCCAGCGATGTAGTTCTCTTAAAGCATCTTCATGACTTATAATATACCAACTATAAGAGAACAGTATGAATTTTCATAAGACTGCACTTACGTAAATGCTGATCTGGAAACACGGAAGTCTGAATAGGGAACAATTTTATCAAGTAAACAGTGACGTAATTTCGGACAAACAAAATAGTATTTCGTGGATGTTTTTACAAAATCTCGTAACTACGGCTTGAATCAACGGATGATCAAAACATAACTATAAACCCAATCTATTTTTAGCACAAAATGAATTTCTATTGGCGTAATGCATGTAATGACTCCTTTATAGATCCCAAATCAGTCTCAGCATTTTGACAAACAATGCATAGATTAAAAAATATTCTCTATTAATTCTTAGACAGCACGTTGTTGCAAAAGGTGGCAGGCCAATCGGAGAAGTGCTTTCGAATTCGGGGAGGAAGGGGCAGTACCATGGCACAGTTGGTAGCGAATCGGACTCTCACTGATGAGGTCCCGGGTTCGATCACCGGTCGCGACAAATATCCTTTCAGAATAAATTGTCTCCCAACAATGGTTTGATATCGTTATAATAATAACTATGATTACCAGTGTGTGGGCGAGCAGCTGGGGACTCGAATAGGATGTTGAGGTAGTAATGGTATGGGAATCGACAGGAATCCCTGTCTAAGTGTTCAAGCCGCCGCGATATGAACATAGCAGTTGAATTCGGCGTCAAGTCTCAATAAGACCTAGCGTCCACTAGGGCACGGACAATACGCCGAATGTATTCGGACAGAAAAAGTAATGTTCTGCAGACCTTCCGCATGTTCCTAATGCCTTCTTAATGTTATCTCCAAACCTTCCGAATGATTCGTAGTCTTCCGGACCACCAATTTTGTCCGCGTCGAAATTTTGATCGAGAGCAAAATTTCGACGCGGAAATGATTGTCCGCATATCTTGAACCGGACTACTTCAGTCACGCCGACAGCTAGCAGACACTCAGTTGATTGCACGGAATATCCGGGTTAGTTAGGAGGAGTTTCGGCACGAATTCAGGACGATGAGAACGGTTTCAGTATAGTCACTGAACTGACGGGGAACACCCCGCGATCTTTTAAAAATAAAATTATTCACTGAATCAGTCATTTTGGGCTACAGAGTAAATGATGCGGAATTCATTTTATTATTATTATTATTATTATTATTATTATTATTATTATTATTATTATTATTATTATTATTATTATAATTATTATTATAATTATTATTATTATTATTATTATTATTATTATTATTATTATTATTATTATTATTATTATTATTATTATTATTATTATTATTATTATTATTATTATTATTATTATTATCATCATCATCATTATTATTATTATTATTATTATTATTATTATTTTTTTTTTTTTTGTATAAAAACATCGAGGAAAAGTAAAGGTATTTTCTTCATTTTACCGTTTTACATTTTAATCTAATACCAAAAACAATACAAGCTTGATATTTAGCAAAATCCTTTCAAGAAATGTTGCCTCATTTGACGCATACATGTAAATGTTATAGTGTCGAAATAATTGAAGCACTTTCTTCCTCAATATTTCCCACCTCATCGCAGAGATTGTTCATTCTGGCAACACTACAACGCCTTTGAATTTGACTTATTTAATGTTTGCTTTTTTGCAAAGTAGAGTTAAAAAGATAGTTGGTTCCAAGTCAAAGTTGGTTGGAGGAAAGGAACATTAATTGAATGCGTCTAAATATAATTATGGTCCATGGTTACAGAATAACATTATAAACATGCATATTACAGGGGGCATTCAGAAAAATAACGATAATCGTAGATCTACTATTCTCAGATTGGAGACTAGGCTCTCCAACTAGCACCTTCACGGTGCTCTGTGTTATCAGTCCTACATCTCAATCGGTTTCAGTCAAATGGAGCCTAGTCCAGGGACTATTCTTGAATAAAATAAAAATTTAAACATACGAAAATCTGCGATGTGTTTTATATGGCCTAGAAACAATAGTCAAAGGAAAGGCACTAATTAATGTCGTAACCAATATCATTTTATAATTATGTTTTCTACAGTTTTATTCTCTGTTTGAAACGTCTTCAATCCGTAGATCGTACGTAAGGGTTTTATATTGCCCAACTGACGCCGTCTTTCAATTGTAAGCCATGGCCAAATCCACCATCTGTATGGCGTCGTCGACGTCTATAATTGTTACAGTACGACATCATCGGAAGATAATATTCAATAGTAAAGCAGGCTGTATACATTCGACGTCCTTGATGAAACTCCATCTAATGAAAACGAATAAAAACACGTGTGAAATTGGCATTTCATTTAACAACCAACTCGTGCATATTTGATCTGGATTTCTTAAATCCTTCCGGATGCAATCCTAAACTAGTCTGCGTTGTCTGGAATATGTCGCCGTTCATTCGGCACAATTGCGGATTGTTTACGCGGACAATACTAGGCATGCATGCGTTAAGTTCAGGGACAATGCGCTGATAAATTCATAACGGTTAAAAAATTATAGTCTCGTCGCGGATGGTATGCCGAAATAAGATTATTTGATTCCGCATACCTTCCGCGTCCTAGTGGACGCTAGGTCTAAACAAAATCGGATTTTAGGAATTGTAAAGTAGTTCTTTTTTATCTTTTTAAGATGACCCCCTATTTAATCATGCTCTCTGTGGTGATTTTGAGCTAATATGATATTTTTGAGCCAATATTTTCATTGGATGCATTTGAATGGCATGCTTTTCATTGTAGAGCCAGTATACCTTATTTAAGCATGGCAAAAACGCGGTAAAGTCTTGTCTAGAAAATGGTTAAATAGTGATTATAAGTACGAAATGGTAAACTATTTCAAATCTGCAATGAAGAAACACCCAGTTCGTTATAACTACAAAACAAATTGTTACCATTTGTATTATATTAAGCATAGAAAACTTTGACGGAAAATGACGTAGTGTTGCTTATAAGCACATCTTTCTTTTCGGACATTTTTTCTTATAATTTTCTCATTATGAACTTCAACACTGTGACCTGTTTGTGTTGTATAAAAAGCTCATGAAAACGTTAATTTACATAAGAAGAAAATGCATCAAGATGGTCTGTGCTATTGGCTCTATAGTATTCAAATATTCTATCTTTGCCAACGTCCCTTTTGTACTTTTCAACAGCGTTTAAATGGGAACAGTCTGTGTATTTATCATTTTGGTGTGGGTTAATGAACTATTGAGCTCAAGACTGCAATAAGCCCTATTAAATATGACGCGTAACGACTGATTTCATAAGTATAAGACTTTTCTTTCTTTTCTTCCATATACGGTTACACAAGGAATATATTGCGTCTAGTCTCTATTTTTATAAGAATCGCCTTTGTTATCCAATACGGCTTTGTTCTGTCTGTGCGTGTTTTGTGCAGAATTCTAAAATGTCAAATATATTCCAGACAGGCATCTCGAATAACAATAAAGACACGAAACATTGATGGTACGAAACTGTATGCCAACGATAAATCGTCGTTCACGTTCAAAAATGTCGTAACTACAGCTTATTCAAGCTGTAGTTACGACAATTTCGAACGTGACCAACGATGAAATACCAAGGACCTCTACTTTGGATTGTCCAGAAATAGTGGTGAGACGAGACTGGAATAAACTTTCGTCTACAAGCCTTTTTTGAAAACAATAGAATTTTAGATTTTATAGTCTATAACGCAGAAAAGACAAACGGAAAAAATGCCAGTTACATGTATCAGCATTTTCTAATTCAGTTATAATGCTTCTTATGCAGTTCCCATTAAGAGCTTCAAAATTGGGGTTTGATTTCGAATTTCCGTTTCTTTTTTTCTTAATTTGTTATTGCCAAATATATAAACGTTTTTCATTGCCTTTTCTTGGAAGCAATACCGAGCTTTGAACAGAATCAGATAGACGTTGCTTAAGGCGCGTTCCCATTGCCGACCAAATCAACTCGATCAAGCTCGATCAAGCGATCGAGTACTGCTCGAGCTTGGTCGGCAAAAGTGCTCGGGACGATCGAGCGTGGTCGGCAAAAATGATCGGGAATTAATTGACAAGAAATAAATAAGAAGTCGAGTAAAAAAAAATTGATCGAGTTTGATCGGTTGTGATCGGGGAATTTAGGAGATCGAGTTGATCGAGTCGATTCGATCGGCAATGGGAACGCGGCTTTAAGAAAGCGCCGTTGTGGATACTAGTATTAGAATCCTACGTGTTATAAACCACCGAAGATTACTTTTGACACAACATAGTGCCTTTATTTACCAAATTATTTTGCACATAGTCACAAAATTTACACTGCCTACATTCAAATGCAAACTTTTATTAGTTTACTAAGTTCCAAAATAGTAGTACATGTATTGCGAGTTTGTGTTACGGACATTAACTGCAACCGGCGACAACTAAAATTAATATTTGATTATGATAATTTCAAATTATTTTATTATGAATGACACTGATTCGATTATATAGAAATATGTTTGCTTTCCTGTAAATTTTCAAAACATATTCTTAAGAACTTCCTTTTCCCCTTTAAAACAACAGTAGGCTATGTAGAATATGCACCCGGCGACAAGCAAACTTCGCCACCCCTTTCGCAACCAAATGAAACTAAATTTATGACTTCTAAATTAATCAAACTTTTGAGACACAAGCAAATACTCATTGTATGCTAAATTGGACGGCAAAGTCCAAAAAGTAGAAAGGAGTCATGCATGGTGTGTACATGTACAATTAAAATAATCAAATCTATTGAGCGACGACATGTATTGTCTGTTGTTGTCTATTTTCTTAGAATTACTGAACAATCCATCCGATTGGCCGCGACAATCGTCTCGTCCAATCAGCTGGCTTTTAATGTAATTTTGCTTTAGACAATCGATTTAGAAATCATGCTGGGGAATACGTACCAAGGTCTTGTTTTGGAAAGTGTTAAATTGAATATAGGTTAAAAAGTCGACAAATGTAATGGCGCAATCGCTTACAATAGAAACCGCCCTCTTTATGAAAGGTGATCCGAAGCATGTAGGTGGTCAGTCTTTAACGCAAAATCGTCTGATCTCTGGCTATTGTATTTTTACCCTTTCACAAACGGCTATTTATAGGGTGGTTCAACTTGAAAGCTGATTCAGACAACAAAATGGGTGTGTCTAAAGAAAGGAATTGTGTACAGAATAGCTCATAATATATTGAGCCAAAGTAGAAAGTGCTGATCCATCAGCACTTTCTACTTTTGCCTCAATATTTTCCCAAGCATATTCTATCATGGACATCAAAACCAGGCCTTATTTGGACAAACGCTTTAAGTAAATCATATTGACGCAGATTGTCTATCTATATTTGGCATTTAATTCTTTTTCAAACATCAGAAGTAACCCTTTCCCAAACGACAGAAAATTACACTTCTCCCATTTGAAAGCTGTTGAAGACGACAAAAGTGAGAATGGATGATTATGAAGTCGGGATTTCTATACGATATCACAACGAATATTCAACTGAGTTCTGCGACAAATTTATTATCGACAGGGGGCGGGGGGGGGGGGGGGGTTCCGTAATTTGCCCTCCTGTCAATAGGATTATCTTTTGTTGATTGTCTAAAATAATTTACTGCCATTATATACTAACCAAATAATAACTAAAAACTGCAACACCATTAGCAGTAATACCAACAGCGGCAAAAACAGCCAACAAAAACAGTCTCACCAAAGAAAAAGAAAAAAAAAGACAAGATAAAAAAAGTAAAGCAAAAGAAAACCAAACAAACAAAAAAATAAGAGATAGAAAAAAAAATACATTAACATCGAAAGAAAGCCGGAATTAGTCTTTTCATCGATTTATTTAGAATGTCCGTTTGCGCAGACTGTCCAGGAATTAGATCTCCCGAGTTCGTCTTGCACATTAACTTTGTGATAAGTTATATCTTTGATGTAATATCGATTTGACAAGATGTAAGAAGGATATCGTCGATGTAAATGCAAAAAAAATCGTATCTCATTCAGCATTTTCTGAGCATTTTCGTGACTTTTTAAAGGGGCACGAAATTGTCTCTTTTTAACCAGTAGCTGTATACCATATGATTGCCGATCAATTAAAAAAAAAAAAGATCGGTGACCATCCATTTCTATTTCATTTTTCAGCTGGCGATAACTCGTTCTTCCGACAGAAAAAATATAATCAAATTCTATGATTGGGAAAAGAAATAGTAATACTGGAGCATTGTCCCTTAAGTCACATTAATTAATATATTTTTGGTGTAATATCGATTTGACAAGATGTTAGAAGTGTATTAAAGCAACAGATAAGAGAGCATAAAATGCGTTTGTATTTATCAATCGAAACCATATATTGTTGGCACTCATTTCAATCGTCTTACGGAGTTCCCACAATAAAGGATAATATCTGCATTTAACGATTTTTCGCATTTCCATCATATTAAGTCACATTAATTATATTTTTTGATGTAATATCGATTTGACAAGATGTTAGAAGCGTATTAAAGCAGATAATATAGCATAAAATACATTCTGCGTTTGTATTCATAAACCCAAGCCCTATATTGTGGGTACTCATTTGAATCGTCTCATCGAGACGATTCAAATGAGTACCTACAATATATAGTTTGATCAGGATTCAATGATTTTTCGCATTTTCAAATTACTAAGTCATAAACCCCCTCTTATCTGTAGCTCAGCACATCGTCGGTGTTATTGCAAAACCTCGTAACTCCAGCTTTAATCAAGCTGGAGTTAAGAGGTTTTGCAATAGCCCCAACGATATGCAAAGACTGGGTACAATAGCGAGGGGTTCGTATTACAAAATCTATTTAGACATTTCTTCTAACGTCTAATGCGTGCTATCCGGTTACCACTAATGTTTATTTCGTCTTAAATTTCTCTCTACTTATTTAAATATTCAATGCAGCATTAAGATCGTGAGGTTGAAGTGCTGGCTCATATTTGTCGAACCCTTATCCTTGTACTTTGGTATGACCCCGACAGGAGAAAAGGGACAATTTGTCAGGGTTATAAAGCTACATACATGTATTTAGAATCCATGGATAATTCATGATAAACACAATCTGATTACAATTCGATATCAACTTTTCAGTAACATCTGGCAGCCACCCGTTAGTGGTCATCTTCTCTGGCATTTTCTTCCGACCAATTAAAAACGCTTTTAACTGAATTCTGAAAGAGATTAAAACTGTAAATAAGGCCACCAGGACATCATACATCAGCAGTGCATTATCATTCGGTGTATGTGGTTGCAGTACACCTAGAACAGCTCCTATATAACTCTATGTAAAATCCAATTTTTCAACACATTATTACACAATCCACAACTCAGTTAGAGTCAAACTGCGCCTAAACTGGTGTAGATCCACCCTTGACCTGTAGAATTCTCAGAAATGAACCCACTATCATGGAGTGGATTTTTAAAAAAATTCAGTTAAACATACGTACCGTGTATTTTTCAGTGCTAAAATTGAGACACCGGAAATGGTGGCCACATGTACTCATCCACCCAGAGACGTCAAATAGTCCTGAAAAGAAACATGGATTCTGGCTCAAAAATGAGAAAACATGTCAACAAAAAGCATTCAATGGAAATATTAGCTCAAAATCATTCATGCAGAGAGCAAGGCATCACCAGAAAAGGGGCCAATTTTTTTCAAAGAACTATTTTAGCCCCCTACGACCTAGGAAGTACTTGCCTGGGTGACCTTACTCCATGTGCTTGTCCTAGAAAAAGAGAAAATAATGGCAAATTTTGTTTTTGCTATGGTCACCGAAGATATGCCCTTACTGTTGTCTATCAGATGTTATTGTAAGTTAACAACGGACTTTAAACATATTGTGTCAAACCCATCTCCTCGTTCTTTTGTGGCCTTGTCAGCATAACTTAACCGTTATGCAAAGCAATCATATTAACAAAGTACAAATGAGAAAATTATAAAAGTGTTGTTACCTTACATACTTTTCATTTAAATTTGTTAGTAAATGAAAAAAGAGAGAAAGAGAGTTTTATTTGAAAACCGTGAAATGAAAGTATTTATTTGGTTTTATCAAGGATCACTCGACCTGTGGTCTATATATTTGATTAGGATGCCATGACCGTTTTCTCTTGTGTCATTTATTGAAAAGAAAAAAATGCCATTTTCCTTAAAATCAGGTAACTACTACTACAGCTGTTTAAATGTGTAGTTACGAGGTTTTGGAAGAAAACTGCGATTTCAAAAAATATAAGATAATAAAATAATGCGTCAGAATTTGCGGTATTACATTATCTGAACAAATTCTGCAGAATTTTATTTAACGGAATTAATTAGCACCAAAGAGCCAGCGGCGAAA
Source organism: Fragum sueziense (assembly GCA_963680895.1). Lineage (NCBI taxonomy): Eukaryota > Metazoa > Mollusca > Bivalvia > Cardiida > Cardiidae > Fragum > Fragum sueziense. The sequence goes on from OY804595.1 coordinate 45,547,397, forward strand.
TTTGGAAAATGCCAGTAATTCCTTAACTGTGTTACATTTCCATTCCAAATATTAAAATAAGCATTTTGTACGGTTTGGATTTTTGAATTCATGCATACTTGTGAAAATATTTGACAAAAATGTTCAAAATTACCTCCCTTGCATATGAATATAGAGTGAAATGATATTTGTAAATTATTTTCTTCTTGAAGCATAATCTTGAAATCCTGCACGGTGAATCAACTAATGTGAAGTGTATATACAAGTTAGTGTAATTTGATGCATTTCATATGGCTAGAATGTGATGTTTTTCATTATGGGTCTTCTACCTATCTATCTGGCCTATATATAGAATTTAGGGTTTATCTTTATACAAAAGTAGGAAAAAGGCTATATAAGATACAAAAAGGAAAGAATGGGTGCTAAATTGGTACGTAAAACCGCAATTAAGTTTACAGACCCTCACAAGATCATTGCTGACGCAATGTTTCCTACTAAACTGACACGATTTAAAAACGCAAAACACGTTTTCATTAACCATTCCTTTCCTATTGCCTCGATCGGCACCATATTTGGGGACATGTATGAGACAATGTTTACGCTTCACGCCCCAGCAATTTTGTCGTATTTTCTGTAAACAATCCGGACATCTGAACCGCCCATCACTAAATGCTCGTGTGTCACGTGCATTCAGACAACTTGTAAAATCACTAAGATGTTTTGTGTACAAATTGCCACTTTGATTTACTTATTGATAAGATACGAGAACAACGAAAGAGAATTGTGTATAAAATGCTGAGGCTTACTTTGCGAAAAAGGAACCGAGTTTTTTGGCTTTTGGTTTGCCGTGTTTCGCAAATGAAGGTAGCTAGACGCTTTAATGTAGCCAAATCGACGGTTCCAAGGTTTATGAGACGTGTAAACAACACAGGAAGATTTACAGACCACCCACGTCCCGGTCAGCTGCGTGCTACAACTGTACGTCAACATAATTGTATACGTCAACGTCACTAACGCATTAGATTTGTGACGGCTCAGTCTATAGCAAATTCTATGGTTGGTTATCGCGGGTGGCCTATACATCGCGACATGGTGATAAATTGCATGTGAAAAAACTGGGTTCGCTGTCGTCGATGTTCAATGCCAGGCTCTTGACTCGACGTGCATTTGGCATAATCTGACGTCCATTTAGGCATTATTCGTGGCTTTAAAGGACATTTTCTGTCATGTTATGTTAATAATTGTAACATTTACAATTTTACTTCGCTAAACATCGGTTTTGTAAGATGCAAGAGATACCATTTGTAAAAGTACTTGTTTGCGTTTTTAAATCGTGTCAGTTTATTCTAACATTCATAACTATCCTATTTCACGCCTATGTTTTCGGTTCATTGCATCGTCTGTAACTCATTTGGATTCTGCAAATCAAGAAAATTCTTATCTGAGAAAAGATTAGGCTCAGAAGTCTTCGCTAAATATCAGCAACTAAAATCTACAGAAATCAATCGAAGTCTCAATTTTCATTGTTCGGGAAAGGGTTTAGTACAGCGCACAAAAAGTCCGAGTACCAATAAAACTGGTTCCTGATTCCACGTGCGAGCGTTCAAACTACACCAGAAGAAGCTGAGTACCAGCGGCGCTCAACCGGAGTAAGGTCACCCAGGCAAGTACTTCCTAGGTCGTAGGGGGCTAAAATAGTTCTTTGAAAAAAATTGGCCCCTTTTCTGGTGATGCCTTGCTCTCTGCATGAATGATTTTGAGCTAATATTTCCATTGAATGCTTTTTGTTGACATGTTTTCTCATTTTTGAGCCAGAATCCATGTTTCTTTTCAGGACTATTTGACGTCTCTGGGTGGATGAGTACATGTGGCCACCATTTCCGGTGTCTCAATTTTAGCACTGAAAAATACACGGTACGTATGTTTAATTGAATTTTTTGAAAAATCCACTCCATGATAGTGGGTTCATTTCTGAGAATTCTACAGGTCAAGGGTGGATCTACACCAGTTTAGGCGCAGTTTGACTCTAACTGAGTTGTGGATTGTGTAATAATGTGTTGAAAAATGGGATTTTACATAGAGTTATATAGGAGCTGTTCTAGGTGTACTGCAACCAACCGCTCTAGTTTGGAGTAGTAATGGAGGGGTGTCGGGTTGGTTTTGACGTCTCAAGTAGAAATAAAGTTGAAAACAGTGAGGGAAAAGAAGAAAATGCTGATGATCAGCATTTTCTTAATTTTCCCTAAATGTTTCCAACTATTCCGCCATACATAGGCCTATATTCATGTTCTTGTGTAATAATACGGTTCATTGTGTCGTCTGCAACACTTTTGAATTCTACAAACCTAGAAAATTTTTGTCGGGTAAAAAGGTTAGACTCAGAAGTATTCGCTACACAACAGCAGTTCAAATTGGCGGAAATCAATCGAAGTCTCGATTTCCATTCCTTGGGAAAGGATTAAATAGAGAAAAATAAGCAGCGCACAAAAAAGGTCGGGTACCAATATAAAGCAGGTTCCTGATTCCGCGTGCGAGCGTTCAAACTACGCCAGAAGAAGCTGAGTACCAGCGGCGCTCTACCTCTCTAGTTTGGAGTATTATTGGAGGGGTGTCGGGTTGCAGGCGGATCCGGTTACAAGTCAATAACAAACGCCGAGCGCTGGAGTCGTGGATTTTTATCCTATCATTACAGAGAACTACGCTCTTTCATTCGCATGCGGTAGGAAAATAATTATATAGATCTATAAAGTTATCATCTTTTTTATATGGAGTTTTCATCATTTTTGATATAGAAATAATTAGTTCGTAGATCAGTATCTAGATTATAGATCTGCATCTTTTATCGTTTTCACTGTTGGAAGTTATAGTAAATCGTAAATACAAATGTAAATGAAGTTGTAAAAAGTTTTATTGAAAGTTGGACATTATGGATAAGTTACCGAAAAGTTCGGATACGGATGAGAATCAGGAAGATCCGATCCGAGTCAAATCGGAACCAACTGACGATACGATAAAGGTAGGTCCATTTAATTGTTTTGTAATACACCAAACTAAAAGAGGCGTTATAGGGGTCTTACCGTACATGTATTTAATAAGGGTAGTATTGATATTTTACCTCACAGTGACCCCCTAGGTAATGAAAGCTTTGGAAAATATTGTGGAAAAAGGATAAATTGCTTGTGACAAGCAATTTCTTCATTTCCCACAATATTTTTCACACAAATACCAAAAAAAATGTAAATTTTCATTCAGATTTAATTGTCGTCTGCAGCGTCTTTGAATTTGGAACAGTCTACATTTTGCCGTTTGGTAAAGAATAGGGGTTAACCCGTTCCGATATACACATTCGTCCAAAATCTTTTTACTAACGGGTGGCCCAATTCAAAAGCTAAAATTTGGAGACTACAAATATCGATCCTGATAAAGATTGAAATTGTCTATGATACAGCATAAAAAATTCTGGGACAAACGGAGAAGATGCTGCACACCAGCATTTTCTTCTTTTCTCTCAATGTTTTCCCAAGCTTATTTTATTGGGAATGTCAAAAACATTTCTTGTTTTGGGAAAGGAATAAATCCGTAATTGTGTTCAAGTCTCACGGCACAGACAACATTGATTAAGATTTCGTTGTTTTCCAACGAAAACCTCGTATCTACAGCTTAAAACAAGCTGCAGTTACGAGGTTTTCGTTGAAAAGGGACGATTTTTTTATCGTTCTCTGAATGATTCTAAACAGCAGTCACAGGATTTGTTCGAAAGGTAGGGGCTCGGTTCGTTTGGAAAATATTCATTGTTTAACATCTTGATTTTCATTATCTGACCTTTCGTCCGCTCTTCGACTTGTCAGTTATGTAAATATGACCAAATTTCTAAGTGATTAAGGTTGCATTAACCATTGCTGAAACAATAATTTAGAGTGTTCCTAATAGGAAACGATTTTATCCAGTTGACCGTGACGCAATTTCGGTTAACAATATCACTTCGTATGTGTTATTAAATATTCTAGTAATTACGACTTGAATCAAGCCGTAGTTATGAGATTTTATAACAACACCGGCGGTTTATCAAAAATAACCGTAAACCCAGTCTATGTCTATTTTAGCACAAAAATCATTGCTAATCCAAGTTGCTTCAGACTCCAAAATAGATGTTAGGAAAATCAGGATGATCGATTACCATATCCTATCGCAGCATGGTGGCATTCTTATTTTCCGTCAATGATTTCCAAATCATTATTCTCTTTTAGATACGTCAAAAGTCTTGTTTTGGAAGGAGTTTATACATTCGAGAGAATTATTTAGTGTTTTCACAAACAATTCATGTACATGTCTATCTAGAATTTACCTTTTCCCGCACAATACCTTGTTTTATCGTTCCTTATGGAAAATATTGTGGAAATATTGAGACAAATGAAGAAAATGCTGATATTCAGCATTTCCTTCTTTTGTTTCAATATTATCTGTATCATATTGTATATTCCGTAAATATTGACCTGAACCCGGTGAATATGAAATGAGTAATTGTGACACGGAATAATCGATACTCGCCTACAATCCTCACTGTCGAACAGAGTCGATAGTTTCCATATGCATTATGACTTTGTATTCTGCACATGCTTCTCGTGTCAACATATGTTGGAGAGTGATAATTTCGCTTTACAATTACTCATTTCATATTCAACAGGCTCAGGTCAATATTTACGGAGTATACACGGATCCTATCTTTATCAACCATCATTTTTCTACTGTAGCAGGTTTCAAGTTGGACCACCCTAACATTCTGCCATTTGGGAAAGGGTTAATTGCCTTTTATCTATTTGTGGTACCAGATGAACCTAATTTCTAGTTAGTATGTTTACCCTTTCCAATTCAAGCTCAATTTGGTTGGTCGTCAATAACATTTTTTTTATCAGCTGACTTATAAAAGATCTTTTACATCCAGTTTATTCCTTCCGTTTCCAATCTTTTCGACTTCAAACCTAGTATAAGGTCGCTTTTCAACGAAAACCTCGTAACTGCAGCTTATATATTACATGGTTGGAAAGTCAACGTATAGTCCATCAACATTAACCCGGGACATCTGCATATGTATTGACCCCACTTCGGCCTTGTTTTCTTAATACACTGAAACTTAAGAATTTCGCTGACGAAAACTAAGTTGTCCCGGGTTAATCTTGCTGGACTATAGTTGATTAAAAAGACATCTACTACAGGCCAGTCATACTATTGGCATACGTTTACAAAATTTACCTGTGTGAGCAACACAATATCGAAGTCCAACACTACTGGAATTTTGCATATGTTCGTTCTCAATCTTGCAGGTGTAAGACACCTGCAAGATTCGAATCAACACATGCAAAATTGTATTGTAAATTGATGACGTTATATCTTGTTTACATATGTAACATTTATTAACATATGCCATAATATCGTGACTGGAAATAAATACCCCGATATCTAGTATTTCTTTCCTAGTGTTTCGGTCATTCACCGACGGCGAAGATGTGGAACTTTAATTACGGACTAGATTCTCAGCAAAGTTGTATCTCTGTTCTGTTTTGATATTGTCATAAGCATTTTCATGGTCATATTCCATGCGATTTTGATAAAGTTTGGTTCATAAAATAGTTGGCAGGTTGAAAGTAACACAAACTTTAAAAAAACATAGTTACATATACATAGGCTAATGATAGTTCCTAGATATTGACAGTCTCTTCTTTTGTCGCAATGTTTTCTGAAGTCTTCTCATTGGAGGCGTCGAAGCATGGTGGTGTTTGGGAAATGAATAATGGGCCTAAATGGATCTTTGTCTCTAGCAAAGTTGCAAAATGTGATCTTAAACCTGTAGTTTCAATAGCAAAGATCTTTACATTAAAAGTTCCAGGCCCTGGGCAAAACAGGTGCATTGTGTTACCTTTTGTTTAGCTTTCATCTTTTACAAGTATTTTATATCTGTTGTATCAACCGTACCCATGATGGCAGCATTTTAGACTGTTCCTTTCTGAAAGCTGATGCAGACCACGAAATATGTGTGCATGTAAATTGAGATGGAATCACTGTACGTCGTGGCACAGAAAATATTGAGATAAAGAAGAAAATGTCTTATATCCCGAATTGTTTCTATTGTCTCAATATCAAACTAATGTTTTCCTTCCCTAAAAAGGGAAGAGCAGGATTTGTTTGGGAAAAGTAAATATATGAGGATACCGATGCTTTTCTGCCAAAACCACGTATCTGCAGCTTGTTTTAAGCTGTAGATACGTGGTTTTTGCAGAAAAGCAGCGATATGCACAGACAAATTTCAGTTCATTTGTTTCGTCACGTAGCAGAAACTTGTTTTACGTACCTAGCGAAGGTAGCCTATAGACACTTCGATGCTGGCTGCTTCCAAAATGCAGTTTGAGAAGCAATGACACTTACCCTTTCCCAAACAAAACCTGTTTATGAGGTTCCCATAATACAATGCTTGGGAAAACATTTGGGCAAAATAGAAAATGTTGATAATCAGCATTTTCTCCTCTTGCCTCAATATTTTTCGTGCTAATTTGAAGATAAAATACTTCTATACGTCTACCAACATCCATATGTCGTCCGTAGCAACTTCCAAAATGGGCAAATCATATTTTTTGCCGATTTGGATAAGGTTGAATGCCGAATTCGTGTATAGTTGCATGACCAGTCTTATAGGTATTTTGGAAATAAGCCTATATATTCTATAAAACATTCGGTGACAGTTGTTGCAACTTCATGCGGTGCGATGTGCATCTGAGAGTAACGATTTCCTTTCGATTTAGATTGTCTCAAAATTATATCTTTGATTGAATTCGCCGACTTCTTATGTATTTTTGTAGATTTGATAAACGATTTTGTTGCTTGCAAGTACGTTTCAAGATTTGAACTATTCTAATATTTTCGCCCAACAACGGCTTTGAATGGTATCCCTTTTATAAAAGTCATCCAATATAAAGCTTTATGTTTTTGTCTGGAATATGTTTAGAATGTATCGCTTACGTTATCAATTGTGATTTGTCACACTGAAAGGGACCTTCTGGGAGTCCATTTAACCAAATTTTAGACATTGATCCGACTAAATAGACGCCAACTAGATGCCGCATTATGAAAAATGCCATATAGAACATAATTGAACATATAGCAGATAAGAAAAAAAAACAGATCCAGAAAAAAATTACCTTGGAGTGAATTTGATTGAATAGAGTTTTACGTCCCACTCAAAAGGCAAGGTCATATGGAGACGGACCTCGGTTTAAAGTCTCGACTCATCCGGAAGACTGTCCTGAAAGTGAACAAGTTTCGATTCTAGCCAGTCAGCGCAGCTCGCGCTGACTGACTAGGGTCGATACTTTTCACACTTGTCATAATGCTCCTTTTACCATGACGGGTCAAAATCAGATCTATTTTCGAATACTTTCATCACGACAGTTCTGTGGTATAACAATAAGATTTTTTTTAATTCATAAAAGCTGCCAGAAATGTAGACTGCATTAATGTTTGTAAACGGATCCGCAGCTATTTGAAAGCTAATCCTAGACCGTGGGTTGAATCCAAGCATTCAGACAATGATTGCGAAACTTGATCCGGGTTCTGGAACAAACTGCAGATGGTTTTACAGCACATTTTAGTCTGTAGATATAGTTTTGAACCGTCATATTAAAAGAGACCTTCCATGAAAAGATAATGTTTTTTTTTTGCTTTGAACGTTCAGAGAAAAACGATAGACATGGCTTTTGGGGACATAATATAACAAATCGTGCACAAATCATGTCTCTGAGATAATCATGCACTGTGTGCATCAAATGGACAAAGATTAAGTCATCATAGTAAAATGTTACACACAGTGACATCTAAAATGGCATTGAGTTGACGTTCTGTACATGCAAAGGCAAAATATCTGAGTTGAGTCAAAAATCGCTGAACCTATCGGTATGTCTTATAGGCCTACTATAAAGCTATTAAGCACAAATTATATCTTCCCCATGAAGTCCTAGATACGCAAGTGTTACACACTCCACGCAGTTTGTCATCGCTTTTCAACAAAAACCTCGTGACTGCAGCTTGTTTTAAGGTTCTTTAAAGCATCGTTTTGGTGGTTGTATAACAGTTTCAGAAAGAATGATCAAGTATTTTCCACGTTACGATATCGTGATAGCGTGGATATATGACTCTTTCCCGCCTTTATTAAAGAAAACTAATCGTTGCTAGGATCATGTTGATATACAATTACAGTTTCAGTTTATTTTTACGCGAGTTTCACCTGTCACATTTATAAACTTAACTATCATCTTACCATAATTCTCTCAGAGGATTTTGTTTCAGACGCCATTTTGTATTCAACCATATTCATCCGCAGACACAAATTGCCATTTGGTATTAATCCGCCGAGTCCACTTACGTCATTGGTGGATTTCCCCTTTGAATTGAAACAACGATTGACCAATTAAATTACTAATTCAGCCACGTGCAATTCATTCAACATTCTAAACTGAAATATTAATATTTTGTCTCAACGATGAAAAAAAGAAATTTCGATACAAAGTTTGCATAACATTTTGTGAAAGTTAAATATATTATGACCTTTTACCAATCAGAAATGTTATAGTATATTTGCTCATATTCACATATCAGCCTCTTGCATGGATCGTGCAGTAGGGCCTACATGTACATGTATTCAATAAAATCAATGTCAAGTCACAATAAAGTTTATACATTTTCCGAAGTTTATCAAGCGCATACGTTATTACATGATAACAGATCATTATAATTATAGCTTTTGATCTTTGAAAATGCGATGCAGATATAGGATTTAAAGACAGTAAACTGCCGTTAATGGCCTATCTAGAATTGGATCATTGGTTAATTATATAATCTTAGATTCTATATTGACTTAATAGTTAAACGTTTTAATAATTTTGATGTTCTTAATCCTTATATCGTTGCTTTTGAAACAAGCTGCAGTTATGAGGTGTATGTTAAAAAGCGACGATATATTGCACCCTTTTCTTCATATATTGTAAAATGCAAGAAAATTGAACGTTCTTGAAATCCGGCACAGCTAAGAGTCTGTATCTCAGATAAGATGTTTTGAATCAACGGTGGCCCTTTTAGCTTTCACGCCTTACTAAATGATCCAATGCCCCAGGGGTAGTAGGCCCTATTTTAAAACCAGTCTAAATCCAAAAGTTCTTTTTAAATCACACAACAAACAATCGGATTGGCCGAGACATGCGTCTCGTCCAATCAGATGGCTTGTTATGTAATTTTGTTTCAGTCAATCGATTTAAAAACGTTGGGGGGAAAACGGCCCCTGGGGCCCGTTTTATCATCGGTCGTACGTCGGTCGTTGGTACGTCGGTCTGTCTTTGATAATACGGGCCCCGGGTTTGTAAAAGATGTAAACTCAAATATACATGTAAACAAGTAAGCTACATGTACTTTCTCGGATATTATATATAAAGTTCAACAATTATCTGGAGAGCGTTTGTGCGGATCATATTAACTTCTTCGCACACAAGTACGAGGGTTGTCCGGAAAGTTCGTGGACACTATTTAATATATAAAAATGAGAAAAGAAGATTTTATAACACACACATGATGTCATTAAACAATATCTTAGAAACAACATTTCAAAATTTGAACAAAATCCCTCCATTTTTAACAGAATTACATATGTTTTTGTGAAGAAGGTTGATGCTCCCCGGAGCACGACATGACGTTACGTCGTTCCGGCGACGAAGAAATAACTTTGCCACGAATACTTGTGCGGCTTTATTTTCTTCAAAAAGCATTCTACGCACCCTCGTGTACACCCTGTTTACATTTTCAAATGTTTTGTGAGGATTTCGTTAACAAATGTTTTTGACAGTTAACATTTTCCCCTGATATATCTTACCGTATTTTGCCTATCGTCATTCACGACGTCACTCACCAAATTAACATTTCAATCTGTTATAATACTCGATCTGTGAGACCTAGAATCAGCTATTGCTTCCCCGGAAACGTTTGTGACATTTGCAAACGAGATAATACGGCACACATGGTCTCTTCGTAGAAGAATTAACGAATGCCCTGGTCTCTGTAGGCGTTTTCCTAGTTCCACGCAAAATTTTCACAAGAAAACGCTGCTCCGCCAAAACGTCCGACGTCGTCATTTTTCACAGATTTCCTTCCATATCAAACTTCTTTAAATCGTCATCAAATGTCAATTTTTAACGCGACAACATTGAAATCACATCAATATGGAGTCGGAATGTTAGGTCACATTTTTATACATTTATTATTCTGTTTACCGCCAATTTCATACGTTAAATTAAATTAAAAACGTAGACATGGGTAGCAAAAAAGCTCAAAATTTGACGTGCTCCGGGTACCCCTATGTAGGGTCGTGTTAGGTCCTATTGCAAAATAATAGCAAATAAGATTTATTTCTTTTTGCTGGAAAAGTACTTGATAGATGTTTAGCTTTCATGTGATAAAGATTTTTTCACAAACAAAGTATTATGAAGCAAAATAAATTGTGTGTCTACGAACTTTCAGGACAACCCTCGTATACTGGAAGTTCAGTGTAATCGGATACCCTTTGTTCCGACCGTTCCGCAGGTATACACAGGTAAACCGGTTCCTGGCATTCAGTACCGTGTAGAACCGCGCCACAGAAAAATTGGGGCACCAGTTTGAGTAAGAATTCATTTGTTGCGAATAATGGAGGGGTAAGGAGAAATTGCTGTTAGATTGACCGTTCCCCAGGTATACACAGGTAAACCGGTTCCTGGCATTCAGTGCCGTGTAGAGCCACGCCGCAGAAAAAATTGGGGTACCACTGTGAGTAAGAATTTAATTTGATATGTTGCCACAAAAGACAAAATGGATGTAAATAAAGATAGGATTTGTGTAAAATATGGCACAGAAAATATTGACAAAAGGAGAAACTGCTGGTTTTCAGCAGTTTCTTCTTTTGTTTCAATGTTTTCCCAAGCATTTGCTATTAGGGACGTCAAAACCAGGTCTTGTTTGGGAAAGGGTTAAATTGACCGTTCCCAAAGTATACACAGTTAAACTTGTTCCTGGCATTCCAGGGGCGGATCCAGGATTTACGGTTAGGGGGGGCGTAACATCATAACGTTGGATACGTCCGAAAACGCCGTACATACAGATTGTTAAAGCTATATTTACACCAGCTTTAAACAACGACGATATGGCTTAAGGTTTACGAACTGAGAATGAAAACACCACTTTCTAGCCATACGAAATGCACCAAATTACACACACTTGTAAATACACTTCACATAAGTTGATTCACCAGGCCGGATTTCAAGATTATGCTTCAAGAAGAAAATAATTTACAAATATTATTTTACTCTATTTTCATATGCAAGGGAGGTAATTTCGAACATTTTTGTCAAATATTTCCATAAGTATGCATTAATTCAAAATTCTAAACCATACAAAATGCTTATATTTGTATTTGGAATGGAAATGTAACACAGATTAGGAATTACTGGCACTTTTCAAATTTCGCCTCTGGCTCTGCATTTCATTCACAGTTCGTAAACCTTAAGGAATGCTGGTATAATTTCTAGGATATACACGTAGATATAATTTTGTGGTAAAATTAAAATGCTCAATCGCAATATCCAGAACTCCATTAACGAAAAAGTATGTGTTCTTTTTCCATTTTCACGTTTTGTCGCAACATGATTTCTATTAGTGTGCATGCTGGGGAGGGTTTGGGAGGGGTGTCCCCTCCCTTCACGTGAGAAAAATTTCAAAAAGAAAGACGAAATGGTGCAATTTCCGGAACATCCAGACATGTATATCTAATCGCCTCTCAAAGAGGCCTATATTATATATTGCCAAACCATATCTAAACCTACAAATTATCATAGGAAGCACATTTTTTTGTTATTTATACCATGTTACATAATGGTGTGCCTGTTGGGGAGGGTTTGGGAGGGGTGTCCCCTCCCTGTGTGTGAGAATTTTTTTTAAAAAGAAAGACGAAATGGCAATATATTGCAATATCATATATAAACCTACAAATTAATTCACAGAGGCAACCGTGTTTTGTGTGATTTTTCACCATGTTTCATATCGGTTTTCCTGTTGGAGAGGGTTTGGGAGGGGTGTCCCCTCCCTCCGCGTGAGATTTTTTTTTAAAAAGAAAGACGAAATGGCGCAATTTCCGGGACATGCAGACCTATTTCTTTGCCTCTTAAATAACCCTATATCTAACATTGAAATATCATATCTAAACCTACAAATTAATTCAGTTTCACAGAGGCAACCGAGTTTAGCGTGTTTTTTTCATCATGTTTCATATCAGTTTTCCTGATGGGGAGAGTTTGGAGGGGTGTCCCTCCCTCCGCGTGAGATTTTATTTTTAAAACTAGAAGACCTGAAGGTCTTGAGTCGCTCCACAGGCCTGAATTTTATGTAATATTTAATCCAAGTTTTGATTAGATTGTTCAATGCTTGTGTTTCATAGAGCTAAAAGAAAGTAACAAAACTCGATTGTTCAAAATGTGTGGTTCTTGAAGCAAAGAAAGTAAAATTACATGTTTGCCATTTGAGAAAGGGTAAAAGGAAATGGGAGAACATTCTAGCTTAGGATGTCACAAGCAATTAAAATTTTCCTTCTTCCCAACAGATCTAAATTAACAGAACATTGATTACTCCAAAATATTTCATATTTCTATAAATAGACTTTGAGCTAAAAATAGATCCTGGGAAAAACCCTTTTCCAAAAATAATGCAAATGGCTGTCAAACCTGAATTTCTTGTAATATCAAGTACAAGTTTTCACAAGATTTTTCAATATGTGTTGCTCTTAAAGCAATTACAAAGTAACTAGAAAGCTAAAATAATTTCATATAAGATATATTAGTTACCAAGCTTTGCAACAGTCTTTATTAGAGTGAGTTTGGCTGTTAGAGTGAAAACAAAAGTCACAATTAGCAATTTTGTCAAATTGAAAGGCATTAACTGATGATTTAATATTCCTATCTAGCTAAGAATCACACTAAAGCAAGATCCTAACTTCTCCTACATCTTGTTTAAGTTTTGACCTGATTATTCAATATTTGTGGGTGTAGAGAGTGTAAAATCAAAGTCGAAAACAACAATTTTGTCAAATTCAAGGGCAGATAAATCATGATTTAAGATTCATATGAAGCTGAAAATTACACCAACACAAGATCTTATGGCCAGTAAGATAATGTGAAAGTTTTATGTTGATTGGTGGATATTTATGGTTGTTTGAGTAAAAATAAGGTAAAAAATGGTAGTTTTGCCAATTTCAAGGGCACATAACTCAAGACGTAATATTCAGATCAAGCTGAAAATTGCACTCAGGCAAGATCTTATCAGCACCAACATTCTGACCAAGTTTTGTTTTGATTGATCAATATTTGTAGTGGCTAGAGTGAAAACAGCCGTTTTTTAATTCAAGGGAAGATAACTCCAGACTTTATGGTTCAATCAGAATTAATTGAAGGAATCTGATAGAGGACCACCTAAGGATCATTCCTGTGAAGTTTGATTGAAATCCATCAAGCAGTTTCTGAGGAGAAGATTTTTAAAGAAAAAGTTGACGACCGGACGCACGGACGCACGGACGGACGCACGCACGACGGACACAACGCCATGACAATAGCCCGCTGGCCTGAAGGCCAGTGGAGCTAAAAAGAAAGACGAAATGGCGCAATTTCCGGGACATGCAGACCCATTTCTTTGCCTCTTAAATAAATCTATATCTAATATTGCAATATCATATATAAACCTACAAATAAATTCACAGAAGCAACAGAATTTTTGTGCGTTTTTTCACCATGTTTCATATCGGTTTTCCTGTTTGGGAGGGTTTGGAGGGGTGTCCCCTCCCTCCGCGGTAGATTTTTTTTAAAAAGAAAGACGAAATTGCGCAATTTCCGGGACATGCAGACCTATTTCTTTGCCTCTTAAATAAACCTATATCTTATATTGCAATATTATATATCTATTAAACCTTCAAATGAATTCGCAGAGGCAACATATTTTTCATGTGGTTTTTTTTTTTTTTTTTTTTTTTTCATCATGTTTCATATTGGTTTTCCTGTTGGGGAGGGATTGGGAGGGGTGGAACCTCCGCAAAATGGCACAATTTCCGGGACATGCAGACCTATTTCTTGTATAGATTTACTTTGACTGTGAATAATTTCGTTTTTTTATGTTAAAAGAATCTTCCTCAAAAATGTATTTTTCAAAGCTCACAAGTATCTAATAAACGCCCGATCCGCCGTCGATGGGGTAACAACGGTTTATAAAGAGTACTTAGAAATAAGTCATCGATTAATCTACGCCTCGGTTGAAAAAAAGCGCTTAAAGTTAAAAATTATGCACAATTCGAGGGCTGTTATAGGTTTAAAATGAAATCGGTTATGCCTCAATGACTACTTATTGGCGATAATATTAGACTACTACTTTGTACAAATCGCCGATGTTTTTGACTATTTTCTGTCATTTGAATGCCGTCGTATAGATTTGTCATTCACATTTTGCAATTTTATCTTTTCCATGCAGGCGCTTGTCAAGGTCTCGGCCGATTACTCGGTTATACGATGCTGACTAACCAGATTAAATAGCGGCATCCGAGTATCGCTTTTATTTGACCATTGGACAAACAGACCCTCTTTTAACACACACTGGCGTCGGTCTTACTATATATCAACCAAAGAAAATGGGAAAACACCGACATTATCAGAGTCATTGTCATAAATTGATTGTTATAAGTTCGATGAAATTTCCAACATTGACTTTAATTGTTCCTTTCAAAAAAAAAAAAAAAAAAAAAAAAAAAAAAAAAAAAAAAAAAAATCTGGCGATTTTAGGGGGGGCGCGCGCCGCTTCCGCCCCCCTCTAAATCCGCGTATGCATTCAGTGCCGTGTAAAGCCGCGCAGCAGAAAAATTGGGGTACCAGTTCGAGTAAAACTTTAATTTGATATGTTGCAAACAATAAACTGACTTGTATCAGTCTATAAAAAAAGTGAAAACAAAATAAAATTGAAAGTCGCTGTAGCCCTCTGGATGTCTGTTTTGCAGATTTACTCCTGAAAACCGGCTTCTTGCACCGGTATCACTTTGATTAAAATCATATTCGAGATTGTAGAAAATATTGCAAGAAATGTAGATATTGGTGGAAATCCTTTCTTTCATCGGATAAACCTCATTTGTAGCCTATGATTTAACCCATTAACAGACGACAAAATTTTGGACGGTTCAAAATTGAAAGGTGTAGCAGACGACAATTTTAAGTTGATGAATTTTTCAAAATATTTCCATTTTGGGTTAGAAAATATTGTGGAAAATGAAGAAATTGCTTGTCACAAGCAATTTCTTCATTTTCCACAATGTTTTCCCAAGCCTTTTCTTGTGAGGGAGTCAAAAGGCGATACTGTGCAGTAATGGGTTAAAGCACATTATATCCTGTACACAAACGCGCTAGTCCCAAAATGTAAAGCTCATGATAATTTACCTGGCAGAGCATATCTAACTATTTGCTATAGACACTCTGTCAGGTCATTTATCATGAGCTATACCGTTAAGTAGGCTTTAACCCTTTCTAAAACGACAAAATTTGAAATACAATAACGAGATGTCCAACAGAATGGATATTGATAAAGAGAGGAAAGGCTATTATGTTCAACACAGAACAGGACCCATGGAGCTTTACGGCAGAGATATCGTTCAGATAGAGCGAATCTGGTTAATTTTATGTTCATTTAATTAAGAGTAAATAGAAAGATTATTGTCTATGTGCAGCTGATTTTAAAGGATTTTGTTGATCATCCTCTCATACATGTCTGCTACGAGTAAACGAGATTGAAACCGACTCTCATTGAAAGGTTTTCCCGTACATGCGTAATAAATTTAGATCTTACTGTGTGCAAGGGACAAAGTATTTTAACCCTTTCCCAAACAAGACCTGGTTTTGACGTCCCTAATAGAATTGGCTTGGGAAAACATTGAAACAAAAGAAGAAACTGATGATAACCAGCAGTTTCTCCTTTTGTCTCAATATTTTCTGTGCCATATTTTTCACAAATTCTATCTTTAATAACATCAATTTTGTCATTTGTGACAGTTTTTGAAGTGGATCACCCTAAAATTTTGCCGTTTGGGAAAGGGTTAATTTTCATTCAAAACCTATGTTTTAGGTACTTATTAGAGTTGCCTCCAGGAGTCGATTCCAATATGCAACATAGATTATGCTATCAGTTTTTGAAGGTGTTGCTAATATAAGCGAAAAATACGCCTTTAAAGTTGAGACAGAAATGACAAATTCCATGTACATCTGAACTGCTATTTTCATCAGTTTGTTTAATTCTAAAACGGTGCAATGCTTTGGCTTGAAGTTTTCAGAATTTTCATAAGAAACTGTGCTCTTTCGGATAAAATAAAGTAAAATATACGCAAAATTATCTTTTAAATGTCACTTTAAACTATTTTCATTCTCGCAACGTACCCATGCTACAAAATGCCGCTTAGTCAGATATTCAGGTATAAGATTTCCCTATAAGATGATAGTTGTATGCACACTGTTTTTCTTAATTTTCTCTCAAATCCTATGTTGTGTGTACTCATTAGAATCGTCTTGAAGAGACTAATGTGCACCCACAACATAGATTTTGAAGGACTTTCAACATAACAATTATTTCACATTATATCCATGTCTTCAAAATACCTCTTAGTCAGATATTCAGGTATAAGGTTTCCTTATAAGATGATAGTTATGTGCTACTTTAAAATTCTAATTTTCATTCACACCCTATGTTGTGGGTACTCATTACAATCGTCTGGACGAGACGATTCTAATGTGCACCCACAACATAGATTTTGAAGGACTTTCAACATAATAATTATTTCACATACTCTATATCCATGTCTTCAAAATGCCGCTTAGTCAGATATTCAAGTATAAGGTTTCTCTATAAGATGATAGTTATGTGCTAGGCTTACCTTTGGTTTTAAACCCGATATCGGAAAAATGTGCGGTAATTGCACGTTTTAGAGCGTGATTTATGGGCCAGAAGCACAAGATTATGCAAGAATCTGACGTATAGGGTTTCAAACAGCTTGATGTTGAAATACAGGTTTGAATACATAGTTGAAAGAAGATGATACATTCTATAGTATTTCAAACTGTAAGCATCTCAAACGCCATTATTTAACCCGAACAAAGTACCTAGTACAATTTAACTCTTTCCAGAAAAGTAAAATTGTAACATGTTCTTTTTTGACATCTGCTGCAGACGACGAAAAAGGATGTTGACAAAGGTAAAATAAATTGTTTACAACAGTGTCCAGAGAATATTGAGACAAAAGGAGAAAATGCTGGTTACCAGCATTTTCTTCTTTTGTCTAAATGTTTTCCCAGACAATTTCTATTAGTGACGTCAAAACGAGGTCGTGTTTGGGACCCGTGATAATATAGTCCGGGCACCACAACCAATCTCCTTCGCAGTTATCTCCCCTGAATTGGGATGGGGGAGATCTCTGCCGGCACAGCTTGAGTTACCAAGATTTCAGGTAATTGATTTTTTATTTCGATTTTTAATTGAAAAAGTAAACATGCTTTAAGTGATGTTTTAGGAATATAAGGTGTCAGATATGAATCTAAATAAAAAATATAATCGGATTTCAAAAATGATTTCAAAAATATAAATAAATTTCCGCCATCTTTACGATATCACGTGACATTCACTATGGTCACGTGATTTATATGCCTGCAGTGATAATGTAAGGCATTGTCGCTGTGTGGAGTTTGCATAACAACATAGGTACAGTCAGACATTGCGCAGAACTTTGTGAGGAGCTTCGCAATATCAAGGACCAAAAACATACGATTTTTAGCACTGGAAACGAGTTAGTCACTTTCTTTTCGAGGATAAGTTTCCTATAAATGTTATAAAAATCACAATGCGGATAGGTTAACTTAAATAGTTATAGACCTGATTTAGAAGAATTAAATTGATAACTTGCTAGTTTTTCCCGAACAGAAAATTTCTACCTGTACCTACACACGATACTTCGTATATATCTATTGTTTACATGTTTGTATGTTAGACGACCGACCTATCAATGGTTTTTGCACTAAGCTCTCGACATAAACAATGTCACCCGTCTTCCATTTTCTCATGGCCTACTCTATAATGTAATCTGATTCGAGGCGTATTCTGCATTACAATATTGTCATTATAAAATCCGGATATGTTGAATCTCATTGCGAGAAATATGAAGCCGAGATATGATATTTTGTGATATACAGATAAAATTGCAAGGATATTGAAACCTACACGTTCGACGCATATGCAATTTTACCCGTTAACAGACAGTAAAATTTTAGATTTGTCCAATGTCAGAGATATAGCAGATATCATTCAATTTGTATGCTCCCCGAAGGGAGAGCATATAGTCGCCGCTTCGTCTGTCCGTCCGTCCGTCCGTCCGTCATTCCGTCCGTCCGTCCGAAGCGATTTCTCCATAACCCGTCGGCCAAATCAAATGAAACTTACCATGTGAACTCCCTATGACAAAATACCGATGTATTTTTCCCGGTTTTTTTATTTGAGGCCTCGTCATGGGAAAAGGGGACTTAAGGTTAAATACAGTTTTTCTCTGATTTCTCCTAGTCTAATGGTCAGAATTTGATGAAATTTCATATTTGAGTAGCAAATCAGAATTTGATGAAATTTCATATTTGAGTAGCAAATCAGATGCCCTTGACAACAAACTATTTAAAATTTGCTTATACAAAATATGTCATGGAAAAAGGGGGCTTAACATTTGTTAGCTTTATATTAGCTCTGCATGGCATATATTTATTGTGACAATGCCTTATTCGGGGAGCATTGTCCGTCTCTGACGGCTCTTGTATATGAATGGAATTTCACAACTATTGGTCATTCTTGTCAAAAAACAAGTTGGGAAGTGCATTCATCTTCCACAATGTTTTCTAAAACTTCTATCTTAAGGAGTGCCAAAAGTGTCATGGGGGGATATGTTAAATTTAGTTAATTATTACATTAAATTACTTTATTTTATGCAAAGTTTTCAAATGTCTTTTTTTTTATCTCAAAGGGCTTCAAAAAGCGTCACTATGCTGGATTGGGTTTAACTTGGTGACATTGAAATATAACCACCAAATACAGTCGACACTCGTTATGTCGACATCGGATAAGTCGAACTTTTGCTTAAGTCGAAGTTAAAATCTGGTCCCGTCTTCATCTATTGACATATTTTTTTTCAAAACAAAATAATTTCGAACTGAATAAAGCCATTGAAATTTAGTAGGAAAATGACAGAAATTGCTCGACACGAGCAATTTCTTTCCTTTTCCTACTATATTTCAATAATATTCCGTACTTGATAAGTTTCAAAAACGGTAAAATATCAAATATCTCGAAGCCGAACAAAATCGGATAAGTCGAACTCTGGATATGTCGAGGTATTTTGACGGCCCCTCCGACTTCGACACAACGAGTTTCGACTGTATCCCCTTTTCTCATCGTTTCGAGACTTCTCATCGATTTCGAGACCTTTAGAAAGGCATCGCGAGAGCGTACAGCGCGTGTCCAAATTCGCTGCAAGTTTACAGCTGAAACTGTTTCTGTCGAAGTAGGAGGGAAGACCATTTTACCATGAGATATCCGTAGTTCGACACATCCTAATTTTGTTTGGTTTCGACTAATATGATATTTTTATCCATTTCTGACTGTCATGACTTGCGTTTATTATCGAAATATACATGTATAGTAAGAAAGAGAACGACATTGCTCGAAATATCTCTCCTTTCCCAACTGTATTTCCATCAATATGATTTTGTTGAACATTTTTTTACGAGAACGGGACCGCATTTCAATTTCGACTTAAGCAGAAATTCGACTTATCTGATGTCAACATAACGAGTGTGAACTGTGGTATACATGTATAATAAGGTCGCACTGCACATTAGGTCTGGCAATAAACCGTGAATTGCCATGGTTAGTATCCACCAATTCCTTAATCGATTGTTTAACTCTATAATTACCACTTGATGTAAGTTGTACGTTAGGTTTGTGTAGTCATTCAAAGATGGCGACAACAATACAGCATGAGAGGTAGGTGTCTTAGTTTTTCATTGATAAATTTCTTAAACGGTCGTATCTTGCCTTGATACTGATATCATTATACAAGGGAAATGTATACCTATCAACGGTTCTATATATCAAAGTAACAGTGTTGTCCTATCGTACTCAGTCGTTGTGCAAAGACAGCCCAACACGGAAAACTTTTTTCGAAGCGAGAAAGTTGCCCTTTTAAGGATGATTACATAGTAATCAGCGAACTAGGGAACAAACTATTGCTCTTACTTGGATGTCTTTAACATGCTCTTTTCTATGGTTACTGTTATTTTACACAAAAATGTCTAGAATGACCACAAACACCGTGTTTATTAAATGGCCAGACAACGGTGTAGTCAGAGTGAAAATATGCAGACACAACGGTGCAGTTTCTGTGTTTTATGAACGGTGTGGTTATATTTTCATAACAAATTGTGAACGGTGTAGACATAATGCAATTGTGAACGGTGTAGACTTGAAGTAATACAGAACTTATCATTTCTGGAATGATAATATTTTTATGTTTAATGATAACGTTTTCACGGCTGAGAATCATGTTTTACAATTACTACCGAAATTCTTCAACAATTATGTTAATAATTTTTTATGTGACTGACTTGTAAATGCTTTGCAGCAAAGAAGGTGACAATATGTCTACAAAATATACTTTAATCAAAATATATCAGAATCTAGTTTCCTTGCTATTTGTCAAAGCAATTCCGTAAGGGTCAAATAGTAGAAATTACCAAGAATCTGCTGGCGTCCGTTTTATTTTTTTCTTTATTTTCAGTTCCATGCTGTTCACCTATTACTACTGTCATTTCGAAGGGAGTTTCGAAAATGTTGTGAAGCATTCGGAACAGGACCATTCCAGTCAGATATTAAAAGTGCGCAGGGCGGGGGAGATCAATGATCAGACAGGTCAAAAAGATTTGAAAACTCTGAACTTAAGTATTATTCCTGATATTATCAAGAAGTCAGACTAGGACATCATCCCCATTTGCGAGCCTAGAATACACAAGATAGACCTCATCGACGTAGAAAAATGGATTTTGGAGTTAACAAGATTATTTCTATCGATGATATCCCCGGTTTTGAATGCATGAGTCCTGAACATAAAAAATGACGAAGTTCAACACCCCATAAAGTCGTTCAAAAAGCCCCGACCTTAATTCCTGATATTTCCATTGGACGTGCTAAAACAGATGAAACGGATAGGGTCTCTTCTCTTTCCCCACGAGAACATGAAAACAATGGCTGAAATGAACAGTTTGTTCCCAGATGTGATTAAGTCATTGAGAAGCGTTGATCAACTTGGTATTTGTTTATTTTGGTCAATGAAGGTCGGCTCTTGATGGAAAATATTGCATTTCATTTATTTATGGATGTGTGTAAGTTACACTGTCTTGGTAGTACTTCAATGCGTTTTACTCCAATAGTCAAACGGTTTTGGCGAATAGAATATTGTCTTTTTCATTATAAATGGTTACATTTTATGAGTGAGCCCAAAAAATCTTGGTCAGAAAAATGTCAGTCCTGAAGAAGAAGTTCATTACGTATGAAATTCCAAAATGAATTTTGCAGTTCCAGAATTCTATTTTCAAGACTTATTTACTTAAGTCGAACAAGACGAAAAAAAGGCCCAAATGTTTATGACACAAATTTATAATTTATGTTTTGTTATTAATAATTTATGTTTTGTTGATTGAATCCTTTATTTTGGGTAAAATCAGACTTTTCAATGAGGGGTCAATTTGAAAACAAGATACATTTCGATCAATAATTATCATACTCCATGAGTTGAAATCATTTCATTAATTACAATAATTGATTGTAATAACCAATTAAAATAGTTACAAAGAAAAATTCAAAGCCAGAGCCGAAATTTCGAATCTATAAATCAAATGAACGGATGAACAAGAAATTTGCCGTTGCACTTAACATGGCTTCAAAATGACGGTTATCGTATGTCTTATTTGATATTTTGTGATGGTATTCCTTTTGATTATCATTTCCGTCAGATGTTTATTCAATCACAAATAACAAAAATGTCTCCCGAAAATTAAATCAAACATACATTGAACTGTTTAAGGCTTAGGAGAATGAAGAAAAGAGAAAACATATTTTCTTAACTTTTGTTTTCATTTACTTTGAGGATGGCGGCATTTTCATCTGAGTTTTCTAAGACCAAAGTATTTGAGGGAGATAAAACAGATGATCTGCTATCTGTTAGAGCTAGTTCGCCCTATACAACATACCAAGTCTACACCGTTCACAATTTGTTGTGAAAATAATAACTACACCGTACAGATAACACAGAAACTGCACCGTTGTGTCTGCATATTTTCACTGTGACTACACCGTTGTTTGGCCATTTAGTAAACACAGCGTTTGTGGTCATTCTAGACATTTGTGTGTAAAATAACGGTAACCATAGAAAAGAGCATGTTAAAAACATCCAAGTTAGAGCAATAGTTTGTTCCCTAGTTCGCTGTTTACTATGTAATCATCCTTAAAAGGGCAACTTTCTCGCTTCGAAAAAAGTTTTCCGTGTTGGGCTGTCTTTGCACAACGACTGAGTACGATAGGACAACACTGGTACTTGGCTATATAGCACCGTGAATAGGTATACATTTCTCCTGTACAATGATATCAGTATCAAGACAAGATACGGCCATTTAAGGAAATTATCGACGAAAAACTAAGACACCTACCTCTAACGATTTTCCCCCGACGCCATCTTTGATTGACCACTCAAAACTTCCGTACAAACTACACAAATCTAACGTACAACTTACAACACAGTGATTACATTACTAGAGATAAATCATGTGATTTCGGTGACTAATATCTACATGATCTAAGTTATTACGTTTAAATTGCACAAAAAGTTGGACAGGATTTCTAAAAGATGATATACAATCATGTCCTCTTGTTAACCCTTTCCCAAACAAGACCTGGTTTTGACGTCCATAATAGAAAAGGGTTGGGAAAATATTGAAACAAAAGAAGAAACTGCTGATAATCAGCAGTTTCTCCTTTTTCTCAATATTTTCTGTGTCATATTTACACAAATCTTATCTTTAGTAACACCCATTTTGTCATTTGTGGCACTTTTTGAAGTGGGTCACCCTAAAATTTTACCGTTTGGGGAAGGGTTAAATAACAGAGCAGCATTTGCAGCCGAGCATGGTACCACAAGGAAAACACAAGTTGAAGAAAACGTTTGATTTACAGCAATTTGATTTACATTATTTTCTCCACAAAACAGCATGACGTACATTTCTTTTTCTTTTCATTTCTTTGTGTGAAAGTAGAGTGCAGACGACATTTCAGGCATCTCGTCTGCGTATCAAATGTTTGCCGCCACGAAATTCGAAGCCTCGACATCGGTTATTCCTGTCTTTTGATTGACGTTTCGTTCGAACATGCTATGTGCCGAGGTATCCGATTGCACGGGTTTTACACACATTTCGCTTCTTTACGCCTCTAATTTGAAATGGACACTTTTCAAAGTAATGCCGACCAATTTCAAATGAAATGTGACCTGTACACATAAAAAGGGATATTCTCGGAAGTGCAATAAATATTGATCTGCCCAAACAGTGCTATTCGCGCAGTCTAGGTAAGCTCGATTTTTTTTTTCATTTTTGAGAAATTTTGCATATATGTGATTGTCATTTTGACCATAATTTTTGTAACGGTATGTCTAAATAAATCACTTTGCTGGTTAGATTTCCATTGTCTACGTTTCTGTTGAAAACGACCTTTCATGTATAACCTATTACCACACAGTGACTCTTTTTGACTCCCCACAAGAAATTGGCTTTGGAAAACATTGTGGAAAATGAAGAAATTGCTTGTCACAAGCAATTTCTTCATTTCCCACAATGTTTTCCATCCAAAAAGACCTAAAAGTAAAATAATCCATTCACATGAAATTGTCGTCTGCAGGATCTTTCAATTGGGACCACCCTAAAATTTTGTCGTTTGGTAATGGGATAACGAGTGCACACGCGACTTCTAGTAACTTATTCAAAATCAGTATTCAATGTAGATATCAGTTATTGTGCCCAAAGCCATCGAAAACTGACTCTAAATTTGTACAAGTTTATGTGCATTTGGTTAGAACTAGTAATTAAATAGCCTACTAAAACTATCGATATCCTTATTTAGTCTCAGTCCCACCGCTGCTCAAGGTACTCTCCAAAGCCGAGGTCTATTGATTAAACCATCAAATATGACCTCTGCAGTTTTCGGTACGCCAACAGCCTATTTGGTCGTCATAATCTAATTATAGCACATCATTTGAATTATCGAATCAAAATCATTCAGTTTTATCTTGCATGATCATTACGTATACATTACGTCGCTTCTATTTTTGGCTGAAGCCGGTAACATTTGAATTATCGAATCAAAATCATTCAGTTTTATCTTGTTTGATTACGTATACATTACGTATACATTACGTCGCTTCTATTTTTGGCTGAAGCCGGTAATTTGAAGCGTCAGTCAATGAAATTTTGTATCAGCTTTTTAAATTGTTTTGTTGTGTATAGCCAACGATTGGATACTGAAATCCCGCCAAGGCCCCGAGATTAGACGTGAAATGACCCCGCGAGAACAGAGCTCATTCTATCGAAATGGAATGTAGAGATAATGTGCTCTGTTCTTAAGAGAGTATGCTCAAGGATGTTTACAGTTATTTGACCATAGCCAACTGTTCAATAGTATGCAAATTGTTGTGCATTCAATATTCATTAACTTATTTCTGTGTGTCACGGAATTCCAGTTTGACCCCTTTTCCGCGTGACGGGTCAGCAGAAATTTAAAACGTTCGCTACTTCAATTGTCCAAACTGTTGTTAGGGGCTATAATAGTGCAGACATCTGTACCGGGATAATTATAGTGCGTAACTCAGCGTAATTGGCCCCTTTCTGTAAACACTTGCAGAATATCCAGACTCTGAATTTAAATAAGTAGATCTTTAATGTGTGATTCCTTTGTTGCAAATGTGATATTTCTAGATTATAAAAACGAAGAAGTGTTTTTTAAGTTTTACGAATCTTCTTTTTTTCCATATAATTGTAGGCCCTATGTACATGTATACAATGCATAATTCGTATTATAACAATTATGTTCTTTCAGGGCATACAGTGCCTAGACATTGACAATATCTACCTTGTTAGAAATATTCTGATATTTACAGAGATTGGATTATGCATATTTTATGGAACGGAAGACTATCTATGTAAGAATTACAAAAATGATATGTTTATCTTTAAAAAAGCGACGATGAAAGTATCAAATAATGTAGGTATTTTTCACATTTAAAATGCTGTTCGGGTACGTATAATTATCTCTGTGAAGAGTGGCAAAGATTGGTAATATGAGGTTATTTAACATGTCTTTGTACAATACTGAATTCTATTGGATGAGTACATGCAGAACGAGGATATATTTGGACGAGCCGATAGGCGAGTCTAAATATAGACTGGTTCTGCATTGTACGAATCCAATAGAATTCGGTATTGTACAAAGACATGTTAAATGACCTCTTTATTTCACATCATTTTTTTTTTCACACATAACATGACAAAGATTAATTTTGTTTAAAAATTAAGATCGAGATCTAATTACTTTTAAATAGAATTCCAACGTGAAATAAAAAAGGAAGAAAAACAACATAGGCTTATGTCATGAAAAAAATGTAGGCTACATGTACATTTCTAACACTGAAATATACATGGCATCTGACATTAAATCTATATTTATCGATTTATGTTTGTCTCAAAAGATTGAATAGACCGTCATATGACAGTGTGAAATGTACATGAAATTTGTCATATAAACTATCTATCATGCCAAGCGTAAATCAACAATGAAAACATTGACAGAAAAGGAGAAATTGCTGATAAACGGCAAATCTCCTTTTCTCTTAGAACTTTTTTGTCAAGCCTTTAAATGGGTATCAAATCCAGGTCTTGTTTGGGAAAGGGTTAAGTGTGATTTTTATCATTGCTGCAAATTAAATGCGCTACAATTCAGAAATGTTTTGAAATGAAAATAATCTCTTTCGTGATGTTTAAAATCATTTTCTCCTTTTGCCTTAATGTATTCCCAATGCGTTTTTTCAATCACAGAATCAAAGCTATGTCTTGTTTAGGACAGTGAATTCAAAATAGCATGTTGAAACAAACATTCAACTCTAGGCCTAATGCACAATTTTGCTTTTGCAGAATAGAACTCTACTAAGGGAGATTACTCTTCGATGCGAATATGGATATTTTGTATGGCAGCCTCGATTTGGGAAAAATCCATATTTGTACGGTTCAATCGATATTTGTAGGGTTCAAATGAGTGCAATGCATATTTGGAGGGTTCAACCGGTGTATCGTACAAATATCGATTTGGCCGCTTTGGAGTATCGAGAATCCCGTGCGTTCACGCAATTATCTCGTGCGTACAATACGGCTCTAGGTATTGTATACTCACGTGGTACGAATGGGACGATTTCATTGGTTTACTAATGTAGGGTGTGAAATAATAATAATAATATTGAATCATTTGAACCCTACAAATATCGATTGAACCGTACAAATATAGATTTTTTCTCAAATCGAGGCTGCGATACAAAATATCCATATTCGCATCGAAGAGTAATCTCCCTTAGTAGAGTTCTAGTCTGCAAAAGCAAAATTGTGCATTAGAGTTGAATGTTTGTTTCACATGATATTTTGAATTCACTGTCCTAAACAAGACATAGCTTTGATTCTGTGATTAAAAAAAAACACATTGGGAATACATTAAGGCAAAAGGAGAAAATAATTTTAAACATCACGAAAGAGATTATTTTCATTTCAAAACATTTCTGAATGGTAGCCTATTTAATTTGCAGCAATGATAAAAATCACATTTAACCCTTTCCCAAACAAGACCTGGATTTGATACCCATTAAAAGGCTTGACAAAAAAGTTCTAAGAGAAAAGGAGATTTGCCGTTTATCAGCGATTTCTCCTTTGCTGTCAATGTTTTCATTGTTGATTTACGCTTGGCATGATAGATAGTTTATATGAAAAATTTCATGTACATTTCACACTGTCATATGACGGTCTATTCAATCTTTTGAGACAAACATAAATCGATAAATATAGATTTAATGTCAGATGCCATGTATATTTCACAGTGTTAGAAATGTACATGTAACCTACATTTTTTTCATGACATAAGCCTTTGTTGTTTTTCTTCTTTTTTTTATTTCACGTTGGAATTCTATTTAAAAGTATTTAGATCTCGATCTTATTTTTTATACAAAATTAATCTTTGTCATGTTTTGTTTGAAAAAAAATTGATGTGAAATAAAGAGGTCATTTAACATGTCTTTGTACAATACCGAATTCTATTGGATTCGTACAATGCAGAACCAGTCTATATTTAGACTCGCCTATCGGCTCGTCCAAATATAGTCTCGTTCTGCATTGTACTCATCCAATAGAATTCAGTATTGTACAAAGACATGTTAAATAACCTCATAGTATTTGAAATTAACACAGTTTGAAATTCTCTTTTGAATTTTTTTCTGCCAAAAATGCCAATTACGGTCCTTTCTCACAAGAATTTTCCGTGTCAGGTGCAATTGACCCCAGTGACGTAAAACGGGTAATCTCTGACTGAATTCAAACTGATATATTCCGGCTAATGTTACAGACATATGATACAGAAATGTACCGCGTGCCAAAATGTCTTTTAAAATGTAATTACACCCGAAATGTATAGCCTTATTGATTACCGATTTCGTGCGAGATTATATCAAAACTGTAACAAATCATTTGGAAGGACTCTTTCCCTGAAAGATTCTTCTGAATTTCAAGTTTTGTATGTAATTAAATGTAACTAGCTTTTCGTTTGTCTTTGGCAAGATAAATGGATATTCGACCCTTATTTGTCAATAATATGATGTCTTCTAGGCGACGTATTTTAAAGATAATACGTTTCTATAAGGAATTAGACAATTTGGAGGCCTGTGTCTGCTCTTTGATTCCATTGATGATAACTGATCATAGCATTGGTTCAAAAGATGATTCCTGCTAAACCTCTTATAATAGACATCTAATCTTTGATTTTGAGATAAACTGCAGTTTCCAAATTTTGAATCTTAGTTGTAGGCATGTATATCTTTTTGAAACGTTTTCATGTGAAAATGTATTTTTCAACTTTATAGAGGTTGGTGCAATTTGGCTTGGTACGTGTAATTCGGCCCTTTCCCTCTTATTAAGTAGTTAAATTTCAAGTGAAACCAGATCCCAAAATGTTTCCTTTGTTCACAGGGAACACCTGTCAAAAATTGTAATAATTTAGTCTACATTACATAAATAAGACCCTTTTTCTTTGAAGGATAGATTACTGATAAATTATGAAAAAATGTTGAAATTATCAATAATGAGATTTCCTGTTTTCCGATTCTTTCAATAATTCCATTTTCTTTCTAAACACGCTTCCTATCTCGAATAGTATTCACAGCATTGCCTTTTATTATATATCGCTCCTTTTCTTAAAAAACCTCGTATCTGCAGCTTAAAATAAGCTGCAGATACGAGGTCTTTTTTCAGAAAAGCGACGATATAGGCTAATCTTTCAGATAAAACCCTGTTGGTCGGTGTTCCTGCGAAGAGTTGCAGTGTTGTTTTCTCTTATTTTCACACAGGTTGGCATTTGATTCGATTGGACGTTGATTTTGTAATTATTGTTGTATTAACATATTTACGAACTAACTGTTGCAATTTATGTTTTTTTTCAAAGACAGCTTTGTGGAGATATTGAACCTGAAAATCATAAAATTAAATATCTGTCATACATTTTTATTAAAATAGCCTGAATCTTCAAGTTTAAAAGGACATTTAAGTAACGTGAAAAACAATAATAACGATGTCGTTTTGACGTTATCTTGTACTGTATTGCTACTTCGTCATGACTATAATCTGAGGTGTTGCTTTGTATCTTACTGCAATTGGTGTTTTTTGATACAAAAAAGAGTAGACATAATGATAATAAAATCATAATAAACTCCATGAAGAAAGTGGACTACGTGAAATATTTGATAGCAAGTATCGTATTACGCTTTTTTGACAATACTCGTCTCATGTTTTGGGAAGGTCTCTCATTCGCTAGGTAATGGAGAAAATATTTAGTTTTTTGTCGATATGCTTTGGTCCACAATTTTAATTTCATTCATTATCTAGTACATGTTCTATGCATATTTTTCGTTAATCAATCATACTTGAATACCACCCACAAACATTTTCCATTGCCATCAAGTTAAACAAATATCAAACAATTCTCGATGAACTTCTATTGAATTTACAAAAGTACCTTTTACCATTTCAATCTTAACTTCTACCAACATTTCTTCTCTTATAATATTAATTTATTATATTCTAACATCGAAATCTTGCATTTTAAGCTACGCCCAATCTGTTGCCTATGGCGCAACTGAATTTGGACTAGTCTAAAGGCGGGTCGCATACGATTCCGCGTCCATATCGCGTCCGTATCACACGTCTAAAAGTATCCTGTGCACACGAGTTCCATCTTTTAAACGTGCTACGGCCGTGATATGGCCGCGGAATGGTAAATGTGACTAGGCTTTAAGATTCTGTCGTTTGAGACGTCAGCTAATGGTCAGTATTGGTAGTAAAGCTAGATACTGCCCCAAATGAGTTGAAAAAGGTATCAAATATGACGTACTAAATGGGTCAAAAGTCTATATAGAGCGTGCACGCATAAAATATACGCGTCGACGCATAAAATTTATGCGTCGACGCGTATATTTACGCGTCGACGCATAAAATTTACGCGAGCAGTTGAAAATATATGCGTCGACGCGTATATTTTACGCGAGCAGTAGTAAAAATGTGAAACCGAGGCTGGCCAATGGGAGAGGCGGTTACAAACCTTTCCCTTTTTATCATAAAATTGGTGGATGAAGCGAAGGATCTGATTGGTTAATAGATAAAATACGCGTCGACGCGTATATCTACGCGAGCAGTTAAAAATTTACGCGTCGACGCATAAATTTTCAACTGCTCGCATATATTTTATGCGTCGACGCGTAAATATACGCGTCGACGCATAAAATATACGCGTGCACGCTCTAAATAGACTTTTGACCCATTTGGTACGCCATAATCAAATGTGTCGCATCGTCGACCTTTCAGCCAACTACATAATAGCAAATAAGTAGTCTTTAACAGTCTTTAACAATGTTATTGATAGGCCTACCGACGAATTGTTGACTAGGAGGGTGGTTACTTGTTCCAATTTGTCATTTTTAATAACATTGAAAACTTGAAATAGATCTACATGCACAAAATGCATACAAAGTTGGCAGTCGACGAGTGCATAAATTATGAATACCTATTGTTTGAAAAGTCAAGTAGTGTAATTTTGTATCGTTCTCAACAATTAGCTTGTCAGTTACTATATTTTCTTTATTATTTCTGTGTACAGATAAGTCTGACTTTCGGGAAGAATGTTTGACTTTCCCTTTCCCAAACGTTACTAAACTAGGCTTAATTCAAGGTTTACAGACGACAAATTGAATATTACTAAAACCGTTAGTTTTGTAGTCTGCATTAAGATTAACATCAAGGGATAAAAAGAAAATGCTGCTAGTCAGCATTTCCTTCTTTACTCTTAATGTTTTCCAAAAGGAGATACACCAAAACCAAAGAATGCTCTTGGAAATTCTTAACCCTTTCCCAAACAAGACCTGGTTTTGAGGTCTCTAATAAAAATACTTGGGAAAACATTGAAACAAAAGAAGAAACTGCTGACAACCAGCAGTTTCTCCTTCTGTCTCAATATTTTCTGTGCCATATTTTGCACAAATCCTATTTTTAATAACATCCATTTTGTCTTTTGTGGCAGTTTTTGAAGTTGATCACCCTAATTTTTTTCGTTTGGGAAAGAGTTAAAACAAAACAGTCCAATAGTGAAAGGGTTTACTAATGAGATAGAGTAAAGCAGTATAAGTAACCGAAATTGAAAATAACACTGGTGAATTATTTTGTCACGCATGTGTCATTTTGTCAAATAACTTTGATTTGAATAGTTAACTTGGCGCGAACGACTGGAACTGTTGTGGAAAAAGGAGCGTGCTGAGTGATTTTATTCTTTTTATGTGAGTAAGCGTTTTATTTTTCATGATATGGCACTTTTTGCCAAGAAGGATCTTCTCTTGATAACTAATGTATAATGAGGATATAGCTAAACGTTAGCTTGACGATTTTTGTCATTGGAATAAATGTGAAAAGTTATTGGAAAAAAAAAAAAAAAAAAAAAAGATTCCCATCCAATGCTAAAAAATCGACAACGGTCATTCAGCACAGTATATGTAGTCTGACCTGTGCCGGTATTCTTCAGCATTTGATTAATCGTTTTATTGTATAAAGAAGGATCATTGCTAATCATTATGGTTAGGTAGTATTATGATACGATTTCTGCTGCCTCTCCAAATCCTTTGTCGGTCTTATTCATCTTAATCTCCCCGATCAAACTGATGCACAAAGAATATGGCAAATAACGATGTTCTGACGCCCCTAATAGGAATATTCAAGGAGAAGATTGATACCAACTAGGACATTGTTGCTCACCAACATTGTTTGCTTTCGTCAATACGTCTACAAGAATTCTTTTTTTAACTTTCTTTTTCACGTCCGTAGTTTCTTTCACATCGGAACAGTCTTAGTTCAAAATTGTGCCATTTTGGGAAAGTGCGCTAAGTAACTAATAATAGGATGTACATGTACTTGTGGGCAAAATCAGTGTTCTTTCTAAACATTCTGCAGCAAAATGTTGTAATTGTCTCTGTTTTTCACTCAAAAGCCTCGTAACTACATCTTAAGTTAAGCCGTTATAAAGTCAAGAAGTTTGGAAGAAAAACTAGGATATGAAAATAGCAAACCCCATTCTACAAACACAAAGTCAAACAAGGATATCCGTGTACGAGGTTGTCAAAGACACACTACTAAATCAGTATTTAATTGCTTTTCATCAGAAACCTCGTAACTGCATATTATATTAAGCTGCAGTTACGAGGTTTTTGTTGAAAAGTGACAATTTGGTGATTGGTCAATCGATAATTGACTCGAGATCTTAAAAAGCCCTTTGTGGCTTTTGAGACCAACAAGGAGCCGGGGTCCCATTTCGCTTAAAGGGGCATGCTAGATCTTTTAGGAATAAGAACAACATGACTCAAGAGTTTGCATTGTTCAGTGGTGCATTGCATTATCTCGGGCCAAAAAAAGGAATGTTAGCGCTGGCACCAAGTGTTTTACTCTATCAAGGCCAACTTTCCAATAAATGTTACCATAAATCGTCGCTTTCCTACGAAAACCTCGTAAATGCAGCTTGTTTTAAGCGGCAGTTACGAGATTTTCGTAGAAAAGCAGCGAAATAAAAAGTGCTGGTAAGTTTATTATATACAGACTTAATTTAGAAGGGCTAAATAAAATCCATTCAAAATTTCCTTGAACACAAATCATGTAGCTATGCAGATAGACTGTTCTCTACGATATTTCTTAAATATATTTTTACCCATTCATATATCCGACAACCCAGCACGAGCCCCTTTAAACCCTTACCAACATTGTTCATAAGTGCAAACGTAAGAAAATCTGATGATGGTTGTTTGTGAAATCTGTGCCCTGGGAATGTGACATTATATACGACAGTTTAATAAGATTTACGGGCCCCGCTACAATAATTAAGGTAAAACTTCACAGGGCTTGAATTTCGACACCGTCCGGTTATGTGAAACTCTGGGTATCAAATTTATATACCCAGCAGATGTACCCTTATGACAGTAGCATGTCGAGAAAAGGTTTGGGATTGGTCTAAATCAAAAAGAAATTAATAATAAAATGGCCGAGAAGCAAGACAAACAATTAAAAGAAAAGGACAATTGATTAATTGAACGGCTTATTGCATCCTTACTTAGCTCGTTCCTCAGGGACTCATTGTAGAACCCGTTTGGAAATTAACACAGGAATAAGAAAGTTATTGCATGATTTCTTACCCGGGAGGGCTGATTTTGCCGTAGTTGTTTCCCATCCCATGGTGCACAATCCCCACCGTAAATAAGTTAAGCTTGTAAGCTCTTTCGTTATTGTTACGAAACTGACCTTTTTGCCTCTTACGACTTATCATGACACTTAGGTTGTAAGTTGAAACCCACATTCAAGTTTCAAGATCTTCTTGTGCATTGCTTATAATAAAAAAAAACAAAAAAAAAACATGATGGGAGATGAAAAAGATCCTGCTCCCAAGCATTTATCCATGCCCTAACTTTGCATCGCCCATTCTCTTGTGCTTATCCGCACACCATCTACCTCTCGGTCTGTCCGTGTCACTCCTAGTAAACTTTTCTCTCATATTTTGACGAGCCCAGCAAATAAAACAGAATTGGTCAGACGCCATTAATCACAATCCAGACATTTGGATGTAAATCGACACCGTAAAACAAACCGATCATACACACAACCAATCTCGGCATACAAACACGGGATTTAGTAAATTGGACTACATTCCAGTCACGATATTATGGCACATGTTTAGAAATTTTATTTATGTAAACAAAGAAAAGGCTTTATTAAATGTTCAATACAATTTTGCATGCGTTGGTTCGAATCTTGCAGGTGTGAGACACCTGCCAGATTCAAACCATCACATGCAAAATTACGGTAGTTTGTATGTAGTTCGATATTGTGTTGTTTTCATAGATAAATTTTATAAACATGTGGCGTAATATCGTGACTGGACTATAATCTCGGCACACAAACATAGGGTTTTGTGCATAAATATTTTACTATAGCCTAATAGTCTAACCCTACCCCAAACGACAACAGACATTTGGATGTAAATCGACACCGTAAAACAAACCGATCATACACACAACCAATCTCGGCATACAAATACGGGGGTTTATGATTGAGAGAGAAAAGTATTAGTTTTTATAGATATTTTCATTAACTTTCGATCAAATTCAGACGATCCTTATTAAAATGTTGCTAAAACGTAATATATTTTTTATTACAGATCACACAATATATCGTAAAATGCGAGAAGGTTACTTCATTTTTTTTTCATTTTCCGCAAATTTTTATAACCTAACATGGAAAGATTTTTAAAACTTGATCAACTTGACGCCTGCACTACCTTTCTAATTGGAACAGTCCAAAATTTTGTCGTCTGGTTAACATTGAAATCCCATCAAAAACGACACAGACATGTTTGCAAATTATGGCAAAATGCTACAAAATATCATCTTTATATGCAATATCTTTAGAACTTTGATTTGTAAAGTTACTGAACATATGATAATTGCTAATGATTCAAGATGATGGCAATTTGTGGTCGTTTTTCTCATGACTTGTCTCGAATCCTATTGATAATAACAAGAAAGCCGATCTGTCCGCAATCCTGAATACAAACAGAATGTGAGACAACGCGGTATAAAATCCGGACATATGACGGTACGCTCGTCTCACATTTCACAGAAAGATCTGAGTCGACTTGTTTGTTCAAAACACTTGAAGAGTCTGTGGGAGCGGTTCATGAAAATAAAAGCGACAAAAACAATCACAAACCAGAGAAAACAAAGTGTGATCTGTTCGAAAAGATTCGATCGTGATTAGTCTGCGGAGTACGCGCAGTCTGATCATGATCGGAACTTTGAATCGTTTATGACTTCTGTCATCTTCGTAAGCCAATGGTTCTACCTCCACTTTGTTCCTTACGTTCGTAAGGAACAAAGTGGAAGTAGAATCCTTGGCTTGCGAAGATGGACTCCTGTATAATTATCTCAAATGTAAAAAAGATCTGAGTCGATTTGTTTGTCAAAATACTTGAAGAGTTTAGAGGAGTGGCCCGTATAAACGGTATCGAGAGAGATGTGATCAAGGCCTTAATGTTCTGGTTTAAAGCATGTTGTAAAGCATTTTGTTGAATTTAAGAATATAACTTTACTAATTAATATACCGTTAGTTTTGTCTTTTACGTAAAAAAGCTTCCTCAAATGAGGAATCGTCACTAACAACCAAAATCGACTGACCATGCAATGAATTAATAATGAATTCCCAATCAAATATTTCATTCAGTGCGGGACTGTAAGATAACAAAATTATCTCCCTTAAAAGTTGCTTATATTATGAGCTTATATTAGTCTTTATTTGAATCGATAATGGTTACTATTTTTCTCGTTTTCAGTATCTAGGTTTAATTTAAAACATGTTGGCGAAAGAATCTCATCAACAATCATGTTCACATTTTTACTCTTTCATTCCAGAATTATGCGGAGAATACGATGAACGAATTGCTGGGCCTGTTTGGATATGACGATAAAATAAACAGTTCGGACACCAAGAATCTAAACTTGGACAACTACGCAGATGGAAAAGAGACAGGAAGTGACGTCAATTCGGACGACCCTGACAGCGAGAAGGAGGATATAAAGCGCCGCAGACGACAACGATTACGACAAAGTAAGTACAATGTATAAATGGTAGCATGCAACCTACCAACCTTTGGTGTCAATCAAAATATAGATTGACTCAATCTGATTTAAATCCGGTGTTAACTTACACTAACAGATGACAGGCACCAGTAAGGGGGCATCGTCTAAAGCCTTTTCTTCTGACAAATCAAATAGACGCTTCAAATATTCTCAAAACGATAGAAACAGACATCAAGTTAACGACGATATCACATTTCAGCGCAGAACCGTGTGCTTGCACGTGCTTGCCATGTGAAATATTAATGACAAGAAATCTAATATTGGTAAGAGTATATATAACCCATTGTGGTTTTCCCGAGGTCATTGAAGATGACATCTGACTGGTGTATGTTCGATGTTACTGTAAGATAACACTGGATTTAAATCAGATTGAAATTGACGTATCAACCTTTCTTCTCCTGACAAAATGTGTCACTGGACGATGGGGCAAATGGATCCTGGACTAATAGCTGGAAATGTATTTACCTATGATTTATTATGTACAATGTTTATGGAATTTTGAAAATGCCCAATTGTGAAATTAAAAGCAAAAAATAAACAAACAAACAAAAAACAAATAATGAAGTGATCTGATATTTTTGAACGTAAAAAGTTTAAATTCTGG
Source organism: Fragum sueziense (assembly GCA_963680895.1). Taxonomy (NCBI): domain Eukaryota; kingdom Metazoa; phylum Mollusca; class Bivalvia; order Cardiida; family Cardiidae; genus Fragum; species Fragum sueziense. The sequence goes on from OY804595.1 coordinate 45,583,702, forward strand.
GAGAATTGAAGTAATAGGTACTAATTAACTTCGATGAGTTTAACCCATTACAACACAATGACTCTTTTTGACTCCCAAAAAGATTTTGGCTTTAGAAAACATTGTGGAAATTGAAGAAATTGCTTAGGACAAGCAATTTCTTCATTTCCCACTATGTTGTCTACCACAAAAGACCAACAAAATGTAAAATTCCAGTCACTTAAAATTGTCGTCTGTCACCTCTTTAAATTTTGACAGGTACAACTTTTGTCGTTTGGTAATGGGTTAATAAGTAGGACAAAACTGTCATCTTGTACAATAAGTATCAGATCAATAATGGCAGTTCTTTGACATCCTAGGTCTTCAAGTATAGTGACACTGGTGGTGAACTCGGCCAAAGCGATGAACGTTTTTCACTACAACAAGGTACAGATATTTTGCGTTTAAATGTGAGTTTAAAGATCTGATTGGATAGTTTTTCTGATAGCAATGGATTTGTTCTAAAAATAGACCGGGTTTACCGATATGTATTGACAAACCGTCTGTGTTGTTATAAAATCTCGTAACTACGGCTTTATCGAAGCTGTAGTTACGGTATTTGATAACAACACCCATGGAATACAATGATCGCGAAAATACGTCCCACGCTTTGATCGAGTTCACCACCAGTGAGTAAATGGAAATTGAGTCCTAATAATACTTTAGGCAAGTCTGGATCCAGATCAATCATGATGTGGCTAGAAGCCTGGTCAGGATTCATGTAGTACAGTTCATATTGCCATTGTAGAATATAATTTTTTTTTCAAAATAGATCTTGATCAGACTGTGAGTTTGCAAAAGGTTAATCCCAACGTCAAACAATGGACCTGTCAAACTTTAAATGTGTCGCAGAAGACCAGGTCAACTGGAATGCAATAATGAAAATTTTCTATGGTGGGGTGGGAAATATTGAGGAAAGGTGAGAAGGTCTACATGCTGTCAAGCTACATCTTTTATTTTTTTTCTTCAATATTTTCCCAAGCTTTAAAACTTTGGTTCGTGAAAATGTTCCATTGGTTGGCAAATGAGTTAAATTCATTAGAATTTCATATCATACCTCAACAAAATAAAATTTGCAGTTATTGATCAACAAAATGTCTAGATGGCTTCTTTTCGCGTGTTATATTTATGTAAGGTAACATGATAAGACGGTAAGAGACTTAGATCTCAAATTTTCCTTTACATCCCCCGTATTTGATCAGTTTTGTTAAAACTTCTATAGCAAATGAGGTATCTTGTTTCATATTTAATTAGACCGTTCGTTTATTCGAGGAAGTCGCCTTGATTTTCAATTACTCTTTTTTGCCTTATATTTCAATGTAGACATTCTATACGCTGAAGCTTGATATGATTTCAAAAGAAATAGACCTCGGCTTTCAATATTTGCCTCTTTTCACATAAGGAATACATTCACGCTAAGAAAAGGGATAGACCATCAAACAAAACATTGCTATCAACTATTTGGTTTCTAGATAAAGAGCTCAATTGATACTAAAGTATAGCAATAGGTGCCTATGTTAACATGTTTAAAATGCACAATCACTGCAAATCATGTGCTCTGCAAGGATTCCGAAATGTTTCGGTAAATTCTGATCTTGATTATAATTTAACCCATTAAAAGACGTCAACATTTCAGACTCGTTCAAATGTAAAGATGATGCAGACGATAATTTCAAGTGAATGTTATAAGCAATTTCTTCATTTTCCACAATGTTTTCCAAAACCCGTTACCTACAGGGCGTCATAAGACGCCGATGTGTGTTAATGAGTTAAAATTAAATTCCAGGGTCGAAAAACAACTTAATCATAAATGTTAAGTACAAACATTGATTAAAGAGCGGAACGCCTGAGTTCAGGCAATCGGGACTCCTTTTACAATACCGAATCATTGCATACAATTTGCCATGCAAGGGTTCCCAACGTTTCTAGCTACAAATCCGAGCCGGGATAAGTAAAATTCTACGAGTACGTCAGGTTCGGAAAAACAATTAATGTTTATCTGAAAACATTGATTAAAGAGGGAAAATTTAAATTCTGGAAATTATGGCTCCTTTCACAATGCCGAATCATTGCATATCATTTGCTCTGCAAAGATTCCCAACATTTCTAGGTACAAATCTGATCTCCGGATAAGTGAAAATTCTATGTCGGGGTCGGAAAACAACTTAATCATAATGTTAATCTGAGAACATTGATTAAAGAGGGAAAACCTAAATTCAGACAAACGGGACTCCTTTTACAATGCCGAATCATTGCATATCATTTTCCTTGCAAAGATTCCCAACATTTTCTCGGTACAAATCTGATCTCCGGATAAGTTAAAACAGATATAAACTGCTGTTTGAAGTTCACACCGAGTACTCGACTTCTAAGCTTCTCTGTTCTACTATAAAACCCTTTCACAAAACGTCGGTGGGGAGTCAAAACCTCGTAACTACAGCTTGAAGAAGCTGGAGTTACGAGGTTTTGACCCCCACCGACGAAAAGGCAAATAATCAGGGTAGTCCAATTTAGAGATGCTACAGTTTAAAAAAAATGGATAAAGATAATTACAGAATTTATGTGCAATATAGGACAACAAATATTGAGGGAAAGGGACGAATTGCTGGTGACCAGCAATATCTCTATTTGCCTTAATATTTTCCAAACCTTCTTATGTTAAGGACGACGAAATCAGGTCTTCTTTGGGAAAGCGTAACCTTTCACAAACAAGGCGTGGTTTTGGCGTCCCTATTAGAAAAGGTTTGGGAAATCATTGAGGCAAAGGAAGAAAATTCTGGTGATCAGCATTTTCTCCCTTTGCCTAAATATTTCTGGGGTTTCACTGTACATGAATTTTGTCGTCTGCAATTCATTTCAAATTGAACAACCCAAATATTTGCCGTTTGGGAAAGTGTTTCTTAAAAAAGCCTTGTAACTGCACCTTGTTTAAAGCTGCAGTTACTAGGTTTTAGAAGTACAACATCGAAATATCAGTTTCATCATTCGTTGATCTGAAAATCCGTACTTAATCCCCCTAATGGAGAATATTTCTTCTACTACTACTTAGACTTTAAGGTATCCAAACCCTCAAAAGCACCAAAGAACCAGAGGCGAAATTTGAAAAGTGCAAATAATTCCTAAACTGTCTTACATTTCCAAGCCAAATACAAACATAATCATTTTGTACGGTTTAGAATTTTGAATGGATGCATACTTATGGAAATATTTGATAAAAACGTTCAAAATTACCTCCCTTGCACATGAATATAGAGTAAAATAGTATGTGTTGATTATTTTTTTCTTGAAGCATACTCTTGAAATCCGGCACGGTGAATCAACTTATGTGAAGTGTATTTACAAGTGTGTGTAATTTTATGCATTTCGTACGGCTAGAAAGTGGTGATTTTTTTCTGGGTCTGTAAACCTTAATTACAACAATTACATGTGCGAATTACCATTACATTTACATAATACAATTGTTGCGGCTACTATTACTGCTGCTGCTGCTACTACTACTACAACAACTGTCATTATTTCCACTGCTGCTGTAATGTTACTACCCTAGTGTTGAGCAGCATCCAAAAACACGTAACTACATATGACGCAATGCTGATTTTCAACAAGAACCTCGTAACTGCAGCTGAAGCTGCAGTTACGAGGTTTTCGTTGAAAAGCGACTATAAGCTGAAGTTCCGTTGTTTTAGCCACTCATTAATGACTAACAAACCCCCTTATCGCAGAGCAGACCTTAAATATCAACCACATGTGTGGCAAATTTGAAAACCCGCCCGAAAATATCTCTCCCGATAAAATGACTACGGAATTACAGGAAAGCTAGAAACCCGATACCCCAGCGCTTGGTGCATTCAGATGTTTTTCTGCAACCCGACACAAGTGCGCCATTCGAGTACGCACCAACGTTTTTCCATAATAGGTTATATGATCTACCCAGGGGCGGATGAAGCAATATGAGAAGGGGTTCTTGATGATTCTAGGCTGTCTCGAAATGCTATGAGAAAGAATGGCTGTTACTAAGCTGATAGTTGAATTCATTCCCTAACGACAAAATATTAGTTTGGTCCAATTCAGAAGCTCCTGCAGACTACCAAATGGATTTTGATGAAGATAGGATTTATAAACAAACTAACACAGAAAACATTGAAGGAAAATGAGTAAATATAGGTTATCAGCATTTTCTTCTTTAGCCTCAATGTTTGACAATGCTTTTTTCCAGATATGTCAAAATCCAATTTTGTTTTGGAAATGGTAAATGACATAGTTGATTTAGTTTCTAGCATTTTTTCCGCATGCTAAGATATTTAAAAAAGAAGGAAAAAATAAAGAGGAAAAACGTATAATTATACTCAATAAACATAATTATGTGAATGAAAACAAACGATGCTTCTATTTTTGTCTCAATATTTTCTGTTAAATATTGTACCAAATCATATGCGAATCGACATCTATTTTATGCAGCTCGAAACTAAATTTGGAGCGCCGTTAAATTTTGTGGTTTGGGAAAGGATTCAAATATGAAAATGGCATTTGTTGAAATGTATGTTGACTGAAAAGGCCTTTCGAAACCAAACCCCCGTTTGTACTCCGCTATTGGCTGCGAATTCGAGATTGCCGGATCCAATAGGCAACTAGATACCCTCTCTAGAATTACATGATAACGTCAGAGTATATTTTCTAAATGTCAGGAGTGATTAATGCCCCATGGTTTTAGATTTTAAAACGTATCCTTGCTAATTTGGGTACATGTATATTAGAGTAATTTGTGACAGTCACTGGTTTTAGATTTTTTTTAAAAAAAGTGTCCTTGCTTTTTAGGTACATGTACGTACTGTGTGTGGAAATCACTCATTAAATTTGAACAAGGTCTAGATAAGCAAATGTTTTTAAATTCTGAAAATACCATCTCGTTATATGTGTATTTTAGTATACACATGTATAACATCTGATCTATATAATTTTTAATCCCAGACTCATTGTAACATCCTAGACAAAATGCAATATGGACAATTTATCTGCTTCATATCAAACAATTTTAAAGAAAGGTTTCGGTTAATCAGTATTTAATTTGTAGAAAATTAGAACATAAGAATTATGTCGCTTTTTAATTGTCATTGATCAATGTTGAACTTTTCGATGTAAATGTATACAAAATAAAGAATATGCCGATTTAAGGCACATCCGGTTATTACTTATCTCAAGAATCCCCCCCCCCCCCCATCTTATTCCAATGGGGAACCGTAGCGGGTTAATTGCCCCTGCGAGTAGTGTGGTGGCGCCGTTGTTCCCGGTCCAACCAGCATCCGGAAGTTCCCTTTATTTACATGTAAAAGCTATCACAGGACGTAAATATGTTGCTTACTTTCAAGCTATTTTCCTAAATTAAAACGTAAAACACAGAAAATGGATTAGAAATTTGGTTTTATGAAGAATCCGGAATTGAGAAATGAACTACGAAAACGAAACGCTAGAGTTTCAGGTAGAAAAAGCGATTAAGTAGAGCTGTAAGTATCAGCATGAAAACGAAAGTAGATAGCCGGAAACCGGCATGGATCTCAATATAAAATCTCAGTTCTATTCGCAAAATTAATTTGTTATCATAAAGTGTTTATTCTTGAAATGGATATATATAATGTTTAGACTAAGTTTTCTTCGTAAAATCCAAACCATTTCTTATCTCACGATCTTTACATCCCTTAAAACTAGAAACATAGCATAAGTTATGCTGTGTTAAAACGGTTGTAAAAGACTAATAGCTTTATGGGCGCACACGATATTGTCGCTCAATAACACCATTGGGTTGTTAATCATTTTTTAATTCTTTTGAATACAAAACGATTCCTTTTGGTAATCCTTATTGGTAAAGTTTTAATCCTTTTCCAAACAAAACCTTTTTTCAACATCCCTAATACAATAGGCTTGGAAACTTTGAGGAAAGGAAGAAAATGCTGAAAATGCTGTAAACCATCACATTCTTCTTTTTCCTCGATATTTTCATTGAAATATGTTGTGCACAAACAACATCTTTACCAATATCTGTTTTGTTGTCAGCAGGAACTTTCCATCCTAAGATTGTGTCATTTAAAAAAAGAGTTGGGTCACCTTTGAAAACAAATGGGAAAAAACATTTTCATTTATTTTCCTGAATCAAATGTTTTGCAGTAAAACAAATAAACTACTACAAGTATACAGTATTGAGTAAGCGTGTATGCATTAGTTAGAAACATTGTTAGAAAAGGAAAAGTGCTGGATATATCAGCCTTTTCTTCTGGTGCTTTCTTAGCTTTCTCAGAAATTTGAGATATTTCACTATTTACCCTTTCCAAACCTACGTGTCTTAAAGTTTTCCAACATTAAAGGTAATGTAGATGCCAAATGCATCTTGATAAAGGTAGGACTTGTGTGCAAATTATCATAGACTACCAAAAAAGTATCAAGTCAAAAGGAGACAGTGCTAGATATCAGCATTTACTTGTTTTGCCTCAATGCATTTCAATCCTTACCTATTATTGATGTCAAATTCTTGTCTTGTCGAGAGAGGGTTAAAACCAGGTGAAATTATGGAAAATGGTTAACAAACTGAATGACATAAACTTCTAAGAAGTGTGTATTATGAGGGAAAACAGAGAAAGAAGAGGAGAATATTTGGGTTACCGGGAATCCCAAAATTTTCATTCTTTTCCCTCCAAATTATGTTAGATCTAATAGGGTTCTACTTAATCAAGTAAACAGTGACATAATTTCTGACATTTTTACATTTTAACAACAGTTTAGTTCGGCGATCGTGTGTTTTCCGTGTTGTGTATTACCAGGTAAAAGGGCGAGTGTAGTAAATTTTGGACCGTGAACCACTGCGCCACCTAACAAAGGAACGATAATCCGCTACGGTTCCCCATTGGAAAAAAAGCCGATTTTAAAGGGAAGTAACCAATGTTATTCTGTCGGTTTTTAAGATCCATCGTTTATCTCCTGTTTGCAGTTATATTGCAGGTAGTGCAGTCTGCCACGGAGTCGACATATCGCTGGTCACGTTCGAAAATGTCGTAACTACAGCTTATTTAAGCTGTAGTTACGACGTTTTCGAACGTGACCTACGATATATTGTCCACGCAAATTAACCAGGGACAACTTAATTTTCGTGCGCAAAGTCCGTTAGTTGAGCGTCTTAACAAAGCATTGCCGAAGTGGGATCATTACATAATATTATGCAGATGTCTCGGGTCAATCTTGCTGGACTATACTAGTTAACCATTCCGTAACAAAACCTGATTTGACGTCCCTGATCAAAAAAGGCATTGGAAAACATTGAAGCAAAAGAAGAAAATTCTGGTAACCAGCATATCTCTATAATTTTGCGCTATTTTAGATCTAGGCCTATACAAATTGTATCCTTGCTTCCGTCCATTTTGTTGTCTGCAGCAAAGTCCAAATTTATGTCGTTTTGGAAAGGGTTATATAACTCATTCTACGTGGTTCTGTATAGATATGCCTTTGCTCACATATACTTTCTACTTCTTTCAGAGCTGTGTGGTTTGGATGTAAACTCGCTGGCACAACAACACATGAACCTAGTCACTGCACTTAAACGGAAGGAACAGGGTGGTAAGTGGATTGATTTATTGGGGCTTAACGCACCTTTCAACTGCTATGGTCTCATCGCGGCGGCTGGAGCACCTAACCATGCATTCCTGTCATTTCTCACACTATATCTACAACACCATTCTTACCGAGCCTAGCGCTGCATAGGTTATAGGGTGGTAATGCGGGTAACAGGGGTGTTTTTTCTCACGACATGGAATCATGTGACACATATTCGGTATTTGTCTATATTTTTGCGTGTATATAACAATGAGAATGACTTAAAAGTAGAAAATATGGACAGCGCCAGAAATGTGCTGAATGTGGAGGATCTTTTAAACAGCACCCGATAAAAAGTTATTGGCGACTAAAAAAATTTGGTTGATCGTCAAAAACTTTTTCATCAGGTGATGTTTGAAATATCGACCAAATCCAGGTCATCCCTGGCTTTTCCCCATCTTCTCTGCTTCTAACATAATTATTGAAAAAAAATCGAAACTGCTTTGTTGCATGGTTCCCTCTTGTGTTTTTGGTATCAGGTTTTGCCACAAAATTATGAGTTTCTGAGTAATATATAATGGTATGATATGTTTGTCTATGTATATTCATGTGTACATGTATAACGGGCGTCAGCATTTAGCTAATAATGTCATCTAATGTAGGTGAGACGATTGCAATGAGTGAGCCAGGATCTGGAAAAACGTCCCTTAAGGCTTTTGAGCCAAGAAAAACGTCCCTTAAGGCTTTTGAGCCCAACATAGATCCAGATCAGCCTGTGCATACGCACAGTCTGATCAGGATCCACGTTGTTCTCTAATAGCTTTTTGTGGCCTTAAGTAATTAAAACAGAGCAGTATGGATGCATATTGGACTGCATTTGACGACAGGCTGATCTTGAAACTCAATTTTTAAAAATGCTATAAGGGACGTTTTTCCAGATCCCGGCTCATTAACGATATATTCTTTTTTGCATTTTAGAACGTCAAAAAACACCTCATATATATACGAGTATGCAACAAATCCAAATAAGGCATGATATCAATTCTTAGTGACTAGAGAAGAGTTTTAAATGACAGCGATGACATCAGATCTAGAAAAAAAAGTTTTGTATACGTGAAATGTCAACAAAAAGGACAGATGTTAGATATATCCATATACCCGGTATCTCCCATAATTAAGCATACTAGATTCAGGTTTCAACTGAAATGTCATTTCCGATCAAAGATTCAATTTCATAAACTCACTGGTTTGGTTTATTGGAATTTTGCGCCGTTTTCAACAACTAAGGTTATATCGCGGCGGCTGGAGCACCTTATAATGGATTCCTGTCGTTTCTCATGCCAGTACTACCACAACACCCTAACCGAGCATTCAGCTGCTGCTCCATATAGATTCACGATATCAAAACATTGATGGGTGGCATTTTTTGTTAGTAAGGGTATTTGTCGCGGTCGGGTATCGAACCCGGGACCACTCGAATGAGAGGCAAATGCGCTAAGAACTGTGCCATGACCGCGGCCTCATAAACTCATTGTGTATCGATACATATACACACTAGAAGGCAACTGGTTAGAAACGTATTTGACGTAGTCCACTCCTAATGAGATTCACGCGACGTCGGAATTAATCGGGCGACATCGTTAAAAAACATTCGGCGGTGGAACGTTCCGTCACCGAATGTTTAGGACGTCGCTCGAATATGTTGGATGGATTAGCTAAAATAGATCTATGACTAGAACACGGTGTTCCATTCACAATTAGGCCCAGACAACATAGATCGACGAAATTCCAAAAATATTTCACAGTATTTAACCCTTTTCCAAACAACAAAATTTAGGGGTAGTTTAATTCAAAAGCTGCTACAAATGTCAAAATGCATGTTGATAAAGAGAGAATTTGTGTAAAATATGACATAGAAAATATTGAGACAAAAGGAGAAAAAGCTGGTTATCAGCAGTTTCTTCTTTTGTATCAATGTTTTCCAAAACAGTTTCTATTAGGGACGTCAAACCAGGTCTTGTTTGGGAAAGGGTTAAAGTTAGAGTAGCCTCGCCAATATTTGTCGTCAAGTATAATGACGAAACCGCACATAATGTTAAAAATGATATCTAATGATGGATAGAATAGGTTCACTCGATCCCATATAGGTCTAATGCCGCTTTTGGACGACTCTTATGATATTTGATTTACAAAACATTGTTGAAAATGAAGAAATTGATTCTCACAAGCACTTTCTTCGTTTTCAAAAATGTTTTATACCAGTAATTTGGACCAAAATATGAAAAATACCATTCACTCGAAGTTGCTACATGTTTGAATTTCGACAAGTATAAATTTTTTTGCAATCTGTTATTGCTCTAGATCGATGTCCAGATAGAACACCCCTAGGTAATAGGTAGAAATGATCTGCAATGTCATTTGTCGAGACATATAATGGATTAATAAGAGTACTAATGTTCAATATTTCTATATTTCAGAGTCTGGAGAGCAAGCCGACATAGAAAACGGACAAGTAGATCCTTCATTGTGCGCGTGGTGTCGCAAGCCGGGCAACAAACAGTTCTCGCTAGAGGGACCAGACGGTGTTCGTGTGTTTTGTAGTGAAGTGTGTTTTACACAATGTCGCCGCGCCACGTTTAAGAAGACTCGAGTCTGTGACTGGTGTAAACATGTCAGGCACACCGTAAACTATGTTGAACTGAGCGATGGAGACACACAGCTTCAGTTCTGTACAGAAAAGTGCCTAAATCAGTATAAAATGAGCATATTCTGCAAGGAAACGCAAGAACACTTACAGAAAATGGCGGACAAAGCAGACGACGACAGTTCTGGCGAAAGTGATAGTGAGCGAGCTATTCTGATAACACCAGATTTGTGGTTAAAGTCAGAAAATAGAAACAGAAAGGAACATTTATCGGATAAGAAACGATCCTATGTTAAAGAGGACAGAACAGCTAGTCCTGACGGTAAGACAATGTCGAAATCTAAATCTGGCTCCATATACGATGATGCCGGGAAGAATTCAAGTAGTGCTAGAAGGTTTAAAACAGAGGGAAATATTCGTCAACGAAAGTATCCGTTAGTTAGAGAGAGGAGTCTAAGTCCAAAGCGTCATGAACCACAAGCCACGACTTCGTCACCACAGCCACCAGCGGCCCATGGTTCGATTCCTCCAAACATGCTACATCCAGCTTTAGCTGGCATGACGCCGTGGCTGCCAGCACAGTTTATGGGAGCCCTGGCCCCGGGCATGGTCCCATATCCGGGCTTCTCTCCACTGATGCTTCAACCGGGCATGGTTCCCCAGTTTTCGGCAATGGTTCAAAATGGTAACGGGCTGTCAACAAAAGACAAAGAACCGGGCGAAAGAGAACAGAAGATAATCGGTAAGAAAGAACCGTTAAATTATAGCCAAGTGAATAGACTACTAAGCCCAAAGTCGGATAGGTCCTCTGTTTCGGATACATCGTCTCATGATATCAGTCAGACTAGATCTCCGGGCCTCATGGACAAACGTACAAGTAGTTTATTTCCAGTAGACTTTCCACAGTTTTTCCCTGGTCATGGCTTCAATCAGACAGCACATCAACAGTTTCAGCCACAGTCAAGCAGAACTGAAGATACAGGAAGTAGTAATTCTATACCAAATGTTCCCAGAATTCCACCGGTCACCATGATGGTTCCGTTTCCGGTTGTTGTGCCATTTCCGGTTCCGGTACCAATCCCGATACCTTTGACCTACCAACAGCTAAAAACGTTATTCGGCCACGATAAGCCAACCAGTTCTACAAGTCGTGACGAGAAGGTGGCCCGGTTAGTTCCGGAGAGGGTACACGATGAAATATCTCCACGGTCTTATTCAGTACACAGTCCAATGTCGACACAGTCAGTCTCCGATAGACAAAACGAAAGTAGTGATGTACGAGCGGGTAGTCGGAATTCATGTCCTGATTTATCTAGCCCGTTTGGTCTACACGACAAAAAGACTACCGAATCGTACAAATATTTAAAGCGGTCTAGAACACCAGAGGTGGCCAGATCATTAGATTTATCTAGTAGTTCTAAACGATACAGATACGAACTTATAAATGGCACTTCTGATGATGGTGCAATTGACTTATCCGCGCACAGACATAATGGGAACTCAATGGACGATCGCAGTTCAGAAAACAGTATGGATATCAGAAGTGTTAGTGACGATAAAGATTTTTTAAGGGACGAAGACGACAATCTTCCCGAAAAAGATTCTACCGTACCCAAAATTCACATTATCACGCATGATGAGGAAAGCCCGCCATTAAATCAAGCCGCTCTACCCCTCCCACCGACAGAAAATTCTTACTCTACGCGCCGGGGCTTGATTCTGGACGCACCGACTGTACAGAAGAAGTCGAGAAGCCCTTCGCCACAAGAACGGAGGTTGTATGTTCGAAATGTTCCGCGAGATATCATAGAAGCGGCACGGAGGCGTTGTATGAGAACTCGAATTCGTACAAAATAGTTTTCCTTCTTACTTCTTTTTCCAACAGTTACTACATTTGCAAAACGAATTTAAAACAAGAGGACCATGATGGTCCTATATCGCTCACCTGAACCAAAATGATATGAGCAACACTTTTGTTCAATTCATTAAATATTTATGACTTTAAGACTCAAAACGAACTTATGGTCAATAACGTTGTGAAAATCGAACTCATCTAAGATCTTATGGTGCCAAACATTGTGTCCAAGTTTTGTCTTGTTTGATAAATAATTGTAGATTCTGGAGTATAAACAAGGTGGAAAACAGCCGAAAACAGCAATTTTGTCCAATTCAAGGGCACATAACTCTCGACTTTTTTTATCAGATCAGACTGAAAATCAAACTCATCCCAGATCTTATGATCCCCAACAATGTGTCCAAGTTTTGTCTTTATTGATCAACAATTGTAGATTCTAGAGTATAAACAAGGTCGAAAACAGCCGAAAACAGCAATTTTATCAAATTCAAGGGCACATAACTCTCATCTTTCTTATCAGATCACAATGAAAATCTAACTCATCCAAGATCTTATAGTCTCAAACATTGTGTTCAAGTTTTGTCTTAATTGATCAATAATTGTAGATTCTAGAGTGTAAACAATGTCATAAAACAGCCTAAAACGGCAATTTAATCAAATTCAAGGGCACATAACTCTCATCTTTCTAGTCAGATCAGACTGAAAATCAAACTCATTCCAGATCTTATGATCCCCAAATTTGTGTCCAAGTTTTGTCTTGATTGATCAATAATTGTAGATTCTAGAGTGTAAATAAGGTCTAAAACAGCTGAAAATGACAATTTGGTTAAATTCAAGGGAACTCTCAACTGTCTGATCAGATCAGACTGAAAATCAAACTCATCCGAGATATCATGGTCCCCAGTATTGTGTCCAAAGTTTTGTCTTGATTGATCAATAATTGTAGATTCTAGAGTGTAAACAAGGTCTAAAACAGCCGAAAATGGCAATTTTGTCAAATTCAAGAGCATATAACTCTTGTCTTTCTGGTCAAATCAGACTGAAAATCAAACTAATCCGAGATCTTGTGGTCTGCAACATTATGTCCAAGTTTTGTCTTGATTGATCAATAATTGTAGATTCTAGAGTGTAAACAATGTCAAAACTAGGTATTTTTTGCATTCAAGGGCAGATAACTCCTGACTTTCTAGTTCGACCTGACCCATAATCGAACTCATCCGAGATCTTATGGCCATACATGTTTTGACCATGTTTGGTCAACATTGGCTTATATTTGTAGATGCTAGAGTGTAAACACGAAATTGTGGACGGACGGACAGACAGACGGACGGACAGACAGACAGACAGACAGACGGACGACGGACAAAAAGTGACCACAATAGCTCACCTTGAGCACTTTGTGCTCAGGTGAGCTAAAAACACTAAATTTTCAACATGAACCAGTTTAAAATATTTGTTTTCATAGCAAGAGAAAACTCGCAATCATGTAGAAAACGTATCAAAATCGTGATGTTTTGGAAGTCATACACAATTGAAAATTGAATTACCGGTACCTGTAAGTTTCAGTAGGCTTGTTACATACAAGATTTTGTTAATTGTAAATATGTGTATGTACATTTGTAATAAATGTTCTCTGATGTTTAAATTTCGTTGATCTGCTTCACCAAACTCCTTTTTTATTCTACATTATAGGCTATACAGGGTCTTGCTGAAGATAACGTTATTACGTTTTTAACTGATTCTAATCTTTTCTCGAGCAAGTCCATGTTAAGGCGTCTCTTATGAAGCCAGCTTACAAACGCATTGAGGGAAAAAAGCAATAACAACAACATCAACAAGAACAAAAGCCCGCGACCGCTGATGTCAACCACTTGTTTTCTTTCCTCACAATGCCTTTCCGTGCCATTACATAATCAACATATCGTTGGTAACGTCCGAAAATGTAGTAACTACAGCTTGAGTAAGCTGTAGTTACGACGATTTCGAACGTGACCGACAGTATTCTCAATCCGGGAAACTTTCATTTGATCGTCTGCACAACTTTTAAATTTAACTAGACAATAAAGTTTTCGTTTGTTGAAGAGGAAAGGCATCTGCAGATTCCGCCATTTGTTCGGCTGTGTCCATAGGTTTATTTAACCTTTTTTCAAGCAAGACCGCTTTTGGTGTAATTATCAGAAAAGCGTTGGAAAGTAACGCCTGCAAAGAAGCATAGCTTATAACCGATTGTCTAAGTAGTAGGTCTGGATTTAACACTTATACGAGACAAATATAGTCGGTATTTCTAAATATGGTTTAATATCATCGTCAAAAGTACATAATATGATGGCTTTGGCACCTAACAATGAATTGCTGATATTTCTTTCGCCAGAATATCTACATGTACATGTACGATATCAGCTTTGAGTCCGAACTGCATTTACGTTTAACCCATTTCCAAACTCGGCAAACAGTGACGCCATTTGACGACAACAAGATAAAGGCTTTTGAAAACATTGTGGAAAATGAAGAAATTGCTTGTGACAAGCAATTTCTTCATTTCCCACATTGTTTTCCACACAGAAAGACCATGAAATGTAAAAGTTCTGTCACCTGAAAAAGTCCTCTGCAACATCTTTGAATGTGGACCAGTCTAAAATTGTGCCGTCTGGTAATAGGTTAAAAATCCTAAGTTGAAAATTCAGTTGAGTCGTAGAAACTATATCCAAAACAAGACCTGGTTTTGATGGCTCTTACAAAAACGTCGTAGAAAAACATTGGGTCAAAAGAAGAAAATGCTGAAACCAGCATTTTCTCCTTTTGTCCCAATATTTTCTTGGCTATAATGAGCATAGATTCTTTACTTATTGCCATCAATTTAGTCATCTGCGGCAATTTTCGAATTGGACCACCATACAATGTTGCTGTTTGGTAAAGGGTAAACTTGGTATAGTTAAAGGCTTGTAGCTCAGTTCAAAGTCCCATGTAAATATTTTAGCCTGGCATCCCTAATTTTCATGACATCCTGTGAGGGTCTCCAGTTTATTTTTCGTATACACAAGAAAGCAGCTTCGTGCCCGGGCATCTCATCTGGTCGGTAAGGCACGTGCCAGCCGTGCTTGCTTTCCTGGGCTGATCTGCTGAATAACTTCGGGAACTGAAATAAGATGATTGTTTTAACACTTCCCCAACCAGGTACTGCTTTTGATGTGTCTACAAAGAAAAGCTTTGGTAAACATTGAGATGAAATTGCACGAAATTTAATCGTTTCCCAAACAGTTGGTGCTTTCCATGTGTTTATAAAGAAAGGCTTTGAAAAACATTGAGACAAAAGAAGAAAATGCTGATTATCAGCATTTTCTTCTTTCGTTTCAATATTTTCTGTGCCTTATTGTACACACTCCTAATTCTTATTAGTATTCGTTTTCTCGTCTACCTTTGCAACAACATTCAACAGGGGTCCCATTCAACAGTCTACATTTTTTATGGTTTGGGAAAGGGTAAATCTACCATAAAATGACTATTAGACTAGCTTTTTTAACCCTTTCCCAAACAAGACATGGAATTACGTCCCTTATGAACAAAGCTTTGGAAAACATTGTGGCAGAAGAAGAAAATGTTCATAACTAAATGCTGATAGCTAATTTGTACCCAAATTCTTACTTTATGATCATGCATTTTGATCATGCATTGTGTCATCTGCAGCAGCTTTCAAATTTCAAATTTTGTCGTTTGCGAAAGGGTTAAATTTTCTAAAACAAAAGTTCTGTGGGGAAGGTAACAACAAATAAAGGCGATGAGAACTCATGTGGGACAACAACAACAACAACAACAAAGGAAGTCGCCAATAATAGGGATCGATTTTGTCAAGTAAATAGTATTGCAATTTCTGACAAGCAATATAATTATTATTTCGTAGACTGTTTTTATAATATCTCGAAACTACGACTTGATCAAGCCGTAGTTACGAGGTTTTATAACAACACCAACGGTTTATCAATACATAACGGTAAACCAAGTCTATTTTTAGCACAAAATTCATTGCAATTGTTGCTGTTTTATGTCACATGATTCCCCGATATAACAAATCTCTTACCAAAATAGTTGTATGTTTGTCTTTAAAGGTAAAAGGCCATTGGTTAATTCTTTGCCACTTTTGTAGGGTATCTCTCCCCTTGTCATCTAGTAACAAAATTATATCCCTATAACTGTCATTAGAAATAAGCACTGTGTTGGGGCCATTTAATAACACACTCAGTAATGTGAGAATATCATCTTGTTCCCTGAATGCAAATCTGAAAAAATAAAACAAGGGTGGCATGGAAAACATTGATAGAAAGGGAGAAAATTATGGTTATCAGCATTTTCTCCTCTTTCCAAATTTTGTTTACTTGATCGACCGGGATGTTTGTCGTCCGAGATTTATTGATTTATCGCGTCATAACACCTCTTTCAACAGCTATGGTCATTGAGAAAAACCAAGCCGTTCCCCTATTTACCACAATTGTTCTATCCAGAAAGATAAAAAACAAAAATATTTTCAATTTCATTCACTTGTTATTATCATCTACAACATTGTTGAACTTGGACAAATATAAAGTTTTATCATGAAGTAATAAGTGAAACAATATCTACATACCTGTCTAATCTAAAACTGGTAACATTTGGAGGCAATTTTACATGAGCAAACGCACTGTCATTGGACACAACCATAAATATTCTTTTATTCTTCGGCAAACTCTTGGTGGCACTAAGGAACTAAAGAAGAGAAATTAAACGAGCTGATTTCTAAACATGACCTGGGTTTGACGTCCCTATAAATAGACATGGGAAAATATTGAGTCAAAAGAGGAAAATGCTGATAATCAGCATTTTCTCATTTTGCCTCAATGTTTTCTGCAGTAAATTGTTCACAAATTTTACATTTAGTAACATCCATTTTGTAATCTGAACTTATGCAGCAGGTTTCAAACTGAACCACCTTAAAAGTTTTTGAAAGGGTTCATGAGGCAAGATATAATCATATGGAACAAGAGCTGTCAGAGTAAAGCAAAATGAGACATCAAGTGCGAAATAGTCAAAAATTCTATCACAAAAGAGGTAAAATTCCAATATTTTGAATGTCAGGCTAATAAATCTCTGCCTAAAGGTTGATATTATCGCAGTGGATAATCACATGATACTAAAATTTCAGAAATCTTCAACAATTATTTTGTTAATACGGGACTAATTGAATTCGGCTTGGAGCAGAGAAGGCTGACAGATGTCACACATCAGATGGATGTGGTGAATTTGTTTAAAAGTAAACTGATAAAAAAGCTATTGAAGATCAACCAAAACCACTCTATTCCATATATTTCATTTCCAAACTATATGTTCTGGCCAGTTGGTACTCATTTGAATCCGTTGCAGAGACGATTCCAAATGAGTATGGTACCTTCAACAAAGGAAAGAGTATCATGAACATTTATTGATTATTGCAATTTGAAAAGTCATAATCTTCTCTTATCTGGAGCTCTGGTCTGAGGCAGTTTCAAATTTTGCCATTCTAATAAGAATTTGTGACCTGTCACACTAAAAGGGATCCTGAAAACCAAATTACGAGAGATTGACCAGGCTTCCGAAAGGTCAACCAGATGTTGCATTTGGAAAATGAAAATTTTGTAAGATAAAGAAAATGTGACCCATCACACTAAAAGGGACCTTATCCGAACTCCAAAATCCAAATTTTGACAAACTTGTCAGATTCAGCACAGGTCAACCAGATCCCACATGTGAGAAATGAAGATAAAGTAAGGTAGGGAAATCATTCTGGATTTAGAAGATTACATAAAAGTGAAAAGTGTCGGCCCTAGTCTGGCTGGGCGGACTGCGCAGACTGACTAGGGTCGATATTTTTCACACACCCAATAAGGTCCCTTTTAGAGTGACAGGTCAAATTTACATACCTGTTTTTTATGAACATAAAGGTTCTCAGCGTCAACACAGATATCAAATGGACCATGGGTGTTTAAAAACATTCGTAAACTCTTAAAGTACAAAGTGCAGACGTCTCTCTCAGCATAGAAAGTTGACATTTTGGACACAAAGTCTTTCAAAGCATCATTGAAATCTGATCTATGTATAGTAACTTTCTTCAGTTGACCACAGCAATCAGGACAAAAAGGTCTGAAATAACAAAAATAATACTTCTAAAGTCCTTTATAAAATACTCACTCACTACTATATACATGTACATAGTGACACCTTTAGCTCTCTCAAAGCAAAAGCAAAGGAGGCCTTGGAAAACAATTTGGAAAGTGAAAAAATTGCTTGAAACAAGCAATTTCCTTATTCCCCACTATGTTTTCTACCAGAAAAGGCCAAAAAAAAAAAATAATAAATAAAATTCTTTTCGCTTGAAATTGTTGGCAGCAGCAGATTTGGACTGGTCTAAAATTATGCCCAAAATGGATTAACTCTCTCATAAAAATTTTAGACGACTCTGATTTGCAAGATGTTGCAGATAATGAAATGATCAATTGTTGATAAACAAAGGATTTGTGTACAAATACTCATAAAATATATAGAGGCAAAAGAAGAAAATGTAGATTGTCAGCATTTTTACTTTTGCCTTAAGGGGGAATGCTCCAGTTTCCTAATTTTTTTCCCAATGATAGAATTTATTCATATTTTGTATGTTGAAATTACATGTTATTACCAATTGAAAAATAAAATAAAAATGGATGGTCAGCGATCTTGTTTGAATTTTATAGGCATTCGTATCACATACCCCTACTGCGAAAAAATGCACAATTTCTTGCACCTGTCAAAGGTCACTAAAATGCTAATAAAATGCTGTACATTTATCATTTAGTCCTGAAAACGGATTTTAAGTAGCGCCTTACATTTAATAAGAACAGAAAACCCCAAATATGTGCTACTATAAACGCGTAAATGCATAAAACAGCATGCTCAAGTGTTCGGTTAGATCAACGTAGCTGGAGTGTTTTATGTCAAAATTTGCATATTTTTAGAAATATTTCAAGTTCTACATAATAGAATTTGATGAAACTTCCTCATTGTATTAAGCAACATGTCCTGGTATTGATTCAAAAAGAAAATGTATAAGTCAGCGCACTTATTAGTGAATTACAGCATTTTTTATCAGCTACACAGGAATAAAATGACGCAAAACAGTGGTAACTGCATACACACTTACGACTGTCTTGCTCTAAATAATCAATTTCCATCTTGAGGAAATGAGTTTGTATAATAAATACACTTTTATCGTCGAAAATGGTAAATTGTAATGATGTGTTATATTATTGAAAATATGGTAGCGAAACATATTGGTACGAAACATTTAATTTACTACGAAAAACTGCAGCATTCCCCCTTAATATTTACCAAAAATTTTCCTGCTTTAGATGTTTTTTTTTTTAAAAAAACTAAGTCTTGTTTAAGAAAGGTTTATTCTCTCTCGAGCAAAGAAATTTATCGAAATTGAATGATGGAGATGACAATTAAAATAAATGTGAGCTATTAAAGTTTGAAACCATTTTTAAAAGAGAGGGGAAAGGAGAAGTGCCAATTGTCATAACTTTCTTCCTTTCAATCTATTTTTTTTTTTCAAAAGTGTTCCTTGCCTCTGTCCTGTTACATATAAATCTTTTTTTTTTCTTTTTCCACATGATTTAATTTTTCCAGATTTTTTGTAATAGTCAATTCACCACCAAGTTGGGACTCATAAGAGGCAAAATCCTTTGTTCCTAAGTAACAGAATTGTAAATATCATCGCTTTTCAACAAAACCTCGTAACTGCAGCTTAAAACAAGCTGCAGTTAAGAGGTTTTTGTTGAAAAGCGATGACAAATAACTTACTTTTCCAGATTTTTAACTCGAACTGGAGTGCTTTTAAATTCCCCATCCCTGAAAGGTAGTTAAAAGAAACATGTCCAAAATTCGGATTCAATCCACACTAAGTCATGTTTTCATAATAATGTCCCTTAGTCTGGTTCCCGCCTCTGATACACTGCGTTGTAAAGAGTCTGGTAAAACCTGGCTAACCGGGTCCATTGATTGGTTAGTATACACAACCGATGAAATGCCTCGACCAATCAGAGCCGCTCGTTGACGACCATGTGGATGGCCGTGGAGATTATCTATTACCGTACCTAAATTCGTAGTAGATTTCAGGTACGGGAACCAGACTAAATGTCCCTTAGTTACTTCTTATCAGAAATGAAACAGAAATCAGATCAAAATTAACCCCCAGTCCGACTTTTGCCATTTAGCAAAGGGTTAATCAGACTTTTAAAACTCTTTCTTAAACGGTGAAACTTAAGGGTAGTCCTCTTTGAAAGAAGCTGCAGAAGACAAAATAATAACAAGAATCAGTTTTGTGTATGTTATTATAGTGCAGAAAATAGTGAGGCAAAATGAGAAAATGCTGATCATCTGCAATTTCTTTTTTGCCTCGATGTTATCCCAAACTTACAGTTTTAGTAACATCAAAATCAGGTTTTGTTTGTGAAAGGGTTAAGGACACAGTCACTTGTTCAAGATCCTTGCTTTTAACAAACAAGACTTGGTCTTGACATCCCAAATAAAAAAGGCTTTGGAAAACATTGAAGCAAAAGAAGAAAATGCTCATAATTATCATTTTCTCCTTTTGCCATGATATTTTGTGGAAAATCAAACACATATCTCTTCTTTGGGAACAATCATCTTATCCTCTGCAGCAGCGATCAAAATTGGGACTCATTAATCTGGCCCAAACTTTTTGAATTTGGCCCCATTTTCATGGATATGGCAAAAGTGTTGGCAATAACTTTTTTGAAGCCAGCAGGGTGACCCTGTGTGACATTTGGAAAAGGATTATGATACAATAAACAAGATGTGTTTGTAAAACGCTAATGCCCATGAAAAGGCGAATGTTTTATAGTTTTCATGTTAAGTTTTCACATTAAGTTTTCGGACTGACAAAAAGACTGACAGAGCGACACACTGATGGACAATTGAAAAACAATAAGCTCTCGATAAGGGGACATGAAAATACCTGTGGCAAAGCTCTGTGATGAAGTTGGCCTCCGTCTCTGTCAGTATAAAGTGTTCATTCAGAACCAGCTCTATAAACACATCTAATGTTATAGTCCCACTTCTCAGTTGATCGTACAGTAATCTTCCTATTTGGCTGTCATTCAACCGGCCTCTAAATTCTAATCTCAGTTGAAAATAATTATCATAGAAATTGTGTCTTAAAGTTGTTTTCAAAAAATCTGTCAACATACTGTTCAGAATTATGTTTTCATTTTCTGATAGGAGTTCTAATTCTGATCTTAAGATAAGCAACATGTCAAAGGCGAGATTGAAATCTATATGTTCTAGAGCCACTTTCTGGATTTTCCGACACATTTTCAAGTTTCTATTTTTTATGTTTTTGATTAATAAATCTTTTAAGTCTGTTATTAACATTTCTTTCAGCAAATCTGCATTTTCACAATCAATTACCCCTGATGAAAGTAGGTTTTCCACAAAATCTGTTGCAGCTTTCTCCTCTTTAGATTTCAGTTCTTTGTAATATGAATACCATGGTTTTGTATGTGTTGAGAAACTATCACATTTCTGCATGACTTCACTCTTCACAATACACTTTACTTGATTTTCCACCGGCCTGGAGCATTTAAACATTCTGGCTGTGAAAAGTTGAAGTAAACCAGACCCTCTGAACCACCCGGAATAACGACAGAAAAGTTGTGGGAAACTCTGTAGTTGTTTTGTCATATTTATAACATGTGGCTCCACACATGTAACCTGTGAAATAGTTTTTAACATTTAGGGGTTAAAAAAACTGTGTTCAAGTTCAACATTTTCTCATTTTATTTCAAAGCAGCATTTCATTTGATGACAGCGATAAAGATTATTTTGTAATTTTTCATATTTTGTTAATTTCATCTATTTACTTGTAAATAAATCTAGCAAATAAACCACTAAAACTGTAAAATGTCAGAAAAAGTTCAATAATGATAAACACGAAAACTGATGACAATTGTGAAGTTTCATCTAGTTTTACACTAACACGTATCAAAAGATACATGCTGAATATTTATATAACCACATCCATTACCAGTGATTGTAAAATATGTTTTTAACATCAACATTTACGAGAAATATCAACGAATTGAATAACAACACTTAACATGGAACAGGTTTACCTCGAAAGAAGATGGGACGAATAACGAACAATGAATTTTAGACTGGATTTTCAGGATGTGTACACCGGTTATTTTGGTTGGGCCAAATATAAGCCCTGAGTCCAAACTCTTATCGCTTGAAATCTCAAACAATAGCACGTTTTCATAAAACAGGTTTTGAAACCATTGCTGCGAAACAATGATAATCTGATATCCAGTATTTCCCCACTTTGCTTAAAAAACGTTTCTGTGTTTCAAAAATCCTACCCTCATCCATTGATCAACCCATTTTGTCGTCGGCACCTGCATTAAATTGCACTAGATGATCTACCCAAATATACAGTTAGCTTATCTACCACACAGTAACTCTTTTTGACTTCCCTAAAGCAAATGTTTTGGGAAAATATTGTGGAAAATGAAGAAATTGCTTATGGCAAGCAATTTCTTCATTTCCCGTGCAATGTTTTCTACCAAAAAAAGATTTTAAATTTTCTTAACTTGAAATTGTCGTCTGCAAGTTCTTTGAAATTGGACTAGTCCAATTTTTTGTCGTTTGTTGATGGGTTAAAAATATTTTTAAAAGGAGGAAGAAGGTCTGTTCGATTAGGCCTAGGCCTATAATGATTTTTAACTTTTTACCACAGAACTAGTGGTGTTTGGAAAAGGGTAGGCTATTTAACCCTTTCCCAAACAAGGCCTAGTTTTGGCGTCCCTAATAGAAAAGGCTTGGTAAAACATTGAGGCAAAAGAAGAAAATGCTGATATTCCACATTTTCTCATTTTCCTCAATATTTTCTGAGATAAATTTTACACAAAGCTCGTCTTTATCAACATCTATTTTGTGGTCTGCAGCAGCTTTTGAATTGGACCACGCTAAAATTTTGTTGTTTGGCAATGGGTTAAGAAAACTGAAGATCAAATTCGGGTACATAAGCAAGAATTCTCTGGTTAGTCTAAGTATCGGTATAGGTTAGGGATTCAGAAATCCTGTCGTGTGTTTTTAATGACTTAGGCCTAAATGTGAGAGCGATATAAATTAATCTACGAATCTAAGTGCTTCGAAGACCCTATTTTAACCCATTACCAGACAGCAAAATTTTGGACACTTTTGAAAGGTGTTCCAGACCACAATTTCAAGTTGATGAAATTTTAAAAAAATATTTCCATTTATGGGTTAGAAAACATTGTGGAAAATGAAGAAATTGCTTGTCACAAGCAATTTCTTCATTTTCCACAATGTTTTCTCAAGCATGTTCTTGTGTAGGGAGTCAAAAGGTGTCACTCCGCAGTAATTGGTTAAAGATTTCCAAGCATGGAAATTATATGAGACAAAAGGAGAAAATAATGGTTATCCGCATTTTTTTTCGTTTGCCGAAATGTTTTCGGTCAAGTTATGGACTTGCTCATCCTGAATAAACAACAAAAAAGATTCGGAATGCCTTAATCAGTTTTTTTATTTTACTTTTTTGTGACTTGCTTTTAGATGTTCACAATTGTTTGTTAAACGAAGAAGTAAAAAAAAAACACTTTCTTTTTTAATCGATGATTTCCAGAGCGTCTTAGACTTGGTCCATTTAATATGAGTCCATAATTATGATATAATATTAAAATGACACGACAGAAAATTAAAATGGAAGATATAATCAGCATTTCCTTTTTGTCAAATTAGAAACATCAAGTTTGGAAACAAAATAAAACAAAAACAAAACAATCATTTGAATAGAAGAAGTATTATTTCATAAAAGATGTTAATATAAACGTACAATATACAATGTTCACCAAGAAGTTTGAAGAAGATGAAAGCATTTTGCGTGTATTTATATTTTGCAAAATTGTTTGACATTCTTTATATATTCTCTTAAAAATGATTCGAATTCTCTTTTAATTCCATTTTAGCATGTGTATAATTTTGAATTCAAAAAAATATTTTTTCTAATTTAAATTTTGATAAGCAAAAAGAAAAGAAATGCCTTTTTCTTCGAGCTCCCTCTGCCTACGTAAGGGGAAGAATAGAAACTGTTTGGTATACCGCTGCTTTTCAACAAAAACCTCGTAACTTCAGCTTAAAACAAACTTCAGTTACGAGATTTTTGTTGAAAAGCGATGATGTAAAAGCATTATGTACGTGTTATAAGTGAGACAGAGGGAGCTCGGGGCTGGTATCAGAAGGGCCGGAGAGTACATTAGTACCCTCCAAACCCTCCCATAAAACACACATAGGACTCCTCATCCCCATGCTCCGTATTAGTGGAGTAGGATGAGGATGAGGCTAGGCTTGTAGCAGCAAAGGATGAGATTGATTCCAGGCTTGGCTGAGACTCAGGTTTAAGCTTGTCACCGAAACGTAACATTAAATCTAGTTTGACGTTGTAGTTTGACGCGATCATCTTGTTTGGGAACGCAGGTTTGGACACGAGGCATGACCCGTCATGTGTCCGTATAGAGGCCAGGAATGCCTCCACAGATCGTGGTTTATTGAAGGTCCAGGCAGACACGGCTGGTGCAGTGTGGTCTAGATACTCCAACTCGCCATAAAAATCCACCACGATCCACTCTTTCTTCGTATTATAACATACGGTATAGGCATGCTTCCCGATGGTTACGGTTATGCCAAATGGCTGATCCACAAAGCTTTCCAGAAAGCCCTGCAATGTGGAAAACAACTTTGTAATATAGCAAAATTATTATATTGTACATCAAATTTTACCAAGGACAACTTAATTTCCACCAGGAAAGTTGGTTAGTTTGCATGGATAGATCAGCCTGTATACGTTTATCATTTCTGTCAAAGGAAAGTTCGAACGCGCATCATTTAGTCGTTCTGGATCAAGTCTGTATCTAACTTTGCCTTCCCGCACTTTATTTTATGTAAAAATAGACCCTAAGGAAGAATAGACCTTAATATGTATTGATATGTTTTGAAAAACTTGGTATTGTTCAGCAAGGTTAACCCGGGACAACTTAATTTACGCGCGCTAAGTCCCTTAGTTGGGCGTCTTAAGGTTTACGAACTGAGAATGAAAACACCAATTTCTAGCCATACGAAATGCATCAAATTACACACACTTGTAAATACACTTCACATAAGCTGATTCACCCTGTCGGATTTCAAGATTATGCATCAAGAAGAAAATTATTTAGAAATATTATTTTACTCTATATTCATATGCAAGGGAGGTAATTTTGAACATTTTTGTCAAATATTTCCATATGTATGCATAAATTCAAAATTCTAAACCATACAAAATGCTTATGTTTGTATTTAAAATGGAAATGTAACACAGTTTAGGAATTACTGGCACTTTTCAAAATTCGCCTCTTGCTCTGCCTTTCATTCTCAATTCGTAAACCTTAACAAAACAAAGCCGAAGTGGGATCATTACATATGAAGATTTCCCGGGTTAATCTTGCTGGACAATACTAACGCTAAAATTTCTTTCGTAGATACTGATATCAATAGCATACATTACATCACAAAACAGTACACACTTTGACTGTGCCCATGGTGTTCAGACCCTGAAAATCTCGCATGCGCTCCTTTAAAGAACATTATTGAACTTGACCAGACTACATGTGTGCGAAGACTGATCTGGATCAATGTTGTTCTAAAATACCACCAGGGGCTTTTTGCTGATCAGAGCTCAATTGATTTTTAATTAATGCCTAAACGATGACTTACAGTGAGATTTTCCATATCACCTCCGCCATTACTTCGACCCAGCTGAACTTTTATTTGCCATTTTGTGATAGTGTAATAATCACTTGTCGTACACAACAGATGCCAGGGTTGTTCTCTTATAGACACGTGTAAGGAAGATCCTCGAATCAGCTCGGATTCGGTTTTGCCGTATCTGGAATTAAAAGATTTCGTCAACGTTATATTTCATCATTCATATTTAGCTATTTGTACTTTCAAGAAATTTCACCCGAGTAACTTTGCCTTTATCGGCGATATTGCCGATGTTACCCGGAACTCGGATTCTATTGAAGTTTTGAAATCCGGATAGCTCCTTCAATTTCCATGGAAACGGATAGGCTTAACGATTACGCTATGTGGAGTGTTTGGTATCTAACAACGGATGGAACACATTAAGAAAGAAAAAACAAAAAACAAACAAACAAACAAAACAAAACAAAACATAGGATCCAATCCATTTAAAAACGTTATGCGATGACTGATCCATTCTTGCTTCAAGTTAAACATGAATAAGAAAGCACAGTGAATTAAATGAAGCAGGTCGGAAACATAGTTTTAGTAGGCCTATATAAGTCTGTTTAGGAATTGTTAAAACTTATAACCCATTATCACGGCCACCAATCCCTCTCATTCATTGCAAAATGCTATGAGCGAAATCTCAGAAGAGGGACTTCCGGCTATGAAGAAACGGGACCCATTTTGTGAATGTAAACACACGTTGTTACTTTAAATCGGTGATTTTGCCAGTTTTTGGCTGATTCTCAAAAATCGGGGAATGTTATTCGATGGTGAGTATATTTAAACTTCTTTTGGAGTATGTCTCCTCGGCATAGTCTCACCGTGTTTGCTTCAAACTGCTTTGTCATGCGATCACAGTACTGTGTTTTGAAGACATGTCAAAATTGATCGAAAAATTATGGCTTAAATACTACTATAATTCCCTTCTATACAGGTCCCATAAGCTTCGAATGCTTTATCTTATATATATATCCATTAAAATCCAATGACTGATTTTCTGATAGAGAGAAAAAGCTAAAAAAGTAATACGCTATGAAGAAGAGAGATCAGCTATGAATAAAAGGGACTAGATATGAAGAAGATATAATACGCTATGAATAAGAGTTCGGATATTCAAAGCGTCGGGTTTTGACTTAATTTTGCCTTTTTGCTATAATTTTCGCTCGGAAAGTGATACGAATTTATTGTTAATACTATTTCACATTTGGGATTGTAAGATCAATCTAATTTCCAAATTAGCCTACTTCAAGACTTTTCAGTATACAATGTGGTTATATTTGGAATGATGATATAATTATGTAAATAACATAGGCCTGCACATGCGGACGCCAATGTCATTGTAAACTATTTAGGCAAAACTTGGCAAACCGTATAAGAACCCTAACATTTTAATAATTTTAAGCCTACGCAAGATACATTGCATGTATTTTGAATGAAAACAGGTCTTATTTACATGTTTTTAGCGGCCAGTCGAGCCTTTGTCATTGCGTTGTGTCCGTCATGCGTCCGTCGATTATTTTTTCTTGTATGCACTCTAGAGGCCAAATTTTTGTCCGATCAATCTGAAAGTTGGTCAGAATTAGGTTATATCCTCTAAGACCCCCCCCCCCCACACACACACACGACAGCCTCCGGAAGTCGTCCTTAGAGGCAAAAGTCGAAATTTTTAAACGGGGAACGGTTGACCGTAAATCCAATAAAATAACCATCTTACCGGCTATTAACGAATTTATTCAATTTCATCTTTTTTGTTCCACTTAAAAGTTCGCTTTATTACTGTATATTGAATGCACGTGCGCTTTATCGCTGTATATTGATTGAATGCACGTGCGACGTCATTGTTTTCTCCGCATGTTTTGGGAGCCTCGTTTTGATAATGTCGATTTGTTACTATTTTCAGTTACAATTCTCATGTATGTTCAAAAAATGCATTTCCACGTGATGATAAGTCAGGCCCGTAGTAACAAGTGGGGGCATGGAGGGGCTAAGACCCCCATCCCCAAAAATGTCTGCTTAAAATGCTGAATTGTCATTATTTTGCACTGAAAGTTTTTGGGGAAATCCAATTCAGTTCCTCCAAAATTCCGACAATAGCCAGAACAGGGGCTTTAGCCCCCCCCCCCCTCCCCCCATTAAAAATGTTTCCAGTCCTACGCGCCTGTAAGTTACCGATCGGCATTAAATACATGTTCAAGCTGCATAACAATAAATATCGTTCTATCGTCTAGAATTTGATTTTTCAAATGGAAATTTGTAAAAAAATATTGGAATTTCTGTCTTCAATTCTTCCCAAACGCATAAACATTCAGTATATGTGAGTGCCAAGAAAGAATTATGAAGTCCGCGCTTCTTCATAGCTTGCTCCCTCTTATTCATAGCTACTCTCGCTTCTTCATAGCTTACTGCTCTTCTTCATTGCTTACTTGTTTTTCTCATAAATAAACAAAGGTTTTCAAAATCGTACGTGCGGAATACTAAAAGAGACCATAAAATAGTAAACTGAACATGTCTCATTCGAAAAATGCATATGATAGCGCCGTAGGAGTCGTTTATGTGTCGTTTATGTGTCGTTTGGTTTGTAAACATAAGTGTGTGCACTCACTTCGAAAGTAATTGCAAGTTTACTCTGTAAGCTAGAACAAAGGGCTTTGGCAATATAACACATCATTCATTAACCCATCGAATAGCATTCCGCGATTTTTGAGATTCAACCCATAACTAGCAAAATCACCGATTTAAAGTAACAACGTGTGTTTACTTACTCAAAATGGGTCCCGTTTCTTCATAGCCGGAAGTCCCTCTTCTGAGATTTCGCTCATAGCATTTTGCAATGAATGAGAGGGATTGGTGGCCGTGATTATCACACGGCAATTTTTTTGAGTGTGTCTTATTCAAAGATGTTGCAGATGACAATTTCAAGTGAATGAAATTTAACAGTTTTTGGTCATTCTTGACAGAAAACAATGTGGTAAATGAAGAAATTGCTTGTCACAAGCAATTTCTTCATTTTCACATTTGTCTCGAAGCCTTTATCTTGTCGAGCGTCAAAAATCATCTATGTATGGGAATGGGTTAAAGGGACATTTCATTCAAATTTCAATTTTTTAAAGTATGTCTTGATGCCAAGATTGGTTATTCTAATGAGTATAAATACTATTAGTTTTTTTAAGTTGTTGACAATAAGCGAGAAACACGCATTTAAAGTTGAGACATAATCGATAAATTGCATATAAATCCGAACTGTTGTCCACAACAATTTGTTCAATTTTAACACAAAAATATAAATTTCTCGTAAACGGCGCCATATTTTGGCTTGAAATTTTCAGAATTTTCATAAAGAAATAATTATGCTCTTTCAGATTAAAATAAAAGTAAAATTTATTACAAAAAATTCTGAAATGTCACTTTAATTAATGAATGATATGAATGAAGAAAACAAGATAAAAAAAATTCCATCTACCTTGCGTTAAAGTCGAGCCCATGACCGTGGGAAATTATGCTGTTCAATGCTTCCTTCGTGAACGTTTTCTTTTTCCCATGAAAATTCCACCAATTTATAGCCGCAAGGGCCATACTCACTGAAAGGGTGGGCGTGTCCCAGAATCGTTGATGCATGTGTCCTTTAATGACTTTGTCTGGACCTACAAAATAATTATTTCATTTAGGCCTACTTACATTTTTTGCAACTATAATTGTTAGAATAGTTTTTTGTCCGTAATCCACGTTTGCAGTTCGTTACCCCCCGGTCCCACTGAGCCCGATTTAATCCCGATTTCGAAAATTTCAAAATCGGCACGAAATCGGCGTACTTCGGGAGAGTCGTAGTACATCCTGATTCAAATCGGCACCAATTCGGGATCAAAAATAAATCGGGACAAAAATTTCAACATGCGCAAATTTTTCTCCCGATTTCGAAAATCGTGGCCAAGTCGGCGCACCTCGGTGCACGTCGTATTAAATCGGCGTTCTTCGTAGTAGGTAAATCGGCGTTATTCGGCGACTATATCGTACTTATTCGGGATAAACATCTCGGCGATGAACAACGAATAACGCCGATGTACTACGAGCTAATTCCGATACACACCGATGAACTACGACGAGTTACACGAATCGTACTCGAGGTACACCGATCTACAACGAATAACTACGGGCTACTAGGATATTATCCCGAAGTACTGCGAGGTACCCCGAATTCCGGAAAGTATAAAAAGGTGAATCAACTTTGAAAACATAGGGTTAAATTTTATCAACTATATATGACGTAATTTCGGACAAATAATAATATTTCGCCGTTGTGGTTCTAAAACACCGCAAGTACAGCTTGAGTCTGTTTTTGGCATAAACTTAACTGATATTCATTCAGTTCTAAACCTTTAAACAACACCATTCGATGCACTGTGTCCATAAAAGCGGGCGCTTGAATAAAGAAACAACTGTTACTAAAGAATTGAAATTCCTGATGAGTCATTGATCAACTAACCTGATCCTGATCAGGATCCTGACCACGAACTTGAAGATGGCATCGATACTCAGGGCACCATCATTAAGAAACCATATTGATCTGACAGAAGATGACTTGATTGTAGGTTAACATAGGTTTTGCGAACAATATCGAAGAAATTATTAAAGGGACATTTCATTCCAATTTCAATTTTTTAAAGTATGTCTTAATGCCAAGATTGGTTATTCTAATGAGTATAAATACTATTAGTTTTTTGAAGTTGTTGCCAATAAGCGAGAAACACGCATTTAGAGTTGAGACATAATCGATAAATTGCATATAAATCCGAACTGTTGTCCACAACAATTTGTTCAATTTTAACACAAAAATATAAATTTCTCGTAAACGGCGCAATATTTTGGCTTGAAATTTTCAGAATTTTCATAAGGAAATATGCTCTTTCAAATAAAAAAAAAGTAAAATTTATGACAAAAAATTCTGAAATGTCACTTTAAGGCTAATTGATTATAAAAATGGTGGTTATTAGCATTTTGCTTCTTTTGTCTTAATGTTTTCTCAGATATTTTCTAATAAGGACATACAAACAAGGTCTGGTTTGGGAAATGCGTAAGCCACTTTCGATAGTATCCATTTATATCGTGTCAACAGCTCACTTAATCCTGCCTTTTTGAATAGGGGTTTTATTGCCACTGACAATACTTTTGACTGTTATATGCAGCCTATAGGGCATCTATCCATATTTTCCTGGCTTTCCCATACTATAAACAATGCATAAACTCTATCCAATACACCCGTAAACTCACCAGTACTGCACTTGGATCTGAATTGTCAATGAGGGTCAATTTTATCAAGTAAACCGTTACGTAATTTCGGACAAGCAACAGTTATTTCAATGTCGCTTTCTGTTGTTGGCATGTGGCTACTCTAATAAACAAATTCCAAACTGATTTTTCTGCTGAATTAATCATAATTTATATACCAAGTTTACAAAATCGGGGCAAAATCGCGACGAAAATGTTCAAAAGTCGTAGTAGATCGGATCTGTCGGCGTATGTCGCAGTAACTCTGTATGCGTCGCAGTACATCGTAGTTAGAAATCGGGACAGTCGGTCTAGTTCGTACTGTTTCGTAGTAACTCGGCTCCTAATCTCGTGGTACTTCGGAACAAAATCGGGACAAAATCGTAGTTAATCGTATTGCATCGTAGCATTTCGCTGTCCATCGGGAACTTACCGCTAAAGATGGGATGAGCGGAGAAAATCGGCTCAAATTCGTAGTAAATCGCAGACAATGTGCTCTCCCGAAGCACTACGACTATTTTGGAAATCGGGCTCAGTGGGACCGGGGGGTTAATAAGAATTCTAACAACTATAATTATGTAACATTCTTTCTTTCAATACCCATAATGTTGTACCTTATTTTGCAAAAATCCTGTCTTTGCCATTTATTAAATTTGTCTTCAGTAGAAGCTTTCAAATTGGAAAAATTTAAAATCTGGTCTTTTAGAAAGAGTTAAATAATACAAACAAATCCAAAGAAGAGTGATTCTTTCTTGCTAATAACAATAGTTACTATAGATCATCATTTTTCCATAAAAAAAAATAAAAAAAAATAATAAAACCTCGTATCTACAGATTTAAACAAACAAGCTGTAGATAAAAGGATTTTGTTGAAAAGCTGCGATGTACTCGTACGGTAGCAAAAAGATAAATAAATAAAATTGAAATGAAATAAATAAAAATCTGTACTCACCTTCTAAAGGCAGATAGGTGCGAAAGATTGGCCTCTGAAATATTTAACGATATGTTTTTAACTTTGTCATCCTTTTACCACACAATGACCATTGTTTACACCCAAAGGGATATAGGCCTTGGAAAAACATTGTGGAAAAAGAAGAAATTGCTTGTCACAAGCATTTCTTTATTCACCACTATATGTTTTCTATCCAAAAAGAACAAAACATTTAAGCTAATTAATTTCAAATTGTCGCATGCAACATCTCTTAATTTGAACCTGTCTAGAGTTTTGTCGTTTGGTAGTGGGTTAAACAATTTTAAGTAGAAATAGAGACAGATCAGACGAATAATGAACAGTAGCCGCCGAGGACGGCTCTCGAACGATAGCTTTTAACAAAATCTTAACTTAATAGATAATTAACATAGTGATCAATTACTTCAATTTTTCAGAGAGTCAGAACAAAATAAACTCACGTAGAAATGCACTTGAATAGGTTAAAGGAACATTCATCCCCATTTCATTTTTTTAAAGTATGTCTTGATGCCAATATTGGTTATTCTAATGAGTATAAATGCTATCAGGTTTTTTTTACCTTGTTGCTGATAAGCGAAAAACACGCCATTAATGTTGAGATAGAAACGACAAATTCCATATACATGTACATTTTAAATGGTGTGGACAACAATTTGTTCAATTTTAACACAAAAATACAAAGCCTATTTCTCATAAACGGCGCAATAATTTGCCTTGACATTTTCAGAATTTTCATAAGAAAATATGATCTTTCAGATAGAAATAAAAAGTTAAATTTATGAGGAAAAAGTCTGAAATGTCACTTTAAACAGTAAGTTTCTGGTTATCAGCAACATTTCCGAAAACAGATGTAGCACGGTGTATTATCACGTGACTCAGAATTTCCGATAATCTTCAATATCTTTTTTAATACTTGACCAATTTGAATTCGGTTTGAAGCAGAGAAGGTGGAAAATGCCAAGAATAATAAGCTGGACGTGTTGGATTTTTGAAAAATTAACTGATAAAAAAGTTATTGAAGATAAACCAATTTTTGATTAATCTTCAATAACCTTTTTATCAGTTGATTTTTTCAAAAATCCAACACGTCCATCTAGTGCGTGACGTCTGTCCACATTCTCTGCTTTAAACCGAATTCAAATCGGTCCAGTATTTACAAAATTATTAAAGCTTTTCTGAAAATATTGTATTCCGTGATTATCCACCGTGTGAAGGCTACATGTAATTTGTAATGCGAAATTTTCGCAGTACATTTTTTGCAGTACATATAATTTGTAGTTTATGATAGTGAAATATATATAGAAAAGGAGAAAATTCTGGTCGTCAACATATTCGTTTTCGCTTGAAGTTTGTATGGGGTTTTCAGTATTTTCTTTTGAGTTCTCCATTTTCCCCATTGTATATGTGTGAATTTAGGTTTATTTTGGAAAGATCCAATCGCACAAAATAATGAGTTTTTTAACGATACCTTGATAGAGTCTTGGCGCCATTTTTCGTGAAGTTCTTTTGGCATAACTCTGCTAAATAGAAAGCGTGTAGTCTCCATCGTACGTCGTTTGGTGATAACAGCGTAACTAACGTCAGAATGACGTCGTGACGTCATTTCCGCCCACGCATATACCAATAACTTTCGTTATAGACTGGGACAATGTAAAAGTTGCGAAAACTTCGAAAATTAAAGTGAAATTATTGAAAAAATGAAATAAATGAATATATACATAAAAAAATCTATAATTAATTTGAAGTTGAAATTACGGTAGCCCTCCCCTAATGAGGTTCATGCCACGCCGGAATTTTTCATGGGAGCGACGTCTTCAGCACATTACGTTTGACACATGTACAGTAAAGGTGGGTTCACACTGACGAATTTTCCTTACGAATCCTTACGAATTGGTCATTCGCAGGCCATTCGTGAACATTCGTAAACAACACGCTCGCATCCGTAAATAACTCGTAAGTATGAAATGCCTTCTTTCTCATTGCCAGCTGCTGAATGATGATATGATGATAATATCTTATTGTTTATAACCCAAAAATTGAAAGACAAAGTAAAGAAATCGTGCATATCCATAGATTTCGTTTTGAGTGGTCCATTCGGAAGGTCTATCGTATTTTACTCGTAAATATTCGTAAACCACTCCTATGCATTCGTAAATAACTCGCAATAGATCGGTGACAATCTTAATGATTCGTGCTCATACGGGAACAATTTTTGGCATGTCATGCATTTTCTTACGAATGTTCACCGATTAAATGTTCCGTTATATTCATTCGTAAACGACTCTTAGTTAATCGCAAATCAAACGTGAGTGATTCACGAATGTATACGGCAACTTTACGAATATAAACGAGCCGGGGTGTTTAAAATGTGCTCTTATGGTATGAGATCCCAAGAATGATACTAAAATAGATCAGGCTCCGCGAAGAGCAAGCTGAAGGTTATGTTTGATGGAGATGCTGCAATAGGACAGTGGGGAATACGAGCCAATCTTTATATACTTTTCAATGCGTTTATATTCACTGGGTCATTTTTACCTTAGCACAAAATTGATGATAAATCCTTCAAGAAAAATTGACTAATCATCGACGGATATTAGATTGATTAAATGACACCGCATGGTAGTATGAGGGTTAACATGGTAGTAGGCCTAACACTTATGAATAGAAATTTTGATTATAAAGAAAGAATTGCATTGCTGATTATCAGCAATTTCTTCTTTTCTCTCAATATTTTCCCAAACAAGGGTCTTGTTTTTGGGAAAGGGTTAATGGTTTTGAAAATTGTTGGTACAACCCAAGCCTATTTCGTTTGTTAGATATACTGTCTTGTCTAATGTCAGATGTTCAATAACGAGGATATTTTTTACAACAACAACAAAATAATAACAAAGGACTTTCGTAACTATAAGTCAGTAACACTCTTAATGATTCGTAAATAAACCGTAACCAGCCCGTAAACTAATCCTAGAAACACGTAAACCGTCCGTTAAATTAACTCAAATCGTAAAAATTCGTGTACTTTTAGGCAATGTGATTACGAATGCCCAATTCGTAAGGAATCGTAAGAAAATTCGTCAGTGTGAACCCACCTTAACCTAAATTGCGTGCGGTGTTGACTTCGATTCGACTTTCTTTCCAACGCGTTGTCGGTTACCAACGGTACTTTAACCCATTACCAGATCGCAAAATTTTAGACTAGTTGAAATTCAAAATTGATGCAGACGACAATTTCGAGCGATTGAAATTAAAAATGGTTTGATCTGTTTTGGGTAGAAATCATGTGAGGAATGAAGAAATTGCTTGTCACAAGCAATTTCTGCATTTTTCACAATGTTTTCCAAAGCCTTTATCTTTGGGGATTCAAAAAGAGGCAATGTATGGTAATGGGTTAACTGCGTTAGTCAGCATTTCCATCTCTTATTTCAATGCTTTTGACGCGACGTCAAAAGTTGGGGCACACGTGTGAAAAAACGTTACTCAGTGTACTAAACGGAAAACATTTGTTTTTTGTCAACAAACATATAGAATAATTCCATACCATCGGAATCCTGATATTTTGTTCTTTTATACCATATATCTTTCGACTAACTGAGACAACCATAACTGCAATTTTATTAATGTAATGCATGTACAATACAGCAAAAATGACGTTGTAACTTGTAACACTTTACGCTCTGCACCGAAAGGAACAAATATAGGTGTTTTGCGAATTCTTATAACAAACGCGCGAAATTGCATCACATAAGAGCACTGGTTCTAGCCAAAACATTGTGCGATTTTCACATTAATGGTGTCAACCGGCAGCAAGGTGGTGGCGAAAAATGGCACCGCTAAGTTTTGTAACTTTTTAATTAAATTTCAAGGGTCAATTTTTAAAGCATTGATTTAATTAACATTTTTTT
Source organism: Fragum sueziense (assembly GCA_963680895.1). Taxonomy (NCBI): domain Eukaryota; kingdom Metazoa; phylum Mollusca; class Bivalvia; order Cardiida; family Cardiidae; genus Fragum; species Fragum sueziense. The sequence continues at coordinate 45,619,797 of OY804595.1, forward strand.
AAGATATCTGCGTGATATTTGAATGACGAGATACATCTCAACTATATTTTAATCGACTTAAATATGGTTTAAGATATTTAATTGCAACCCATGTAAATTTACTGTTTTACGGCGTTTCATAAATGTCCCAGTCACGTAAAATACGCATGAAAACCCAATAGTAGTTTTTTTTAAAACAGCGAATTTTGCCCTTGCATTCAGAATTGTCCAAAAATAGCTTGTAATAAAATACTTCTGAGCCATATTTGCGATATGCAAAATTTCGTATTGATTGCGCGTAAAATAAAGCAATGGTTGTGTTTGAAGCAGCGTTTCAAAAAATGTCCCAATTTAGAAAAAAAATACGTTAACGTCATTTGCAGGTGACGTCGCATACGCATGAAAACCTGATAGTGTTTTTTTAAAGCAGTGATTTTTGGCCTTGCATTTAGAATTGTCCAAATATAGCTTGTAATAAAAATACATCTGAGCCATATTAACGACATGCAAAATTTTGTAATGATTGCGCGTAAAATAAAGCAATGGCTGCGTTTGAAGCAGCGTTTCAAAAATGTCCCAATTTACAAAAAATACGTTAACGTCGCTTGCAGGTGACGTCGCATACGCATGATATTGTTTTTTTTAAAGCTGCGAGTTTTGCCCTTGCATTTAGAATTATCCAAAAGTAGCTTGTAATAAGAATACATCTGAGCCATATTTGCGACATGCAAAGTTTTGTAATGATTTGGCGTAAAATAAAGCAATGGTTGTGTTTTAAGCAGCGTTTCAAAAATGTCCCAATTTAGAAAAAAAATGAGTTAACGTCATTTGCAGGTGATGTCGCACACGTTAAATAATTGCGATCAGTCGTGAAAAAAGGTCATCAATAAACGATACGCTGGTTAAATACCCATGTATCTATTGGAGTCATTTTCCTGATATAAATTGTTTCTGTATTTATAAAATTTGTCTGTAGGTCCGTGAAACAATGGAAAGTCCAGAATTTCGACAGTGAATTAATGAAAAATGCGCCTATTTTTAAGCGTGATATGTAACATAAAATGCATATCAATTAAGTTCATCAAATGAACAGTTACCGTAGTTTAATGACTAATAAAGAATCAAATACATCGTTTTCGGGATTAATTTTGAACTCCCGCAGGTAAAACCGACATGGCCACATCTGTACGTTTTCCCATAAACAAATGCTTTATAATGCACCTCTCTATGACAATATGTTTAAATCCGTCAAATTCCAGGCAACGATATTTTAACCCAAGTTAATTCATTCAAATTATGATTATCTATTTCAAAAAGAAATGATGTCACATGTAGATGAATTATAGGAACATCCGCTTTTCCCATGTAAAACAGAAATATACATCGCCGTAAATCTACATGGAAATAAATGGCTTAGATATTTATGAAGTAAAGAATAAGTCTAGCTTAATCATTCAATTTTGGATAATACATATCTAATTTTATTCATTTTTAACAATATATTTGGCAGATGGATAAGCAAAGTCTTGTGTTTATCAATAAGTACTCGTATACCACGCACGTAAGGTGTTAAAATGACAAAAATTGACGTTACGTGACGTTACGCTGTTGTACCCCAACTTTTGACGTTGCGTCTTTTACCAGGTATTTAGGGGGTGTGTAGGGAAAGGGAAAGGTAAACCCATTCTCAGACGGCACAATTTAAGACTGGTCCAAATTCAAAGATGTAGCAGACGATAATTTCAAGTATGAAATTGTACTTTTTTTATCTATCTGTATAGAAAAAAAATGCGGGAAGTGTGGAATTTGCATGTCACAAGCTATTACTTTTAACGTTCTGCGATATTTTCTAAGACCTTCAATTTGCGTCTTCCGGTGGATAAGGGTTAATTTACCCGATACTTTTTCTTTAAGTTAGTCCGCCCCTAATGAGATTCGCGCGAAGTCGTAATTATTCGGGCGACATCGTAAACACTCGACGGTGGAACGTCGCCAGAATAGGTTCGGATACGTAACGAATGTTAACGATGTCGAGCGAAAAAATCCGACGTCGCCCGAATTTCATTAGGGATGGACTACCTTAAGAAGAAATTGTCGATGATTCTTGCGTTTACTAAGATATTCGCATACATGAATTTATAACTGGAATCATAATAAACCCTATTTTTTATATCAGGGTGGGTATTCAGGTGACTCAGAATTTCAGAAAATAATCAATATTTTTGTTAATGCTTGACAAATGTGAATTCGGTTTGAAGCTGAGAAGGTGGACAAATGCCAGGAATAACCTGGATTTGTTGGATTTTTGAAAAATCAACTGATAAAAAAGTTATTGAAAATCAACCAAAATTTTAATTGATTTTCTATTGGCATAACTTTTTTATCAGCTGATTCTTTCAACAATTCACCACGTCCATCTAATGCATGACGTCCGTCCACATTCTCTGCTTTAAACCGAATTAGTTGAAATCAGTACCATAAAAGTTATTGAAGACTTTCTGGAATTGTTGTATCACGTGATTATCCACCGTGTTTATCATAAATATTTATCCTTACACAAGCAATAATCATAGATAAATGTCGGGGGAGGGGGATTTCTGAATATAGATTTTGTTAAGTTTGTTTTAACTGTAGATAGACAGTAACGTCATTCCCTCAACAATGATTTTTACCCAGAAAGATTAGAATATGCAAGATTTGATTCACATGCAGTTGTCGTCTGCAACATTTTTTAATTTGGACAAGTTTAAAATGCTGCCGTCTGGTAATGGGATAAATAGAATATTCAAAACCGTTTCCGTTCATTGACATAAACATCAATATGAAAAAAATGATATACAACAAAAAGGGAACGATTTTATCAAGTAAACCGTGACGTTATATCGGACAAACAAATAGTATTTCGTTGGTGTTGTTACACAATCTCGTACTTACGGCTTGATTCAAGCCGTATAATAGATTCACAATTAAACGAGAAAATTTTCAGTTGTTTTGATAAAGCAATTCAACTGTAATTTTTCTCGTTTAATAGTGAATCGATTATAGTTACGAGATTCTATAACAACACCGACGGTTTATCAAAACATAACAGTAAAACTAGTATATTGTTAGCACTGAATTCATTGCCATTAGTAAAATATAAATCGAAGTTAATAACTCTAGACTTGTATACAAACACTTAAAGTGACATTTCACGATTATTTTTTACATAATTTTTACTTTTATTCTATCTGAAAGAGCATGTTTTCTTATGGACATTCTGAAAATTTCAATCCAAAATATTGAACCGTTTACGAGAAATATATACTTCTGTGCTAAAATCAAACAAATTGTTGTGGACAACAGTTCAGATTTATATAGAATTTGTCATTTCCGTCTCAACTTTAAAGGCGTATTTTTCGCTTATAAATAACAACTTCAAAAAAACTGATAACATTTCTACGCATTAGAACAAACAATCTTTGCATCAAGAACTACTTTTTGAAAAATGAAATAAATGTGAAATGTCACTTTAAGACCAATACATAATTTTAAGTGATCCATTTATAGTGAGCTTTGCGAACTCGTTTATTCACCAAAGAGAAAGTGTTTGTGTTGGGTCATTTTCAACTACAAGTTGTATAGTGTTTTTTAACAAGTCTATAGTTATAAACTCGAAACAAGTCTACAGTTATAAACTTCGATATACATTTCTGAATATTCGTCTGTCAAATAGGCGTAGCAACCCGTACGCAAAATGCAATTGCGTTCACATTGCATTCTTTTTAAAAGTGTGGCTTTTTGTTTTTGTTTCCCTTGAAATAAACACCTGATTTATCACTAAAATATGCATTTCATAAGCATCTACATTGAATTTTAAAACAATTTCTGGGAGATGCCCAGTTGTATGGAGCCCACAATCAGACCTCCCTGATACATAAGGCATGCGTTTTGCTTCGGTTAGCTACGCCGGTGGTCGCGTGTACAAAAACACTTAGATTAAAGTATATACCTTGAGCCACCAATAACCCCTGCTCCCCCCAAGAGGGAATTTTGAAGGGTATGATTTTCGCAAGCTTACAACAAATGCTACAAGATGAGCGTTGTTTGCACTCTGGCTGTTGGGGCTTTTGGCTGTAACCCTTATCTAAAACCCTTAACCCTATTAAATTTTTCATTGAAAAATTCAAAAACTTATTTGGTCATATCTTGATTGAAATTTAACCTACATAGTAAGTTACTAACACATGTCATCCATCTGAACAGTTCATCGAACAATTTTATTTGAACTTTTACTTATGATCCATTAAATTTCGCCTGAAAATTCCCATTTGTGTGTGCTGTAGTTTAACATCGCTACCCCAGCAAGGCGGGAACGTCATGAATTGCGCATGTGTCGCATCATTTATAAACGGACCATTCATTTCAAACCCACAATCCTTGAACCACCAGGCACTTCTTAACATCTCAGCACAGTTGATCGTGTTGTTGAGATCGTGGTCTTGGTCGAATGTAGAAAATTCTTGACCGTGTCCAAAGTAAGCACCGTTGTAACCGTATAAACAATTATTATCTACTGCCGGACCAGCAAGCGTCATCCGATAATTTTCGTCGGGATTGAGTTTAAATTCGTCAAATCTAAACATTGTATCGACAGGAATACTTAGGGGCCATGTTTCTTCGGGCACTATATAAATTTCGAGACCATGTTCCTCAGCGTTAGTCATTGCAGCAATGATTTCTAGACCTAGCCAGTAGTCATCAAACGCCATCCCGTAATCAAAGCCATCAATCGCCATCCCAGATTCAAAGCCAAAGACATACTCGGACCAGTTTCGGTAGAAATTGAGGTTTGTTCCAATGTTTCTATTTTGGATGATTGTCAATGGTCCTTTAGAACTCCATGTCATATAGCACATAATATATACATATCTATCAAATTGTCTGATATAGATTTCGTAAAAAGCGTTGTCTATATATCCTGCCTCGTAATACTGCACACAATTCTCATATTTCGGCAGGCCTAGTTTGGAGGTTGTAACGCTAGGAGTCGAACTTGTCAGCGTACTGGTCAGCGGCCCCGATTCTGTCGTCAGTGTACCACTAGTCGTCCTGGCAGGCTGTAAAATTAAAAATGAGCCGGGATCTGAAAAACGTTTCATAGCATTCTAGACAACCATGTTTCCAGATCAGCATGTACTTAAGAGCTGTCCGATCAGGATCAATGCTGGTCTCTTACAGTTGCTACAAGTCACAATGAAGCTATTCGAGGACAACGTGGATCCTGACCAGACTGTGCGTATGCACAGGCTGGTCTGGATCCAGGTTGTTCTCAAATGCCATAAAGGACGATTTTCCATATCCTGGCTCAAATCTCAAATGACACAATTTTAGACTTGTAAAATTTCAAAGGTGATAAAGATTTCCACTGACTTTCAAATTTGGGGGTTAAAAACGTTATTTTGCAGGATGCTTGTACCCCCTTTGTAAGAAACATAGAAGATGACTGGCAAAAATTGGGGTACGCGGTTCAATTTGGGGTTTTAAAAAACTCATTTTGGCGTTTTTGGAAACCCTGAGGTGATGCATACATCTAAATAGTTGCTGGGATCTACTTGTAGAAAATGTGCCAAGTTTGTATGCTTCATTTTGGAAAGCAATGCGCTTCATTGGTTACCAACGTTTTAGATACCGTTCTTCTGAGAAAAGTTCATTTTTAAAGTTCAAGAACTGTTGTAGAACAATCAAGATCGTTCAAGATCGTTTAATGGCACTTCTAGAACTGTTCAAGATCAGTTCTAGAAATGTCATTTAACGATCTAGAACGTTTTAGAACAATTCTAGAAAATTAGAAAAGCGTTCTTGAACTTTTTCGCAGGGATTGTCACGGCATAATTTAATCCGACAAGCTAAAAATAATTGAGGCAAGACAAGAGCGAACCTTTTTCACGCAAAAATTATCCTTATAATATCAGTTTGTGCGCAAATTAAAAAAAAGTTCGTGCAAACGATGACACAATTCGTAAGCGTTTTTTCGAAGGTGAAAAACAAAAATAACCTCATTGGTTTATTGAATTTTTAACAAAGGAAAATACCAGAAGATTTTTGAAACTATGTTTATACTCATTCCATTAAATAGGAAAGGGAATATATATATATTTTTATTATAAAACTATACCTCATGGGATTTTTTGTAACCTCCATAAATGAGCGGTGGTTGATCTGGATCGTGGTGTTTGTTCGTGTCTGAGTCGTTGTTACAATAACACGTCTGATCCGAGTCGTTGAAGTAAAATGACTCGCTCGATCTTCTCTGACATTTGTAAGCACAGTGTATCAGACTCTCGCCTTGCTCGATATTTGTCAAAATGGACTGGTTTATGGGTCGTTGGACGATCTCAATCATCAAATATGATTCATGTTCCATACAACTAGTATACGTTACAAGCCAAACTTGCACTATTACCAACGAAAATGGCATATACTGACTGAACGCCATTTTTAAAAAAGAAAAATAATAGCAATGTTACGCTCAAAACTATTCCAACAGAGATTCCTATATGAACGAATTACCTGATTTGAAATGTTACAACAAATTGACATGTTGTAGATTTTTATCCAACCAACCGGCGTTCACTGACACTGAGGTAATTTGTCACGTATTATGCATTTCTAATGCGAGATATAGATCTCTGCAACGATCAAACTATTTTCCAGATGACCATATACAAGTATAAAGCTGAAATAAATTTAAAGAAATTCCAGGCGACAAAACAAATCTTAGAAAAAAAGTAGCAAACCTTCGCTTGTTAGCGACAGTTACAAAGTTTTAGTTGAAAAACAGCAAATTGTGATAATGTATGGTTAAGTATGCAAACAATATATGGACGAAAATACATGATAATAATGTATTATATATTATAGAGTTGTCGTTACTTTCAAATTACCCAACAGGAATCACTTTTGACGATAATTTATTCTGGTTCTTTTAATTTTATTTGCAGACGATATGGACCTGCTGGCAGAAAGTCCTACTGATTTACAACTCAGTTTCAGTGGCGTCGCGTGCGGGGCGGCAGGGGCGGCGGTCGCCGCCCCAATAATTCGGCAAGTAAAATTGTATTTTGTCGTTTGGGCCGGCGAAAAGGCAATCGCTTGGTTTCCCTTCTTATCGGTTTCCAGGGAAAATCTTGCGAAAATCATTTACTTTCATCCTCAAGAGCATAAATCAGTATTTTTCACAAATATAGAATTAGCATGCCACAAAGAAACGGATAACTAAATAGTATCACGGGAACGTCCTCATTACAACATTTTTGTACATAAATATCTACATTTCATAACTCTATAACTTTATCCTAAACTGTTTATATTCTCTATCTTCTCCATGTACTTCATGTAGTTTTTGAATTGTTAAAATTGTATGACACAATATCTCCGATGATTGGAGGCAATAAAAGAATTGTATTGTATTGTATTGTATTGTATTGAATAATTACCCGAAAGCAAACTGATTTTGCGTTATCCAGGACTTTTTGAACACAAGATCAATACATGCATAATATTTTTATGATTTAATGAAAAATAATAATAAAAAAAATGAATAATAATAATAATAATAATAATAATAATAATAATAATAATAATAATAATAATAATAATAATAATAATAATAATAATAATAATAATAATAATAATAATAAAAAAAAAAAAACGCGGCGACTTTCAGATGACTTCCATCATAAAGGAATTGTTTTATTCGAGGCCATAATCAAAACTTAAAATTGCGGCAAATACTCTTTCTGACAAAATTGTCACCCACCAATGGGTTTGAAATCGTTAACCTAAGTGGGCGAGCAGCTGGAGGCTCGGTAAGGATGTTGTGGTAGTACTGGTTTGAGAAACAACAGGAATCCATGGTTAGGTGCTCCTGCCTCAGCGATATGACCCTGGCAGTTGAAAACGGCGTAAAACCCCAATAAACTCAATTTGCTACCTTCTAACCTCATCCCTTACTATATTGTCTAAAGCTACTCAGCCCGTTAATTATATCTTCCCAAAACGTTCCATTGGTAAGAAGACACCAGAATAGAGATTATTCATCGCACTATGGCCCAAACAATACTCATTGCTCCATGGATGTAGAATGCTGGATGTAACAACGAGGTACACGGAACATCTTTTTTTTTTTCAATTTCACACTTTAATTTGATATAAGACTGAAATAATTGGATTGATACTATCAACATTGCCGGACAAAGCATCTTATCGCTTCACATTTTTTTTTTTATTTTTATGTTACACAAATATTTAAAAGGTTAAAAGATCACAGTGGAGATTTTGCATCATAGGATGGGTACCGAATACAGAAAAAATTGCGCCCGCTTCAGGTAAGAAATTGTGCAATTACTTTCTTATTTCTTTGTCAGTTTCCAAGCGGTTTGTCGCATGGGTTCCCCGTTGCATGTGCACCGACTTATTTAGATATATGACTTGTTTGTTTTTTTCAAAAAATGATCCCAAACGACCAGAAAAACAAAACAAAAAAAAAAACAAACAAAAAAAAAAAAACAGATAGTTTTTGTGGTGAATCAAATTTTGGGAAAAGTACGAGTTCCCAAATAAGTCACACATCGGAGGAAAGAGCTCAATAAGGCGGGGTACATGCAATAGGCTAAAACCGCTTCAAAATTGACGCAGAATTAGGATTTTTTTGCAAAAATTCTTACCTGAAGCGAGGCTTATTTTGCCGTAGTTTTTACCATTTCGCTGTCTACTCGGTTGGGACAATTTTTTGGAAAACTTACTTATAATTTTCTATGAGGCATATATCCGATGAAAGAGCTGAATAATGCGGGGTACATGCAACACACTGTTTGAAAATTAGTGCAGAAATAAGAAAGTTATTGCAAAATATCTTACCAGAATCAAGATTATTTTATCCGTAGTCGTTATCCATCCCATAATGCGCAACCTCCACCGTGAAAATGGACAGATTGAAAAACTCGGGGTAAACAAAGTGCATACGTTGTATAAAAGGGATTTTTTTTAAATTGCTACATTGAAATCGGATTTTAGCCTATTTTGTTTGTGCTTTCAAAAATCGTCTGACCGATTCTTTCGACTGTGGAAAAATAGATAATGGTCATAACATTTAATTGTATGTCGATTTTATTTATATCAGACAGACTATGTTTGCTTCTGCTTTGTATGTATGTCGGCGGCGAAAAACGGCAAGACCTCCAACACGGTTTAGATTCCATTTTAGAATAATGTAAAAAGGAACAATTTTCGAGGGCTAGTTTGCTAAAAATAGATTTCTGATGGGAAATCCATCAACAACGTTTGCCGGGTACCAGTCTAATATTTTGTTTATCGGTCATGAATCGGACATTTTTTCGTAACAGTGTTAGCGAAAAATTATAATGTTCAAGCGAGATATTAGTCGATCATAGATAATGCAGGCGGGAACTAAAACTACAAAACATTGCGCATATTCAACATGCAATTTCGATTCCAGATACGGAGACAGACCAGAAATTACAAACGTTTTTTAGACCAGTGAGGCGTGACGATGACGTATTTGTTTACACGAGAAAACCGAACCCTATTCACGGAGTCTAGAAGTAAATACATCAAAGACAAATGTAATGGTAATCAGAAAAAGGGGTCATATACCGGTATGTGAACAAAATTAAGGGAATATAATAAATACTTGGTTAAACAAAACAAAATTGACTTAACAAAATAAGTTAGACAAAACAAAAATGGATTCAATAGTTAATTATATGATTATATAGGCAGAAAAGGTTTTTCGATCGTTCTGAAAAAGGCAAATTAGCCTAAATATTTAATTGACAGTGTTTTAATCAAGTATTTCTAAACCTGCAATTATAAGGGAATGGTTATTTATTTAAAAAATATCTCGTCAAAATCCGTAGCGTATAAGCTGAGAAATTAAACAAAACATACCTTGAAGCGGACGATTGTTTCGGTGTGAACGCTTCCTAAAAGTCACGTGGGTTACCCACCGTGTACAAAATCACAAAATTATTCCCAAGGGAATATGATAAATACTTGGTTAAACAAAACAAAATTGACTTAACCAAATAAGTTAGACAAAACAAAAATGGATTCAATAGTTAATTATATGATTATATAGGCAGAAAAGGGTTTTCGATCGTTCTGAAAAAAGCAAATTAGCCTAAATATTGAATTGACGGTGTTTTAATCAAGTATTTCTAAACATGCGATTAAAAGGGAATGGTTATTTATTTAAAAAAATATCTCGTCAAAATCCGTAGCGTATAAGCTGAGAAATTAAACAAAACATACCTTGAAAGTGACATTTCAGAATTTTTTGTAATTAATTTTACTTTTATTCTTATCTGAAAGAGCATATTTCCTAATGAATATTCTGAAAATTTCAAGCCAAAATATTGCGCCGTTTACGAGAAATTTATATTTTTGTGTTAAAATTGAACAAATTGTTGTGGACAACAGTTCGGATTTATATGCAATTTATCGATTATGTCTCAACTTTAAATGCGTGTTTCTCGCTTATTGGCAACAACTTAAAAAAAACTAATAGTATTTATACTCATTAGAATAACCAATCTTGGCATCAAGACATACTCTAAAAATTGAAATTGGAATGAAATGTCCCTTTGAAGCGGACGATTGTTTCGGTGTGAACGCTTCCTAAAAGTCACGTGGGTTACCCACCGTGTATAATATCACAAAATTATTCCCAAGGGAATATGATAAATACTTGGTTAAACAAAACACAATTGACTTAACAACATAAGTTAGACAAAACAAAAATGGCCTCAATGGTTTAATCATATGATTATATAGGCAGATTTTTTTTTCGATCGTTCTGAAAAAGGCAAATTAGCCTAAATATTGAATTGACAGTGTTTTAAGGTAGAATAATTCTAATGCACATTTTAGAGTAGGGCGCTATGTAATTCCGTGTGCTTTTGATGATACAGCTTGCCAACATTGTCCATTACGAAGTTCATACACCGAAGGTGGAGAAACAACATCTTGACATCCGTGTTCTCGCGGGAGATTTTTGAGACGTTACGTTAAAAATGACGTCCGGAAAAAGGACTTTTGAAAAATAAAAGACGTAAATGATAAAAAGTTTGATGAATATACTTTCGTTTGTTCTCAGTGCATTTATCTTAACGTAGAAAAACGTATTTTGTGTACTATGTTAAATCTTAAACGCCATTTCTGACGTCACGACCCAATTTAAACTTTGTTAATAAAACCAGCAAACGTAGGTATTTTTGGTATATAAACAGATCTAGTTTACAATCACTCATTGAACAATTGTAAAAAATATTAAAAATGATTTTTATGCCACCGTGAGTACGCAAAATAAACGTAATTGAAAACCGGTGACGTCACTTTAGTATTGTTTTCAATGAATTCGCATAGTAATTAATTTTATTCAATATTGTCCTATCTAAAGCAAATACAGTCAAAACTGTGTAAGCGGCCACCTGTGTATAGCAGCCAAACTGTCGTATGCAGCCAGTCCAGGTCCTCCCAAGCAATTTTACTCTTTAAAGAAACTGTGAATAACAATATACTGTCTAATGTGGTCAGTGGCTAGCTTTAATCGTCCCAATTGCTCTTTACCTATATCCCCTTAAGCAGCCATGCACGACTAATTGGTGGCAGAAAATGTGTGAAATATTGACAGCACATCTGGCAATTTGACTAATCATGTGCATAACCAAGAAAAGGTGTGATAAACAGTTAAATGTCATATAAAAGTGTACCCTTTTTACTTTACAACACTTGCCTTTTCTTCATGTTGATAGGGCCAGTCATACAAGTAGACATTTACATCCAGCCTTCAGAATATTTGTTTCTGTGTTAAGCAGCCAACTGTCATATGCAGCCAATTTTGGTGTGTCCATTGGCTGGCTGCATACGTGTACAGTTTTGACTTTATGTTTACCACAGAAAACATTTAATGTACACAAGTAGATAGGGAGAGGTATAAATTCATTAAAATTGTAGTTGACGTTGGTATATTTTGTCCTTCCTTGTGTGCCTTCCTCTTGAAATTGATATACCGGTATTTATGGTCTAGTATGTAGTATCGAAACGTATACGTATACATTTCTGAGAAATATAGGAAGTTTGCAGTTTGTTTATATAAACAAGTGCTTAGATTCCCAATTTTGACGTTATCGCAAGTATGCCAATTATATCTTTTATACCTGTTTATGAAAGGCTACTAAACTGTGTAGAATCATTAAACTCTTTCAAAACATTTAAAACGACGCAAAAGAGTGTAAAAACGGGATAAAATTAGATAAAATTCAATATTAGTTACATCACCTAATCCTAACAAGAGCTTCACAGAGCGGCGAATATACGCCCGAGAGGGGCTTGTCAGTAAAATTGGCCATTTTTTCCAATTCAAGGGCAGATAATTCAAGAACGAAAAGAGATATCTGAATTCCATAAGCGGTGTGCACAACTAGACACCATGGAGAATCATTGTGGCAAGTTTGGTCAAATTCCGATCAAAACTGTAGGAGGAGTTGCGCACACAAGAAATTGCGTACGGACGGACGGACGACCGGGGCCATAACATAAAACAAACCTTCGGGCGTATAAAAATGAGCGAAATTAATTGGCGACATCTGCTCTGTTTTGACAAGTAGACTCATCTGCTCCATACGCGCAAAATTCAGTGCAATCCAGGTTGATTGATGTGCACTTGAACTTTCTTGATCCACTTTTAGATTTTGTGCAACCACACTTTACCACTTCAAGAAGTGCCAGTGGTGCTGGCAACAATGTCGTCATAACCGGCTGATATACATCCCGATCCTTTGTCCAACCAAAGATTTCAGGATCTGGAATGGGAGGACAAGGGACCACGTCAGAGTTCCAAATTATGCATAGGAACGCTGCGCGCTTAACAGTTTCCTCAAATACCGTGTTTGTAGGTGGCAATCGCTCAGATTCGTATTGCTTCCTACGAAATAGCCACCACCGAGGAGCTCCTAGTTCTGTGATCTCTGTTACAGGCTGATGCAACTGGCAGACAAACTTTTCAAGAGACGCTAATGTTATGCCAGTTATGGCATGCCCCGCGGAGATGGCTTTAAAAGCTTCTATAACATTGGTGTTTACCTGTTCAAATGACTTCAAAAACAGATATTTCACCTTTCCAGTGAAGGACCCTGTGTAATCAGCGCCCGAAAAGGCATGCGCGGCTGGTAAAGCTTCGGCTGCATTATTTCCTATGGCATTAACTACTGCTTTCAAACGTACAATGTATTTTGTCCCGCCATTTCAAACAAACACGGTGTCTCCAGATAAAAAATTTGGAATTCGCCACAAGCATAGCACAAATACATCTGTGCCTGGCGAATAAAGATCAATGAAAATGAAGCAACATTTGAAGCAGTCAGTTGCATGGAGCAGAATCTTTGTATCGGCCTCTTCTTGTGAACTGGAAAGATATGACATATCTCCTTTCGTTGAACGTACAATGTTACGGTATGCTTTCTTTGAGTTGTGTGATGACCTCTGCTAGGTAAACAGTGAGCTCGTCTTTAGTAGAAGACGAGGAGAGAAAAGTTGCCATCGACACATTTTCGAGCGGTGTACAGTCTGTGATGTGATACAATACCGCTTGGTTCTTGCCAAGTCGTTTCAAGCGTTTTGCTGTTTTCAAAGAAGATGGTCGATCATAGCGATCGAAGATCAGATGCACTTCGGGATAGCCTTCATACGTTGACTCAAGTACATATACAAAATGGTCGCCAAATTGTGAACCTGTTTTGATGCTTTGGGGTTTATGAAGTGTCTGCACTAAGTTCATCGCATCTATTACCGCAACTTCCCTTTTCCTTGGACCAAATACAGGTTCGAAGTGATCAGAGGTAACCCTCTCTTTCGGAATCGTCATCAACTGAGACTTGTTCGAACAACGATGACGTGAACCATCAGCGTCAAACAGTTCTCTTGGGACGACTGAAAGTTCATAATTACTCAGGCCATTTTCTAGGCTGATTTCCTTCCGAGAATTCGCCATTATCAGTATCCATGCAAACTGACATCTGTTCTCTTTGAGCTCAGTAAGCTTGTTTTGTACTTGGAATACAATAGATTTGACAGATGACCTGTACAAATTGAGAGAATCCTTTGTCATCGTGCCCCAAAACTGTGTTTCATTTGTGTGAAGCCTCTTTGCAATAAAGCAATCCAACATGGTAACATGGTTATTGCTATGACATCAATGAAGTTGCTGTAATTTTGCTTCTGAAGTCTTATAGATTATATAGGTTTACATGTATATACTGTGAGACAAAAGAAAGTATACAAATTCTATTTCTCAATATCTCTCTTAATTATCATGATATCGACTCGAAATTTTGAACAAAATACTTTTACTCATAAAGCATTTACACAAGGTTGAGAGATGTCCCCTGGAATCAATCGATCATCCATACTCGTGCTACATGTCGGTTTTGCAAACTTTGCATGTGCGACTTTGTGGAGCATCGGATATTGCTGTTGATTATGATTTGTTTTCTCTATTCTTTACCACAACATATCACAATGTTGTTATTTCTATTACATTAAAACACTAGTAGTGGTGGTGGGGAGAAATTGATCAATATGCCAGCTTTTTTAATTAAGTCCCATTTTTCTATGATGCAGCATTAAATGACAAAAATACGTGACAATATACACATGATCATGTGGATAGAAACACTTTTCGTATTTATTTCAAAATCCGCCAATAAATTTCTAAGGAATTGTGTCAAAGAACGTTTTTGCACCAAGTCCTCTTTTGCCATGACGCAGCATAAAATGGAACATTCTGTGAAAATTTGATCCAAATCCGTTTATAAATGTAGGAGTTATATCAACTAGAATGTTTGCATTGAATTTGTGACGTATTGAAGCAACCTGGAAATGGACGAATTCTGGGAAAACACCGCCTCTCCCGAAATGTCAAGAAACGGATATCGATAACAGGAACATATGTGATTACAAAAATGCATGTTGGCACCCTGTATCATCAAAATCACACGGGAGCCAATTTCGTTACATAGCGCCCTACTCTATTACTATTGTCGTACATTTTCGACACATGTCGACAGTTCTCGTATCTATTTTTAGCAACAATATTGCTAGGTATTACTTCCCTTTGTAAATAAAATTCTCCGAATACACCCCGAATATCTTTTTCTGGTATGATTCTCCGTTTAACATCAATTTTCCAGAGACATTTTTCGTGTAATTTTATATGATTTTGATTGATATCACCAGTTTGTATGTTTGTATGTGATTAGAAACTTTGATACTTAATGAAACTCCCTATTTAGGAAACAAATTGTAGTATGTATAATTTTCGTTTCTTCCTTTGACACTGGCTGGCTCAATATTCCGAGAAACCCTACAGTATAAGACACATACATGTATTCTAATGAAATCTATGATGTGGTGATCAAACACCTATCGTTTGAGAACGACGCGTGGATGAGATCATCATTGTTCAGACATTCACACTCGATTTTCATCACTTCTTTGCCGGCGATCCTTATCTAAATGTGCAAACTCGTTGTCAGTTAATTGTAACGTGGTTTAAATCCGTGATTTGATCCTTGTTTTAGTTTCTTTTTCCATTTAAGTCCTTAGATTCAATATGCAATCCAGAAGAAGTGGTATAAGAAAGCTGTAATAGACTATAAGAAAGATTAAGTACAATTTTGTCTTTAGAATTGGCATTACTTTTTAAAAATAGCGAAGTTCAATTGGTTACTAGGTAAAGGGTTAAAATAGTGAAATTCATACGAAATCACAACTGATATGTTATCATTTGCCAACTTCTGAAAGTCTTACACAACGTTTGGGTTTTAGTTATAAGCATATAATTAGATATGGGCTACGGTTCCCTTCATTTGGGGCATTGACTTCTTTTGGGAAAGAAATAGTGCGTTCGAAAGTATGAGGGCACTAAGAATTACCTTTATATATTTTCAAATTTTGACGGATAAAATGTACATATGTGGATTTTATTGTGTTCCTACACATATAAGAATAATTTTGATATCGGTTTTAGAGAGTGCATGAACTTATTTCTGGCACTGTCAACATTTGTTTCAGAGGCATAAATTTCAAACTAGGAAATAAAGAGGCTTTATTTTTAAATAAGCACGCAGTAATTTAACAAAATATCTCTAATATGCGCACAAGGGTCATATCATTTCACATCTGGCGATGGGTAAACATGTTTTTGATAATAAAAACCAAAATCTAGACACATTTAATGTGTTTATGTCCAAAATTTAGATACTTTTTGCTTTGAGTGGTGGCCGCCATATTGGAATTTTGTAAGTTGGGGGTGGGATAAGGGAAAATCAAATTTCTAGTTAACCTCTGGACGAATTTCTGTCATATTGCACATATAGACGTCTAATATAATGTACTATCAGAAAGAAGTGTTTGTCACCCCAATTTCTAAAGTAACCATTAGGCGTACTCTACCTTAATCAAGTATTTCTAATCCTGCGATTAAAAGGGAATGGTTATTTATTTAAAAAAAAACACACAAAAAAGCTATACCTCGTTCGATTTCTTGTAAATTCCATGTGTTATCATTGGTTGATCTGAATCGTGGCGTGTATTCGTGTCCGAGTCGTTATTACAATAACACGTCTGATCCAAATCGTTAAAGTACAAGGACTCACTCGATCTTCTCTGACATTTGTAGGCACAGTGTATCAGACTCTCGCCTTGCTCAATATCTGTCACAATAGACTGCTTTATGGATCGTTGGACGGTCTCGAACATAAAATATGATTCTTGTCCCATACAACTTGTACTTGTAAGCCAAACGAAAATTACAAACAAACTGGGCATATACAGATTAACCCTTTCCCAAACGACAAAATTTTAGGGTGATCCACTTCAAAAACTGCCACAAACAACAAATTGAATGTAATTAAAGAAAGGATTTGTGTATGGTATAGCCCAGAAAATATTGAGGCAAAAGGAGAAAGTGCTGATTATCAGCACTTTCTTCTCTTGCCTCAATGTTTTCTCAAATCTCATCTCTTAAGGATGTCAAAACCAGGTCTTGTTTGGGAGAGGGTTAAAAGACATTTTGCTTATTAAACAAAAACAGCAATGTAACCCTCACAAGCATTTTTTCAAGAATGATTCGCAGATGTATGACTACATTGGTATATATCTATAATGAAATTAGTTAAATTTCAGCTCTGTCTGATCTGTATTGGCTTAGATTACGACGGATTTAAACCCAATTTCACATCATTTCGTAAACACTATCAACCCACTTTGAATATTTTACATACTTTTTCACCGCTGTATGATTATCGATTTATGTCATTTACTTTACGAATCTTTTATTCTGTCTTACAAAGTCTTTAAACGGTGCGACTACATGCTAAAAACCAACTTCTGTGGATCATTAGGGATTTATGCCTGTGGATACTAATGTCCCTTTAAACTCACATTTAAACGCAATATATCTGTACCTAGTGGTAGCCAAAAACGTCCCTCGCTTTGGCCGAGTTCACCACCAGTGATCTTGTGTATCGTGATATAATGAATTTACACGACCATAATTACATTATCTTTAATTGGATCTAGAATCTCACAAACGAAAGAATGGTTGGCTGTCTTCTTTGATCAAAAACTTATCCAGGTTAGAATGACATTTCTGCGCGTTTCATGAGAGCTGGTTCATTGAAAGTAAATCCATTTAATACTACTTAATAACGCGTAATTCATATATGTCAGTTTGTGCCACTTATCGCAAAATAATGCATCAAACGATAGACTCTCGGGCACACGGTTCATATTCCATTCATATCAGTATTGCGTTGGCCAGCCCAAGTGACTTTTTTGTTTTGGAAAAGAACGTACATAAGAAGAACCCGCTTTATAGAAGTTTCTAAGCTCCACTGGCCGAAGGCCAACGGGGCTTATGTCATGGCCCTGTGTCCGTCGTGCGTCCGCCTGTTCGTGCGTAATCTTTTTTCAAACATCTTCTTCAAAACTACAGGACCAATTTCACCCAAACTTCACAGGAATCTTCCTTGCTCGAATCTCTTTCAAATTCCTTGAAAAAATGAATTCCATGTAGAATTTAAATCTTCATTGAACAAAAAGAAATGAATTTTCGAAAAATCTTTAATAGATCTAATCTTCTCCAAACGTACTGGACCGAAGTAGGCTACTTCACGAGAATTTTCCTTGCGTGGTCCCCTTCCAAATTCCTTCAAAAAATAAGTTCCGTGTAAAACTTAAATTCTTATTTAATTACGTAAATATAATATGCAAATAAATCTTTAAAAATCGTCTTCTCCAAAACTACTAGACCAATTTCAACCAAACTTTACAAGAATATTCCTTGCATGAATCTCTTCCAAATTCATTCATAATAAATAGATAAATAAATAATAAACAATGATTACCATGTAGAACTTTATTTTTTTATTACGAAGTGTCTATTCGTCCGTAACCGGAAGAATACTAGTAGCCCATACGTAGAGAAATACTACTACCGGTACCGAACGATTAGCCATTTACACTATTCGCCCGGTACAAGACGAATAGCAATTCAAAGCATATAGACTATACGTCCGGTAAACTGTCTGTAGTATATCTATTCGTGTTTTCCGACCTTTTCCATTTTACGAGATTTAATGGTTGTCTAATTTGAAACCTGCTGCAGACGACAAAATAAATGTCACTTAAGGTTTACAAACCCTCAAAACATTCACACTTTCTAGCCATAGGAAATGCATCAAATTACACACACTTGTAAATACATTTCAAATAAGTTGATTCACGGTGCCAGATTTCAAGATAATGCTTCAAGAAGAAAATAATTTACAAATATTATTTTACTCTTTATTCATATGCAAGGGGGGTAATTTTGAACATTTTTGTCAAATATTTCCATAATTATGCATTAATTCAAAATTCTAAACCGTTCAAAATGTTTAGGTTTGTATTTGGGATGGAAATGTAACACAGTTTAGGAATTACTTGCAATTTTCAAATTTTGGATCTGGGTCTTTGGTTCTTTTTAGGGTTTGGATACCTTAAGGTAGAATTCATTAATAATATGAATATAGCATAGAAAGCATTAAGGCCAAAGGAGAAAATACCGATTATCAGCATTTCCTTCTTTCGTCTCAGTGATTAACCTATTCTATAAGGTACGTCTAAACCAGGTCTTGTTTGGAAAAGTTGACTCAGTTACGGATCGTTTCTTTAAGCCTGTAACTGCACACATATCTCCAAATGTCTGTGTCTATCATTCTGTCTGTTTGTCCTGTTTCTCTTTTCGTCTCTTCTATGTCTGTCGGTCTGTCTATATGTGTCAGTCTGTGAATGTCTGTATGTCTATGTGTCATCGTGTCTGTCTAGTTCTCTTTTTGGGTCTCTATCCTCTCTGTCTGTATATCCGTTTGTCTGTCTTCACATTTCTGTATGTGTCTCTGTGGGTATCCCTTTGTGTTTCTGTTGGTCGTTCTATGGGTGTTTTGGGTCTCGTTGGGTCTCTGTGTGTCTCTGTAGGTCTCTGATGGGTCTCTGTAGGTTTCTGTGTGTCTTTGTAGATCTCTGTGTGTCTCTGTGCGTTTCTGTGTGCCTCTGTGTGTCTTTGTGGGTCTCTCTGAGTTACTCTGTCTGTCTCTCTGTTTGACTTCGTCGGTCTGTGTGCTTGTCTCGTTTGGTTTTTCATTGAGCCCCTTCTTTTCTTTGTGGGTCTCAGTGTGTCTCCATGGGTCTCTGTGTGTATTTTCCCACTCTCGTTCCACCTTTCCTCCTTTTCTCCATAATTCTGTTCCCTATCTATGTAACCTATCTATTTGTCAGTCTTCATTTATCCTCTAAATACATGTGCCCCTATATAACACTCATTCTTTCTCGTTATCTTCTTCTGTTTGTATTTTTATCATTCTTCCGGTATTGTAGGCAGCCGGCGGTTTTAATTTGTCAGATTGTGGTTCACAATATAAAATTTTGAAATCTAGCTAGCCACGATACCCGATAAAGATTCGTAAGCTGATCCGGATCGAGATCGACCTCGTCCTGATTTCTGCTCCGAGCTATTCGCAATCTTGTTGATCGGGCTATACAAAACTTTGCTATTCAATTAAAACGGGCCTATGGTTTCGACCAGGACAAAAGGAGCGATTGCACGTGTCACAGAGAAAAAAAAAGGGGGGGGGGTCTGGCTAAACCGACGAGACAAATTTGATAAATAACAGAGGGGGTGTCTCACATCTGCCCACGCATTAATTTTCTTTTTATTCTGCATGGTGATAAAGGACCATATACAAGCTATCATATGAACAACAAAACTAGTTTTGACTTATGGTAGCATTTCGTATATGGGAATTAGAATGCATCGAGGGTTGGTACATAATTTGAATATAATGAATGTGCTTTATTCAAAGACAACTGAATTCAATTACAATACATGCATCTATCTAAAGTATACATGTCTTAACACAATTTCAACATCTAACAATCGTATCTATATGTTTGAGGGAAACAGTTTATGATCAAAGAATTTTACTTTTATTGCTATGGTAAGCAACATGACTGTATATGGGCAAGTTAAAAAAAATGTGACCATTCACATGTACATGCATCGGCTTTTACAGAGAAACATATTCTACCCAATCAAAACTAAAAAGATGTGTTATTGTGTCTTTATACTGGATACTAAGTTTAAAGAAAATCGCTTCACAAATAAAAAAGATATGTCATTAAAACATGTCAAAATATCAGGAGTGAAACGCTTTTTGTGTGAGACTTAATTATCACTTGTACCAGGTTTCCAAGCTATTGTGAATAAAAGACAGTGACAGGATACTACAATAAGCAATTGTAATTAATAAAACAACATGTGCATCATCATCTTAAAATTACCTTTTCATCTTATCTTCACTGGTTTAGGATGTGGAACCTGCTTTATACAATAACCCTCTGAATTTGATGTCTGGAGTGAGATACTTATTTTTTAAAATGTGTTCTTATGTTTGTCTATTCAGCCAGAAATCTACCACTCAATTTTTCTACGAAGCCATCAACCTTGTTAGCATTTTGCACTCTACTATTTAGGGATTCGTGAGTTACAATATCTCATATTGTGCAATATATATGCTGTCAGGAGTGAAACGCTTTTTTGTTGTCATTTTGCAAGATTGTGGACACAATTTTAGCTAAAAGTTAGTGAACATGAATTTTAAATATAATTTGGGCATTACTTAACCATTTAGAATAGTTTTTAGCCATCCTTATTTAAAGAAATCTGGCTGGTATTCTGTATAAAATAACTGTTATTCTTAAAATGTCACACTTTTGTCACATTTTTTAAAACCTGCCTATATGCGAAAGTAGCTCTTTTGACTGATAAAGGCTGACATTTCAATGCTTTTTAATTTACAATGTTTGAAATGATATATAACTTTGTCCATGGAATGCAAAATTTAAGTATTCAAAAGTGTGATAAAACTAGTTATATTCATGATCCAGTGAGAAGATGTTAAAATAAATCAATATGAATGAAGTCAATCATTCCCAAACAACATGTCTAAATTTCATCGATTTCATGGGTTGTCATTGCTATCGAATATTATTTTGCCCATCCTCACCCTCTCCCAAAGATTAAAGTTTTATGGTTGTCCAATTTGAAGGCCGATGCAAACGACAAAATGTATGTTGCTGAAACAAAGTATTGTGTACAATAAAGCACAGAAAATATTGAGACAAAAGTAAATCCTAGACGAAAATATCGGGGAAAGGGGATTTCTGAATATAGATTTTTTTTAAGTTTATTTTAACTCTAGATAGACAATAAAGTCATCCCTCAAAATATCTTGATTAACCCGTTCCCACACAATGACGCCCTTTGACTCCCTACAGGATAATTGCTTTAGGAAACATTGTGGCATATCAAATATTAAAAGAATTGCTTGTGACAAGCAATTTCTTCATTTTCCAACAATGATTTGTACCTAGAAAGATTAGAAAATGTAAAAATTAATTCACTTGAAGTTGTCGTCTGTAACATTTTTGAATTTGGATAAGTCTTAAATTTCACCGTCTTGTAATGGGTCAAACAAGATATTCAAAACCGTTTCCGTTCATTTACATAAACATCAATATATATATATAAAAAAAAACATTGATATAAGTTATTGTTGGCGCAAGATCGTATGGCACATGTTTACGTTTAGTTCAAATGTAAACAAAACATTGTTCGATAAAACGCAGAAAAATCTGAACAGTGAACAGACCACTCTACAACTGTACTTAACCTTTCAACATGTCTACGGCACTACTTGTAAAGAATTTATTAATCTTTTGTACAACACTGTTTTGTTTACATTTGGACAAAATGTAAACATGTGCCATACGATCTTGCGCCAACAATAGTTAAATATAGTCATAGTCATAACTCTAGACTTGTATACAAACACTAAAGACCAATACATAAATTTAACATTTATAAGTCTTCAAAAATGAGTGGCAGATAAACAATAGACTATTTCATTTATCATTTATATAGGGATATTTCATCATAATTATTTGGCTATTGATTTTAGATTAAAATCGTGTTATGAGATAAATTACCTGTTTTAGACGTTGTATCTATCATTTGATGCATAGTTAATCGGGTTAATTACCAACGGTATAATTTATAAAAACAGAATATAAACATCTGCCACTCCCGATAGTCATACTATATACCAATCAATTTATAGTGAGTTATGCAAATTAATGTCTTAACTTGTTGGGTCATTTTCAACAAGGAGTAGAGTGTATGTATACAAGTCTAGAGTTATAAACTTTGAGTTATACATTTCTGAATATTCGTGTCGCGTGTTAAAAACACTAAGATTAGACTAAGTTACTAAAGGTGAGTTCACATTGGCGAATTTTCCTTACGAATCCTTACGAATTGGACATTCGTAGGCCATTCGTGAACATTCTTAAACAATACGTTAGCATCCGTAAATAACTCGTAAGAATGAAATGCCTTTTTTCTCAATGTCAGCTACTGAATGATGATATAGAGATAATATCTTATTGTTTACAACAAAAAAATTAAATGACATTGTAAAAAAATCGTGCATACTCATAGATTTCGTTTTCAGTTGTCCAATCGGAAAGGCATACGTAAGTAATCGTAAACAATACTTAAACATTCGTAAATAACTCGCAATATATCGGCGACTATGGCAATGATTCGTGTTCGTGTTTTTTGGCATGTCCAAAATTTTCTCACGAATGTCCACGGATTGAATGTCCCGTTATTCATTCGTAAATGACTCTTAGTTTATCGCAAATCACTCGCAAATCATCCGTGTGTGATTCACGGATATATACGATAACTTTAGGAATATAAACGAGCCGGGATGTTTAAAAAAGCGCACTTATGGTATGACATTCAGAGAATGGTACTAAAACAGACCAGGCTCCGCAAAAGGCCTAATTAGGGTTATGTTTGATAGAGAAGCTGAAAAGAGGACAGTGTGAGTCCTGGTAAGACCTTGTGTATATACAGAGTCTTATGATGATAGACATCCTAGTTTATAACAGATATGAACGTCATCGTTTGTTATATGTTTTGTTTATGTGTGAATATTTCTTATATCATTTTGTACATAATGTTAACAATAACAAATATTTGAATTGATTTGATTTGATTGAGAATGTCAAAATTTTTGACAAATAAAATTAATGATAGAGAAAATATTATTTAACCCTTTCCCAAACGCCAAAAATTAATACAGTAGAAACACTAGGGTTTCTTTCCCAAACGGCAACATTTTTCATTGTTTCAATTTGAAAGGAGTTACAGACGACACAATTAATTGATGTAAGAAGTGGAAACTTTGTATGTTATTGAATAGAAAATTCTGAGTGAACAGAAAGAATTGCATTGCTGATTATTCAGCAATTTATTCTTTTCTCACAATATTTTCCAAAACCATGGGACGTCAAAACTAGATTTTGTTTGGGAAAGGGTTAATTGTTTTGTTGGTACAACCTTAGCTTATTTCATTCGTAAGATATGTTGTCTTGTCAAATGCTAGATTTTCAATAACGAGATTGTCTTTCTTACAACAACAACAATAACAAAATAATAACAAAGGACTCGTAAACATTCGTAACTAAGTCGGTAATACTCCTATTGATTCGTAATTAATCCGTAAACAGCCCGTAAACTAGTCGTAGAAATACGTAAACCGTCCGTTAAATTCGCTCAAATCGTAACAATACGTGTACCTTTCGGCAATGTGATTACGAATGTCCAATTCGTAAGGAATCGTAAGAAAATTCGTCAATGTGAACCGACCTTTACACATGTCTTCTATCTAAACAGTTTATTGAACAGCTTTATTTGAACTTTTATTACTTACGACCCTTTAAATTTCGCATGAAAATTTCCATTAATGTGTTCTCTAGTTTGATATTGCTACCCCAGCATGGCGGGAACGTCATGAATTGTGCGTTTGTCCCATCATTTATGAACGGACCATTCATCTCAAACCCACAATCCCTTAATGCTGATTGGAGTTCTGTCATATCAAGTTATAATGTCAATGATGCTTGGTTAAATCTCAAACACACCTTCTTTTCAGTATTGAATAAATGTGCCCCTTTAAAACATTTAAAAATTAAGCAGAGAACTGAACCCTGGAGAAATGATGAAATTTTACAGACTATTCAAGCACGAGATAGTGCTTTTAAGAAGTATAAAGAAACCAGACTTTCTTCTTTTTATCCATCAGTTCCTTTTAAAACTACTGTGAAAAAAAATCTTATGGACATATCTGAATAATCCTTTATACTTATATTTCATTAATTTTAGTCAGAATATATTTCTTACATTCATCATGACCGACTGTTGTAATGATTTCTTTTTAAATTTTCAGGATATCAGTATGATAAACATTACCTTATGGTCTGTCAAAATGTGATACTATAGTCTGTGATATTCAAATTCGAATTACTATTTATATTTTCATTCCGTTAAATTTGACACCAAACCTTATGCTAAATTATTCAATTGTAAACATGACGTTCTGTGCCATGCCTCCATTATCTGGGACCAGAATGGAAATAAGAGGACTCAATATTGCTGCAATGTGTTTTTACTATGCCATGTTTTGTACTCTTTTACCAAAATAAACATATTATTATTATTACTATTAACCACTAGGCACTCCTTAACATCTCGGCACAGTTCATCGTAGACGTAACGTCAAAAGTTGCGGACCAAGCCAAAATTGGCTATGCACTTCTGTTTAAAACAGTATATTTGTTATTTTTATTTGAGAAACACACATGTATTTGGTATCATGTAAAAGATATTGAATTGTAATTTATTAATAATACTCGGCAAAACTGCTAACGCATCACTCAGATCTTTGTTAATATTTTTTCAACGAACCTACAGAATATGTTCAAAATTTGCACATGCGGACTACCACCATTTGATAAGAAGCCTATGAAATTTCATAGTAAATGCTACAGCTTGTTTTGAAATATTGAACTTTTAATAAGGACACCCTTAATTCTAACATTCATAAAGTCTGAAATTTGATTAAAATGCGAAATTCATGCATAACTTTCAAACCTTTTGTATTGGCTGAAAGAGTTCCTGTGTAGAAAAGTTACCCTTCCTTAAACAGACCGACGGCTTTAATACTTTTGTGGTCGCGTAATTTCTTCCCGCAGAGGTAATGTTACATCACTAGTGTCGTTGGTGTCATTGTTGGCAACGACGGCGACGTCGGTTACGTACAGGCAAAAACGTAGCGGTCTTTATCTTATGAACTGTATGAGATGCAGTCTTGATATTTCATACATAGACAGGTCCCATCAAGACCTTTCACCTGAGACCATTAAATTTGACCTTGTGACCTTGACCTTGAAAAAACGACATTTTCTTTTAAAAAGGTGCGTCTATGCGAGCTACGTTGTCCGCGAACAGCCCTTGTTATGTTAGATAAGGAATTAATTTTTTCAGACTTCAATTTCACAATAAACCAGCTTTCAAAATCAATTCAAACAAAAATGATTAAAGAAGATCACAAGTTACACGAGCCGAAAAACTGTTTTGGTCCCCTTTTCGTATGACGCGGCCACATAGAGAGAAAATTTAGAAATAGTTTTATGGATGAGTGCAGAAATTTGTGGGATAAACATATACCATATTATAAATCTAAATCTTTGACAATAAAGAGGTTATGCAACTTTAAAAAGTGATGTGTTAGCTCTTTTGCTGAGTATATATGTCGAATTTCAACAATGTTTGAATACAGACAATTTAATAAACCAAATAAATAAACTTTGACGCAGAAAATGACGTCGTCAAGTGTAACATAAATAACTAAACAAACTCGCGAAAATCCCAATAAAATAAAAAGTAATACTTTTTTAAGCGCGAAAACTTTTGCAAATTACGTCAGTGATGTCACAGAAGATATAGCGTAAATCTTACGGCAATTGGGTGGTGTTAACAAACTATGGAGGAATGGAAAGAAAGAGATAAGTAGCGTCACGCTGTTTAAAAAACGTCATTTTTCGGTATGTCTAATTTTTAAATCTAATTTATTTTTTCAATAGCGATTGGAAATCAATATAAACAAATTTGGGACATACATCTGAGCTGTAGTTTTTTGTAGTAATTTTTATGTTTTGATTGGAGTTGAAGAAAATCGTTATTTCATTGCGTTTTTAGCGTCTTAAAAATGTCATATTTTCACTAAAACGGTCCCGAATGCAAGGGTGATTTTTTCACATATAGCTTTTTTCTAATAAAAATCAAAATATTTTGAATTTGAATTGATTTTCGACATACATCTCGGATACAATTTGAAAAAAATAAATGCATATGTCAGTATCTCTTCAACTAGCGAAGATATAGAGTGTGATTTAGCGTCTTAACAATGTCACAAAAACGCGTTTTTGACGATTTGACGTCATTTTGATTTTTGAAGTATTCATTGCGTTTTACGATCATGTATCGATGCTCTATATATCAACTTGTTTTGTCGTTGTCTGTTTGACTATCTTGTTATTTGTGGTATATGCAACTTAATGTTAAAATTTGAGACCCGTAACGGAAAAGGAAAGAAAAGCATTGACCAATGCATAAGAAAACGTTGAGAGTATAGAATACATTTTTTGAAGTATAGCATTTCATTGATTTCATTTAATAATTATGTTGCAGCATTTGGTCTCGGAGTTTCGTTTTTTACATTTAAGGCATTGGTTGTAGACCCCATTTAAATGAATATTCTATATTTCGTCTATTAACGATGAAACCGATTATCTAAGTAAGTATTTTCATATATATTTTTTGTCATTTGTGCAAATAGAACTATTTTAATATCAAAAATATACATACTTGACAAGTTATATTTAGCGTATGAAACGGCTCCATTTCTCCTACAGGTGTAAAATATTCATTTTCAATATTCATAAGAACATGATTATTGAATACTTATTATTAAAAACTATTCTGTTGTTTACTTGTGATTTATGATGTATTGGTATTATTGTAAAAATGTTTTATTTTGGCCAGAGGTAAACAGGACGTGCCAAATGCCAAATAAAAAATGTTGAACTGAGTTGAGTTGAGTTGGTAAAACATTGATAATTTGTCATATCTCGTGTTTTGGGGAAAGTTGTAACTTTCACCTGTACACCTTCGCGTAACATTAACGTCGGAAAACGGATGATATGCGTGTTACAACGTTGGTCCGCTACTTTTGATGTTACGTCGTAGCATTTTGATAGTGATCTTTGTCGAATGTTGAAAATTCTTGACCGTTTCCAAAGTAAGCAGCGTTGTATCCGTATAAACAATTGGTGTCTTCTGCCGGACCGGCAAGCGTCAACCGATAATTTCGTCGGGGTTGAGTTTCAACTAGTTTAAACTAGTCGTCCTGGTAGGCTGTAAAATTAAAAATCGTCAATGACAAAATTTTATACTCGTAAACTACTATAAAAGGCGATGCATTCATCTGAATAGTTGCTAGGATCTACATGTAAAAAAATTGCGAAGTTTGTATGCTGAATCTTGAAAAGCAATGAGCTTTTTTGGACACTTACGTTTTAGATACTGCTCTTCTTCTGCGAAAGGTTCATTTAAGTTCAAGCACTGTTCAAGAACGTCTCGTAAGATCGTTAAATGGCTATTCTAAAACTATTCTAGAACAGATTCGTAGGGGTTGTTATGGCACAATTGAACCTGACAAGCTGAAATTAATTAAGGCAAGAAAAGAGAGAACCTTGGTTGATATGGATCGTGGTGTTTGTTCGTGTCTGAACCAGTATTACAATAACACGTCTGATCCAAGTCGTTAAAGTACAAGGACTCGCTCGATCTTCTCTGACATTTGTAAGCACAGTGTAGCAGACTCTCGGCTTGCTCAATATTTGTCACAATGGACAGCTTTATGGGTCGTTGTGCGGTCTCGAACATTAAATATGACCCATATTCTATAAAACCAGTACACGTAAGCCAAACTTGCACAATTACCAGAGAAATAGGCATATACCGAATGAACGCCATTTTACAATACAAATGATAGCAATATTACGCTAACAAGCTATTCCGAAAATGATTTGCATATGAACAAATTACTGGATTTGAAATGTTGCAACAAATTAGCATGTTGCAGATTGTTATCCACCCAACCATCGTTCACTGACACTGAGGTTATTTGTCACTTATTATGCAATTCTGATTCGAGATATAGATCTCTATAACGACCAAATATTTTTCCAGTTGACCATATATAGAGCTGAAATGAATTTAAAGAAGTTCAAGACGGCAAAATGAATTCTACAAAAATGAGCAAAACGTCGCATTTCAACAAAAACCTAGTAAATGCAGCTTGTTGGCTGCAGTTACAATTACTTACTTACTTACTTACTTACTCCTCTTCACTCCCCGTGGAGCATAGGGCCGTCACCAGATCTCTCCATCTTGCTCTGTCCTGTGCTGCAGCTTTTGCTTCCCCCCAAGACATTTTGGTTTGACGCAGCTCACTGTCCAGTTACAATGATTTACTTAAAAAAATCAGCAAAATGTAATCATGTGCGATGGTTATTTGAAAAATTCGCGGAATCATTCTGTCTGATCAATCTTAAGTATTCGTTATTCAGAATGCAAAATATCAACATACGTTTACAAATAATTTCTATATATATACCCTTGAATAAGGCCATGTCTTGCCGGTTGCCTTACGCCAGAGTGTCACGTAACGTCACTTCACTATATTTGAAGTCAGATCTGTGAAAATCGATTTAGATTAATCCACCTCGATTCTGCTTCATGGAAACTGCATTAGTACTCGCGCCGAATGTGTGGGCCAACTACAAAGTCCGAGAACTATCCCCGCTACAGTGTATTAAACTCAGAACCTCTTGTTCCAAAGGCCGACGTTCTGACTGTCGACCACGAACACAACAAAAAATAAGTTCCGTGTAAAACTTAAATTCTTATTTAATTACGTAAATAGAATATGCAAATAAATCTTTAAAAATCGTCTTCTCCAAAACTACTAAACCAATTTCAACCAAACTTTACAAGAATATTCCTTGCATGAATCTCTTCCAAATTCATTCATAATAAATAGATAAATAAATAATAAACAATGATTACCATGTAGAACTTTATTTTTTTATTACGAAGTGTCTATTCGTCCGTAACCGGACGAATACTAGTAGCCCATACGTAGAGAAATACTACTACCGGTACCGAACGATTAGCCATTTACACTATTCGCCCGGTACAAGACGAATAGCAATTCAAAGCATATAGACTATACGTCCGGTAAACTGTCTGTAGTATATCTATTCGTGTTTTCCGACCTTTTCCATTTTACGAGATTTAATGGTTGTCTAATTTGAAACCTGCTGCAGACGACAAAATAAATGTCACTTAAGGTTTACAAACCCTCAAAACATTCACACTTTCTAGCCATAGGAAATGCATCAAATTACACACACTTGTAAATACATTTCAAATAAGTTGATTCACGGTGCCAGATTTCAAGATAATGCTTCAAGAAGAAAATAATTTACAAATATTATTTTACTCTTTATTCATATGCAAGGGGGGTAATTTTGAACATTTTTGTCAAATATTTCCATAATTATGCATTAATTCAAAATTCTAAACCGTTCAAAATGTTTAGGTTTGTATTTGGGATGGAAATGTAACACAGTTTAGGAATTACTTGCAATTTTCAAATTTTGGATCTGGGTCTTTGGTTCTTTTTAGGGTTTGGATACCTTAAGGTAGAATTCATTAATAATATGAATATAGCATAGAAAGCATTAAGGCCAAAGGAGAAAATACCGATTATCAGCATTTCCTTCTTTCGTCTCAGTGATTAACCTATTCTATAAGGTACGTCTAAACCAGGTCTTGTTTGGAAAAGTTGACTCAGTTACGGATCGTTTCTTTAAGCCTGTAACTGCACACATATCTCCAAATGTCTGTGTCTATCATTCTGTCTGTTTGTCCTGTTTCTCTTTTCGTCTCTTCTATGTCTGTCGGTCTGTCTATATGTGTCAGTCTGTGAATGTCTGTATGTCTATGTGTCATCGTGTCTGTCTAGTTCTCTTTTTGGGTCTCTATCCTCTCTGTCTGTATATCCGTTTGTCTGTCTTCACATTTCTGTATGTGTCTCTGTGGGTATCCCTTTGTGTTTCTGTTGGTCGTTCTATGGGTGTTTTGGGTCTCGTTGGGTCTCTGTGTGTCTCTGTAGGTCTCTGATGGGTCTCTGTAGGTTTCTGCGTGTCTTTGTAGATCTCTGTGTGTCTCTGTGCGTTTCTGTGTGCCTCTGTGTGTCTTTGTGGGTCTCTCTGAGTTACTCTGTCTGTCTCTCTGTTTGACTTCGTCGGTCTGTGTGCTTGTCTCGTTTGGTTTTTCATTGAGCCCCTTCTTTTCTTTGTGGGTCTCAGTGTGTCTCCATGGGTCTCTGTGTGTATTTTCCCACTCTCGTTCCACCTTTCCTCCTTTTCTCCATAATTCTGTTCCCTATCTATGTAACCTATCTATTTGTCAGTCTTCATTTATCCTCTAAATACATGTGCCCCTATATAACACTCATTCTTTCTCGTTATCTTCTTCTGTTTGTATTTTTATCATTCTTCCGGTATTGTAGGCAGCCGGCGGTTTTAATTTGTCAGATTGTGGTTCACAATATAAAATTTTGAAATCTAGCTAGCCACGATACCCGATAAAGATTCGTAAGCTGATCCGGATCGAGATCGACCTCGTCCTGATTTCTGCTCCGAGCTATTCGCAATCTTGTTGATCGGGCTATACAAAACTTTGCTATTCAATTAAAACGGGCCTATGGTTTCGACCAGGACAAAAGGAGCGATTGCACGTGTCACAGAGAAAAAAAAAGGGGGGGGGGGGTCTGGCTAAACCGACGAGACAAATTTGATAAATAACAGAGGGGGTGTCTCACATCTGCCCACGCATTAATTTTCTTTTTATTCTGCAAGGTGATAAAGGACCATATACAAGCTATCATATGAACAACAAAACTAGTTTTGACTTATGGTAGCATTTCGTATATGGGAATTAGAATGCATCGAGGGTTGGTACATAATTTGAATATAATGAATGTGCTTTATTCAAAGACAACTGAATTCAATTACAATACATGCATCTATCTAAAGTATACATGTCTTAACACAATTTCAACATCTAACAATCGTATCTATATGTTTGAGGGAAACAGTTTATGATCAAAGAATTTTACTTTTATTGCTATGGTAAGCAACATGACTGTATATGGGCAAGTTAAAAAAATGTGACCATTCACATGTACATGCATCGGCTTTTACAGAGAAACATATTCTACCCAATCAAAACTAAAAAGATGTGTTATTGTGTCTTTATACTGGATACTAAGTTTAAAGAAAATCGCTTCACAAATAAAAAAGATATGTCATTAAACATGTCAAAATATCAGGAGTGAAACGCTTTTTGTGTGAGACTTAATTATCACTTGTACCAGGTTTCCAAGCTATTGTGAATAAAAGACAGTGACAGGATACTACAATAAGCAATTGTAATTAATAAAACAACATGTGCATCATCATCTTAAAATTACCTTTTCATCTTATCTTCACTGGTTTAGGATGTGGAACCTGCTTTATACAATAACCCTCTGAATTTGATGTCTGGAGTGAGATACTTATTTTTTAAAATGTGTTCTCATGTTTGTCTATTCAGCCAGAAATCTACCACTCAATTTTTCTACGAAGCCATCAACCTTGTTAGCATTTTGCACTCTACTATTTAGGGATTCGTGAGTTACAATATCTCATATTGTGCAATATATATGCTGTCAGGAGTGAAACGCTTTTTTGTTGTCATTTTGCAAGATTGTGGACACAATTTTAGCTAAAAGTTAGTGAACATGAATTTTAAATATAATTTGGGCATTACTTAACCATTTAGAATAGTTTTTAGCCATCCTTATTTAAAGAAATCTGGCTGGTATTCTGTATAAAATAACTGTTATTCTTAAAATGTCACACTTTTGTCACATTTTTTAAAACCTGCCTATATGCGAAAGTAGCTCTTTTGACTGATAAAGGCTGACATTTCAATGCTTTTTAATTTACAATGTTTGAAATGATATATAACTTTGTCCATGGAATGCAAAATTTAAGTATTCAAAAGTGTGATAAAACTAGTTATATTCATGATCCAGTGAGAAGATGTTAAAATAAATCAATATGAATGAAGTCAATCATTCCCAAACAACATGTCTAAATTTCATCGATTTCATGGGTTGTCATTGCTATCGAATATTATTTTGCCCATCCTCACCCTCTCCCAAAGATTAAAGTTTTATGGTTGTCCAATTTGAAGGCCGATGCAAACGACAAAATGTATGTTGCTGAAACAAAGTATTGTGTACAATAAAGCACAGAAAATATTGAGACAAAAGTAAATCCTAGACGAAAATATCGGGGAAAGGGGATTTCTGAATATAGATTTTTTTAAGTTTATTTTAACTCTAGATAGACAATAAAGTCATCCCTCAAAATATCTTGATTAACCCGTTCCCACACAATGACGCCCTTTGACTCCCTACAGGATAATTGCTTTAGGAAACATTGTGGCATATCAAATATTAAAAGAATTGCTTGTGACAAGCAATTTCTTCATTTTCCAACAATGATTTGTACCTAGAAAGATTAGAAAATGTAAAAATTAATTCACTTGAAGTTGTCGTCTGTAACATTTTTGAATTTGGATAAGTCTTAAATTTCACCGTCTTGTAATGGGTCAAACAAGATATTCAAAACCGTTTCCGTTCATTTACATAAACATCAATATATAAAAAAAAACATTGATATAAGTTATTGTTGGCGCAAGATCGTATGGCACATGTTTACGTTTAGTTCAAATGTAAACAAAACATTGTTCGATAAAACGCAGAAAAATCTGAACAGTGAACAGACCACTCTACAACTGTACTTAACCTTTCAACATGTCTACGGCACTACTTGTAAAGAATTTATTAATCTTTTGTACAACACTGTTTTGTTTACATTTGGACAAAATGTAAACATGTGCCATACGATCTTGCGCCAACAATAGTTAAATATAGTCATAGTCATAACTCTAGACTTGTATACAAACACTAAAGACCAATACATAAATTTAACATTTATAAGTCTTCAAAAATGAGTGGCAGATAAACAATAGACTATTTCATTTATCATTTATATAGGGATATTTCATCATAATTATTTGGCTATTGATTTTAGATTAAAATCGTGTTATGAGATAAATTACCTGTTTTAGACGTTGTATCTATCATTTGATGCATAGTTAATCGGGTTAATTACCAACGGTATAATTTATAAAAACAGAATATAAACATCTGCCACTCCCGATAGTCATACTATATACCAATCAATTTATAGTGAGTTATGCAAATTAATGTCTTAACTTGTTGGGTCATTTTCAACAAGGAGTAGAGTGTATGTATACAAGTCTAGAGTTATAAACTTTGAGTTATACATTTCTGAATATTCGTGTCGCGTGTTAAAAACACTAAGATTAGACTAAGTTACTAAAGGTGAGTTCACATTGGCGAATTTTCCTTACGAATCCTTACGAATTGGACATTCGTAGGCCATTCGTGAACATTCTTAAACAATACGTTAGCATCCGTAAATAACTCGTAAGAATGAAATGCCTTTTTTCTCAATGTCAGCTACTGAATGATGATATAGAGATAATATCTTATTGTTTACAACAAAAAAATTAAATGACATTGTAAAAAAATCGTGCATACTCATAGATTTCGTTTTCAGTTGTCCAATCGGAAAGGCATACGTAAGTAATCGTAAACAATACTTAAACATTCGTAAATAACTCGCAATATATCGGCGACTATGGCAATGATTCGTGTTCGTGTTTTTTGGCATGTCCAAAATTTTCTCACGAATGTCCACGGATTGAATGTCCCGTTATTCATTCGTAAATGACTCTTAGTTTATCGCAAATCACTCGCAAATCATCCGTGTGTGATTCACGGATATATACGATAACTTTAGGAATATAAACGAGCCGGGATGTTTAAAAAAGCGCACTTATGGTATGACATTCAGAGAATGGTACTAAAACAGACCAGGCTCCGCAAAAGGCCTAATTAGGGTTATGTTTGATAGAGAAGCTGAAAAGAGGACAGTGTGAGTCCTGGTAAGACCTTGTGTATATACAGAGTCTTATGATGATAGACATCCTAGTTTATAACAGATATGAACGTCATCGTTTGTTATATGTTTTGTTTATGTGTGAATATTTCTTATATCATTTTGTACATAATGTTAACAATAACAAATATTTGAATTGATTTGATTTGATTGAGAATGTCAAAATTTTTGACAAATAAAATTAATGATAGAGAAAATACTATTTAACCCTTTCCCAAACGCCAAAAATTAATACAGTAGAAACACTAGGGTTTCTTTCCCAAACGGCAACATTTTTCATTGTTTCAATTTGAAAGGAGTTACAGACGACACAATTAATTGATGTAAGAAGTGGAAACTTTGTATGTTATTGAATAGAAAATTCTGAGTGAACAGAAAGAATTGCATTGCTGATTATTCAGCAATTTATTCTTTTCTCACAATATTTTCCAAAACCATGGGACGTCAAAACTAGATTTTGTTTGGGAAAGGGTTAATTGTTTTGTTGGTACAACCTTAGCTTATTTCGTTCGTAAGATATGTTGTCTTGTCAAATGCTAGATTTTCAATAACGAGATTGTCTTTCTTACAACAACAACAATAACAAAATAATAACAAAGGACTCGTAAACATTCGTAACTAAGTCGGTAATACTCCTATTGATTCGTAATTAATCCGTAAACAGCCCGTAAACTAGTCGTAGAAATACGTAAACCGTCCGTTAAATTCGCTCAAATCGTAACAATACGTGTACCTTTCGGCAATGTGATTACGAATGTCCAATTCGTAAGGAATCGTAAGAAAATTCGTCAATGTGAACCGACCTTTACACATGTCTTCTATCTAAACAGTTTATTGAACAGCTTTATTTGAACTTTTATTACTTACGACCCTTTAAATTTCGCATGAAAATTTCCATTAATGTGTTCTCTAGTTTGATATTGCTACCCCAGCATGGCGGGAACGTCATGAATTGTGCGTTTGTCCCATCATTTATGAACGGACCATTCATCTCAAACCCACAATCCCTTAATGCTGATTGGAGTTCTGTCATATCAAGTTATAATGTCAATGATGCTTGGTTAAATCTCAAACACACCTTCCTTTCAGTATTGAATAAATGTGCCCCTTTAAAACATTTAAAAATTAAGCAGAGAACTGAACCCTGGAGAAATGATGAAATTTTACAGACTATTCAAGCACGAGATAGTGCTTTTAAGAAGTATAAAGAAACCAGACTTTCTTCTTTTTATCCATCAGTTCCTTTTAAAACTACTGTGAAAAAAAATCTTATGGACATATCTGAATAATCCTTTATACTTATATTTCATTAATTTTAGTCAGAATATATTTCTTACATTCATCATGACCGACTGTTGTAATGATTTCTTTTTAAATTTTCAGGATATCAGTATGATAAACATTACCTTATGGTCTGTCAAAATGTGATACTATAGTCTGTGATATTCAAATTCGAATTACTATTTATATTTTCATTCCGTTAAATTTGACACCAAACCTTATGCTAAATTATTCAATTGTAAACATGACGTTCTGTGCCATGCCTCCATTATCTGGGACCAGAATGGAAATAAGAGGACTCAATATTGCTGCAATGTGTTTTTACTATGCCATGTTTTGTACTCTTTTACCAAAATAAACATATTATTATTATTACTATTAACCACTAGGCACTCCTTAACATCTCGGCACAGTTCATCGTAGACGTAACGTCAAAAGTTGCGGACCAAGCCAAAATTGGCTATGCACTTCTGTTTAAAACAGTATATTTGTTATTTTTATTTGAGAAACACACATGTATTTGGTATCATGTAAAAGATATTGAATTGTAATTTATTAATAATACTCGGCAAAACTGCTAACGCATCACTCAGATCTTTGTTAATATTTTTTCAACGAACCTACAGAATATGTTCAAAATTTGCACATGCGGACTACCACCATTTGATAAGAAGCCTATGAAATTTCATAGTAAATGCTACAGCTTGTTTTGAAATATTGAACTTTTAATAAGGACACCCTTAATTCTAACATTCATAAAGTCTGAAATTTGATTAAAATGCGAAATTCATGCATAACTTTCAAACCTTTTGTATTGGCTGAAAGAGTTCCTGTGTAGAAAAGTTACCCTTCCTTAAACAGACCGACGGCTTTAATACTTTTGTGGTCGCGTAATTTCTTCCCGCAGAGGTAATGTTACATCACTAGTGTCGTTGGTGTCATTGTTGGCAACGACGGCGACGTCGGTTACGTACAGGCAAAAACGTAGCGGTCTTTATCTTATGAACTGTATGAGATGCAGTCTTGATATTTCATACATAGACAGGTCCCATCAAGACCTTTCACCTGAGACCATAAAATTTGACCTTGTGACCTTGACCTTGAAAAAACGACATTTTCTTTTAAAAAGGTGCGTCTATGCGAGCTACGTTGTCCGCGAACAGCCCTTGTTATGTTAGATAAGGAATTAATTTTTTCAGACTTCAATTTCACAATAAACCAGCTTTCAAAATCAATTCAAACAAAAATGATTAAAGAAGATCACAAGTTACACGAGCCGAAAAACTGTTTTGGTCCCCTTTTCGTATGACGCGGCCACATAGAGAGAAAATTTAGAAATAGTTTTATGGATGAGTGCAGAAATTTGTGGGATAAACATATACCATATTATAAATCTAAATCTTTGACAATAAAGAGGTTATGCAACTTTAAAAAGTGATGTGTTAGCTCTTTTGCTGAGTATATATGTCGAATTTCAACAATGTTTGAATACAGACAATTTAATAAACCAAATAAATAAACTTTGACGCAGAAAATGACGTCGTCAAGTGTAACATAAATAACCAAACAAACTCGCGAAAATCCCAATAAAATAAAAAGTAATACTTTTTTAAGCGCGAAAACTTTTGCAAATTACGTCAGTGATGGCACAGAAGATATAGCGTAAATCTTACGGCAGTTGGGTGGTGTTAACAAACTATGGAGGAATGGAAAGAAAGAGATAAGTAGCGTCACGCTGTTTAAAAAACGTCATTTTTCGGTATGTCTAATTTTTAAATCTAATTTATTTTTTCAATAGCGATTGGAAATCAATATAAACAAATTTGGGACATACATCTGAGCTGTAGTTTTTTGTAGTAATTTTTATGTTTTGATTGGAGTTGAAGAAAATCGTTATTTCATTGCGTTTTTAGCGTCTTAAAAATGTCATATTTTCACTAAAACGGTCCCGAATGCAAGGGTGATTTTTTCACATATAGCTTTTTTCTAATAAAAATCAAAATATTTTGAATTTGAATTGATTTTCGACATACATCTCGGATACAATTTGAAAAAAAATAAATGCATATGTCAGTATCTCTTCAACTAGCGAAGATATAGAGTGTGATTTAGCGTCTTAACAATGTCACAAAAACGCGTTTTTGACGATTTGACGTCATTTTGATTTTTGAAGTATTCATTGCGTTTTACGATCATGTATCGATGCTCTATATATCAACTTGTTTTGTCGTTGTCTGTTTGACTATCTTGTTATTTGTGGTATATGCAACTTAATGTTAAAATTTGAGACCCGTAACGGAAAAGGAAAGAAAAGCATTGACCAATGCATAAGAAAACGTTGAGAGTATAGAATACATTTTTTGAAGTATAGCATTTCATTGATTTCATTTAATAATTATGTTGCAGCATTTGGTCTCGGAGTTTCGTTTTTTACATTTAAGGCATTGGTTGTAGACCCCATTTAAATGAATATTCTATATTTTGTCTATTAACGATGAAACCGATTATCTAAGTAAGTATTTTCATATATATTTTTTGTCATTTGTGCAAATAGAACTATTTTAATATCAAAAATATACATACTTGACAAGTTATATTTAGCGTATGAAACGGCTCCATTTCTCCTACAGGTGTAAAATATTCATTTTCAATATTCATAAGAACATGATTATTGAATACTTATTATTAAAAACTATTCTGTTGTTTACTTGTGATTTATGATGTATTGGTATTATTGTAAAAATGTTTTATTTTGGCCAGAGGTAAACAGGACGTGCCAAATGCCAAATAAAAAATGTTGAACTGAGTTGAGTTGAGTTGGTAAAACATTGATAATTTGTCATATCTCGTGTTTTGGGGAAAGTTGTAACTTTCACCTGTACACCTTCGCGTAACATTAACGTCGGAAAACGGATGATATGCGTGTTACAACGTTGGTCCGCTACTTTTGATGTTACGTCGTAGCATTTTGATAGTGATCTTTGTCGAATGTTGAAAAATCTTGACCGTTTCCAAAGTAAGCAGCGTTGTATCCGTATAAACAATTGGTGTCTTCTGCCGGACCGGCAAGCGTCAACCGATAATTTCGTCGGGGTTGAGTTTCAACTAGTTTAAACTAGTCGTCCTGGTAGGCTGTAAAATTAAAAATCGTCAATGACAAAATTTTATACTCGTAAACTACTATAAAAGGCGATGCATTCATCTGAATAGTTGCTAGGATCTACATGTAAAAAAATTGCGAAGTTTGTATGCTGAATCTTGAAAAGCAATGAGCTTTTTTGGACACTTACGTTTTAGATACTGCTCTTCTTCTGCGAAAGGTTCATTTAAGTTCAAGCACTGTTCAAGAACGTCTCGTAAGATCGTTAAATGGCTATTCTAAAACTATTCTAGAACAGATTCGTAGGGGTTGTTATGGCACAATTGAACCTGACAAGCTGAAATTAATTAAGGCAAGAAAAGAGAGAACCTTGGTTGATATGGATCGTGGTGTTTGTTCGTGTCTGAACCAGTATTACAATAACACGTCTGATCCAAGTCGTTAAAGTACAAGGACTCGCTCGATCTTCTCTGACATTTGTAAGCACAGTGTAGCAGACTCTCGGCTTGCTCAATATTTGTCACAATGGACAGCTTTATGGGTCGTTGTGCGGTCTCGAACATTAAATATGACCCATATTCTATAAAACCAGTACACGTAAGCCAAACTTGCACAATTACCAGAGAAATAGGCATATACCGAATGAACGCCATTTTACAATACAAATGATAGCAATATTACGCTAACAAGCTATTCCGAAAATGATTTGCATATGAACAAATTACTGGATTTGAAATGTTGCAACAAATTAGCATGTTGCAGATTGTTATCCACCCAACCATCGTTCACTGACACTGAGGTTATTTGTCACTTATTATGCAATTCTGATTCGAGATATAGATCTCTATAACGACCAAATATTTTTCCAGTTGACCATATATAGAGCTGAAATGAATTTAAAGAAGTTCAAGACGGCAAAATGAATTCTACAAAAATGAGCAAAACGTCGCATTTCAACAAAAACCTAGTAAATGCAGCTTGTTGGCTGCAGTTACAATTACTTACTTACTTACTTACTTACTCCTCTTCACTCCCCGTGGAGCATAGGGCCGTCACCAGATCTCTCCATCTTGCTCTGTCCTGTGCTGCAGCTTTTGCTTCCCCCCAAGACATTTTGGTTTGACGCAGCTCACTGTCCAGTTACAATGATTTACTTAAAAAAATCAGCAAAATGTAATCATGTGCGATGGTTATTTGAAAAATTCGCGGAATCATTCTGTCTGATCAATCTTAAGTATTCGTTATTCAGAATGCAAAATATCAACATACGTTTACAAATAATTTCTATATATACCCTTGAATAAGGCCATGTCTTGCCGGTTGCCTTACGCCAGAGTGTCACGTAACGTCACTTCACTATATTTGAAGTCAGATCTGTGAAAATCGATTTAGATTAATCCACCTCGATTCTGCTTCATGGAAACTGCATTAGTACTCGCGCCGAATGTGTGGGCCAACTACAAAGTCCGAGAACTATCCCCGCTACAGTGTATTAAACTCAGAACCTCTTGTTCCAAAGGCCGACGTTCTGACTGTCGACCACGAACACAACAACATGTGCTGAGGAAGTCACTCAAGGAACATGTCAGAAAACTTTGGTTCATATTAGCATAATGGTTGATTTTCAAAGAATGTCCTCATGATTTCTGTAAGTGGCCTAAGGCCTACCCTGCCAACCTCACGTGTCACGTCATACCGAAAATTCGCAAACAACTTTGAAATGGAAAATCCAATAAACGTTCCTGTAAAGTTTAATAACATTTGGCAAAATAGTTAAGGAGAAAGTGAACTTGAGGAATTAATAAACCCGGTGCTGTCACACTCACCTTTTGTGACGAATAACATATTTGTGACCCGTCACGCTAAAAGGGACCTTATCCGAACTCCAAATATCCAAGTTTTTACAAACTTGTCAGACTCAGCACAGGTAAACCAGATCCCGTATGCGAAAAGTGAACATATTGTAAGATAGGGACAACATTCCAGATTTAGAAAATTACATAAAAGTGAAAAGTGTCGGCCCTAGTCTGGCTGCGCGGACTGCGCAGACTGACTAGGGTCGATATTTTTCACACATCCGATAAGGTCCCTTTTGGCGTGATGGGTCACATTTACGAACATATGTTGAAGAAAGTTACCTGAAGAATATTGCTATTAAGTTTACTTCAAATCGGCAATTTGCTTAGAGTCAGACAAGCCCCGTCCTGCCACACCCTCAGTTTTTGACGAATCAATCATTCGCAATCAACGTATGAAAAGGGTCACAAAGGGTCAAAACTTTCCTGGGCAAGTGAGGCCACAAGTGGCCAAATGGTTTAGGAGAGGACATTTAGTGGAATCGTTGTCTTTCGATGGACGACGAACAACGCGGACAAAGGGTGATCACAAAAGTTCTACTTCAGCACGTTATTTTTGTTTACATCTAACAAATCTATAAGTCGGATAAGCCCGCCCTGTTGAGCCCTCATTTTTTACGATTTATATTGACAACAAGTTTTCAAGAACAGTTCCTGCTAGCATTTGCCACAATTGCCCGAATGATCGATTTTTAAATAACTATCTCGTGATTTCTAAGTCTAATAAATTCTGCCCTGTACTTCGATATTTTTAACGAATCAAGAATTCAATAACAGATTGTTATCAAGCAAATTCATTGCATTGATTTCCCCCGCCGCAAAATATTTTGTTTACTCTGTATGTATATGGCTTCACCAAAAAGGGGCAGTAACTATGAATTTAATTGTCGAATCGGGAAACCTCGACGAAAAGCGCTTCTCCTCTCTGTAGTGAAGCTTTTCAAAATGCTTCGTTGAAA
The DNA here is from genome assembly GCA_963680895.1 of Fragum sueziense. NCBI lineage: Eukaryota > Metazoa > Mollusca > Bivalvia > Cardiida > Cardiidae > Fragum > Fragum sueziense. The sequence goes on from OY804595.1 coordinate 45,661,775, forward strand.
TCGACACAATAGTTTCCAAGAAATAGCGCGGAAACGAATATTAATCTTTATATATAGTAATTCTAAATTTAAAAATCGAACGGGTAACCCCGACAATATGCGTACCTCCTCTTTGTAGAGAAGATTTCCACACAGTTTCATTGAAATCGAGTCAATGGTTTCCAAGAAATAGCGAGGAAACGAATATTACTCTGTATTTAGCTTCTACAATCAGGGACAGTAACTCTAGATTTAATAATTGAATGGGTGACGTCGACGATATGCGCATCTCCTTTTTGTAGTGAAGCTTTCCACAAAGAAATAGCGCGGAAACGAAACACGGACGAACGGACGGACCGAAGGCCGGACGACGCAAAAGCAATATACCCCCCCCCCCTAATGATTTCATCGGTGGGGTATAAAACAGAGTCACCAAAGGAACATTCATAATATTTGATCCAAAGTCGCCTGATGACTAGGGAGATCGATTGAATTCAGTTTTAACCCTTTCCCAAACGACAAAAAATTAGGGCGATCCAATTTGATAGCTGCTGCAGACGACAATATGGATGTTAATTTAGGTTGAATTTGTGTACAATTTAGCTCAGAAAATATTGAGACAAAAGGAGAAAGTGCTGATTATCAGCACTTTCTTCTTTTGTCTCAATGTTTTCCCAAGTCTATTCTCTTAGGGACGTCAAAACCAGGTCTTGTTTGGGAAAGGGTTAATACCCATTCGTTTTGATTTTAGAATTTCATTCGAAAGACAAAAATGGCGAGGGATCGAATCTACTATCCAAGTGTTACAAGGACCAAATCCACCCGCAGTTATTGCGGCCAAAAGGATTTTCATAACATCATCTAATGGATTATCTTAGTATGATAAACAACACTTCCACATTTTTGGCGGTTAATAAATTCTTTGAGACACTTGGGAAATGATCTCAAGGATAATTCCCACAAAATTAAGATAAATTTGAGGAAAAAATCCTAATGATAAATTTCAATAGAAGAGAAAGTGGTTTAACCATGGAAATAGGCGGGGGGCCAGTGGGGCCTACCATGCACCCCCCCCCCCCTAGACTTTTTGCCACTGGTGCCAAATTTTTCCTTATGTCCTACTTGTTGAAAATCAGAGGTGCCCCCAAGAAAAAACTCATTCCCGCTATATGAAACAGCACCGTTTCCATGGCAACCCTTATGCGCTTTTGAGAAAATGACAGTAGTTAAAAAACATCAATATCTCTGCTTACAGATATAGTAGATCAGTACTTTAGGTATCAAAATGAAGCTTAGACATTGTTCTTGAATTTGGAATGTGCATATGCAAATTAACTAATTTGCATATGCATGATTTTTAAGATTTAATTAAAAAAATTGATGAAATTTTCGTCGTTTTTTAAAATATGATACAAAAATAAGCTATTACTCACTTAGTTTGTTGGTTACATTAACAATTTTGGTATCAAATTGAAGCCTAGACATCCCTCCTTAATATACATCAGTCAAATAAGATATTTTTGCATGCATGATTTTTAGTGTGTTTTCTTTTTAATTTTGCCGAAAAATTTGCATATTCATGAATATTTGATATATGTAGTTCCTTCAAGTCTTATAGAAGGACTTACTCACTTTGTATATGTAAAACTTTATTTACAAAATAGAATTTGGCATTTTAATGTCATTTTACTGAATCAGAGTGCATTAAATCGTATTCTAGGGTGCGGTTTCCATGGCAACATATCTTGAAAAAAAGGTTTAGATGGTATTTTAAGAGAAAGGGCTTCTGTTCACTAAGTCTTGGATGTATACTGACAATTAATGTTTTAGATTGATGTTTAGACATCCATCTTTACTTTTTTGAATAGTTATGCAAATTAGCTAATTTGCATATGCATTATAATGAAGAATTAATTAGAATAATCAATTTAATTATCATCATTTTTCGTAAGTGCAGCTGAAAAATCAGATGTAGCTCTCATAGTTCTGAATATATATTAACACTTTTGGTATCAAAATAAAGCCTGGTCATTTCTCGTTATTTTCCAACGCAGTAATGCAAAATTATTTAATTTCCATATGTATGATTTTAAAGATTTAATAAGTATTTTTCATGATTTTTTTTGCAATTTCTATTAAGAATAAGACAGAAAAATGAGCTTTAGCTAATTAAGTTGGTGGTATATAGTTACAATTTGGATATCAAAATGAAGCTTAGACATTCATCATGGTTTTCAGTGATGCAAATTAGCTAATTTTCATATGCACAATTTTCGATATCTTTTGAAATATAATTTTAGTAAAGAAATATTTCAAATATGGGAATACGTGTGTTTGATACATAGAGTGATTTCAAGCTGTATATATGGACTAAAACATATTTTTATGTAACACTTCATGTTCACCACATAATTTTTCATTTTAAGGCTGTTTTACGAAATCAGTTTGAATTACAGTATGCAAGAAGGTCCATAGAAACATAATATTATCTTCCTTTATTGTTTTGATCACTTATGCAGATTAGCTAACTTGCATTAGCTATCTTGCAAATGAGTTTGAATAATGATATACGATAGAATTATCTTCTATTTGTTAATACTTATGAGATATATGGCAAATTCGACTTTGTTGAAGGACTTCATCATGCTATATTTTGATATCAAATATTCTGGAATTAATAGATTGTAACCCTTTTATGTTTGCGTGCCTTTCGGTCTGACTGTATGATTTATTGTGAAAAAGAAAGTGTTCGAAAAAAGACGAATTCTGATTAATGTGGGTTTGGCTTTGATTTACCAAAAGAGGAGAGCATGGATGGCATTGAATTATCACAATCCAGTATGCAACTTGACATGAGCATTGGGTTAACGACGAAACTTACAGTGAAAGCCAACTATCTAGTGATAGAAGGCAACTGGAGGAGTGTAGAAAGATATGGGGGGTGACTTCTCTCGCCTTAGTAAACAAAAAATGGGAAAAGAGACTATTTTCTTGTCACAAGGAAGTTACCTCAATATATACTCTCCATACAAACATGATCCATAAGTAACAAAATAGACCTGAACCGAAATTCTAATAGACCTGAACCGAAATTCCATGTACATCTGATCACATTGTTTTTCTTTCAATAACAAGTTACCAGTCCTTGCGACCATCAAAGGTTCAATAAGATAAGAAAGAACAGATACAGGTAGGCTAAAAAAGCATGTATTGAGTACAAAAGCATTGGTAAGAGCATTCTGGTCTTTAAGGAGAAGGGCTTTGGAGAAAATAATAACAATCTTTGCCTCTCCTACCAAACAGGAGACAAAATATACTCAAGTGTCATGATTAACGCAAGCGAGACCTTTCCAAGCCTAACCTAAAACGCCCGAAGCAAAATGACACCACAATAATTATTCAGATCAGCAACATACAACCACATGATATCTCCAATACCATCTGAAGCGAGCTACGTAAACCACATGGTCTCGAAGAAAACCCCTCTTGTGGGAAAGGAGGATAAGATGGTATGGATTATGTATACATTTGGAGAAGTCATCGTGTGTGAAATGAGAAGACAATCGGCTGTATGAGGCAGGAGAATTGGCACCTTTCACTTATTTTTCCTTTCTCGACTATCAAACTTAATCTTACAAAAGATGTTAGAGATCATAGAGTAATCATAGAGTTTCATATTTTTAGAGAGAAGGGGATCGATCGGCCAAGTAATGGTCGGAGTAGGACTATGATGCAGCTCAGATGAATGGAGATTCCTTATCTTAAATGAAAGAAGGGATGAGGATAAATTGTTCTAGAGAGATGACAGTGTCTGACAATGTAAATAAGCAGATTTTTCTGAGACTATTGTTAACAAGGTGGTCATACCACGTGATAAATGACGTCATAAACTGACGGTGTTATGGTAAATTGTCACCCCGACACACCACGTCTGGAATTTTCAAACGGCTGTAAGTACTTTGTTTTTTATTCAAATTAAACAAGACCTGGCCTATTCGAAGCGCAATTTTGTAAGCTTAACCCGTATATTTACATCTTGTACCCAAAAGTCACGGTTTTTGCAAAAATTGTGGACAACTGATTGAAAACGACAAAAATAAACCCTGCTACAACGGAGAGCGAAATCAAAATTGATACAAATTAACTATTTATGAGCTGGTTACATGATATCTCTGTACGTTTATAGTATTTTTAGTCTTAAATATTTTTTTTAGATAAATCAGAAGTAGAAAAGCAAATAAAATCTTGCCGGTAAAAGAACAAGTATGAGAAAGCTATATCGGGCAGCAGATATTAGGAAGCTACATTGGAAAGCAGAAATTATAAATATTTCACACCCGACTCTATTACCATAGTTTTCATGTTTTTTTTTGTGTTTTTTTTTTCGAGCCCGATTGCGGTGAGCGAGACATAGTAGTCTGGTTCCCTGTCGTACTATGTATTTTAGTACGTCAGGCATTCACTAAACATGGCCGCCTCCAGTGGAGAAATTTAATTACAAAGATAAAGAGCAAAGTTCTTTAATTTTGTGAGCAGGGAAGGGTCATTAAAAGAGTAGATAGGTTTCGGTATATTTTTAATACTAGCAATAAAAGATTTATATGACCTCAAAGCAAACCCGAATAAAACGGTTTTAAATTATGTACATGAAAACTATATTAAGGCAATTTGGATGCATTTTCTACCAGAGGTCCGAATAGCTCAGTGGTAGAGCGTCTGACTTTGACTCCAGAGGTCTAAGGATCGAATCCCACGTAGGGCAAATGTTTTTCGTCTACTTTTTGTTTTAATACATTTTCTCAAACCAAACTATTCTAGAAATCACTAAGATGCAATTAAAGCGTAATTGCTAATTGTGTTTTATTACGTCTTTGCAATCTCTAGAACCATTTGGTATGAAAAATGTAAAAAGAAAGGGGGTGTGGCTAAAATATGTTACTCTCTTGTGATTCGAACCAGGGACCTCCGGATTTCAAGGTAGACGCTCTAACCACTGAGCTAATCGGACTACTGTTTAGAATTGGATCCAAATTGCCTTCATATAGTTTTCATGTATATATTTTAAAACCGTTTTATTTCGGGTTAGCGTTGCGGTCATGTAAAACTTTTATTGCTAGAGTTAAAAATATACCGAAACCTATCTGCTCTTCTAATGACCCTTCCCTGATCACAAAATTGAACAACTTTGTTCTTTACCTTTGGTAAAATATCAGCCCAGTGGGCGCAGCCATGATTACTGTGTGCCTGACCCAATAACGCATTATTAGGGGCAGGTAAGCCAGACTAGAGACATAGTTCCTTGTCACTATATAACAGCTAGGTGTACGTGCGTAAGTCAGTCCGTCAGTTCGCCCGTTTTAGTCCGTGGCATAACTCCAACATTTATGAATGGATTTTAAGCAAAAATAGCGAAAATTTTGTTCTCTGCCAATGTAGACCTGATGTTTGAAAGAAATATCAGAAAACTACAAGATCAAGGTAACAGCTCACTGTCAAATGTCAAATTGAAATTCATCTAGAGCATTTTGCGGACTCGATAGCAATTTTCATGGGACAACCATCTAGTTTGATTGTGTTTTCCCTGGCTCCTAAGTATTTGACCAGTCATGCGTAAAAAGACCTCAATGGAATTCTATTCCCGTTTAGTCTGTGCAAACTGCACAGTCTGATACGGGTCGCTACTTTTCACCATTGTCATTTGGCCCCCCTTTGTGTGACTAGTCCCGTATATTTCTGAGTGACTTGAAATGTAAACATGAAACCACATTTTTAACTTAAAGATCTATAAACTTTGTCTGAGATTCGTGTTCGTTCTTGAACGAAACCTTAGTAGTCCTGTCCATGTGTCTAATTATATGACGACAGTTCCATGGTTACTTTAAACGTTTCTAGGTTATAAAAAAATTGAAAAAGTGAAAAAAAAATGAATAAATAAACCGGATCATTCACACACGATTAACATTCAATCTTTATTTATTTTTCAGATGACGGTAGGCCTAACTTGTGAAAAAAGATAATAAAGATCGAAAAAAGAAGAACTAAAAGTTGTCTAACTTCTAAAACAATTTGTTATGATGAAAATTGCCAATTACGTGGAATTCCACGAGACACGTAAATGTCATAGATATCAAACGTTCACCATTAAAGCCTGTTACACCTCGTCAACTAAAGCGAATTAGAAGCGGTGGAAAGAAGTCGGTGGTGAAACAGACACCAACCAAAAAGTCATCTACAAAATAAGTAAGAGGAGCCCTACTTAAGGAAGAATTCAACACACCGAAGTTACAAAGACATAATATGTGAAAAACAGTTGAATAAAACATTATGGTTCGCAAAAGATACTCGTTTGCATTTGTTTTCTGAAACCATTCATAATTATGCTTTCCAATGTAGCTTGGTAGAAATTGCTTGCCGTTGTAGCCGATTCATGACGGCCTTTACTACGATGTCCTCCTACAGTTTTACCAATAGCACGTTCTTATGTAGGTAAATTTAGACTCATTTCAATGTCACTATGAAGTTATCAACATATTATTGATACAAATATGCCATTTTTCTTACAAATTTTGGGTTTGCTTACCGTAGTATCTACCAGATTTTTTCCGGTCTTCTACCAGATTTTCTCCGGTTTCACGAAGTTGTCCACGAATATTGCTTAAACCGCACTTTTTTGGAACAAGGTGTAAACATGTGTTTATAAATTACAAAATTGCGCTTCGAATAGGCCCGGTCTCGCTTATTTTAAACAAAAGATAAAGTAATTACAGCCGTTTGAAATGTTGATGTGGGGTGACAACTTACATTAACACCGTCAGTTTATGACGTCATTAATCACGTGGTATGACAACCTTGGTTAAGTTAGTAGACGGTGAAGACTATGAGTGTGACAATTGCTTATTCAAAAAGTAGAGTCATTTGAATCACAGTACCTATAAAAGATGACTACTGATCTGAAAGGATTCAATCAAAGTCCTACTCGTAGGGGTTGTATTCCAAACCCGGACAAGAAATCATGAATAGTTGAAATATTGTAGCAAAAATGAAAGAGAAGACAGCATTATGAGTATTGTAACAGAGACTGTATATGCTTTTAGTCTTAGACAGAGGATAAATTTCATAAGACTAAAGAGACAAACAAATCCAGATTAAGAGAGGCAAGAAGTTGAAGTCTGACCAACATTTGAGAGAAAGCCAGGATTACGAGGTTCATGGTATTGTAATGTATCACTTTGGCATCTGCACTTCATGGATTTGTGACATAAACAATTGTAGGCATCATACAGGAAAGCAATATCGGGTAATCAAGTTGGAGATTTGCATGAGAAGAACACATTCAATATTCTTCTAACGAGAAACCCTATCAAACACAGAAAAAAGAATGAAAGGTTTTATTAAAGGGACATTTCATTCCAATTTCATATTTTTAAAGTATGTCTTGATGCCAAGATTGGTTATTCTAATGAGTATAAATACTATTAGTTTTTTGAAATTGTTTCCGATAAGCGAGAAACACGCATTTAAAGTTGAGACATAATCGATAAATTGCATATAAATCCACAACAATTTGTTCAATTTTAACACAAAAATATAACTTTCTCGTAAACGGCGCAATATTTTGGCTTGAAATTTTCAGAATTTTCATAAGGAAATATGCTCTTTCAGATAAAAATAAAAGTAAAATTTATGACAAAAAATTCTGAAATGTCACTTTAAGTAAATTAAAGATATTCTTTTATTGTCCCATTGTTCTTTCCTTCAATAAAGAAAAAATGCACAATTTCCATTTTACAGGATGTAACACTGTTGTATCAATGCAGGACCTTAGAGCAATTGTTCGGACCTTGATTTATGACCTTGACAATCATACCATTTATTTTGGGGCTAAATGGTGAGTGTTTGTGTCATAGGGTCGAATATTTCGAATACGTCATGGACATTTATTATTAGCCAAATTCTAAATTCCATTATCTTTAGTTAGTCAAAGGTTACAGTAGTTTAATCTGTTATGATGTAGTTTATCTTTTAATCGATTCTACTTAAAGCAACTATGCACGTAACCATTAATCGAGCACATCATTCCATCCGCCATTTTATCACGATCCATCACAAGTCATTTGTTATTGTCAATAAAATAATAGCATTTACACCTTTACGTAGATGCAGGTATGTTGAACAATTTCCCTATTCAATTTATACATTGTTCAATCCATGTTAAGAACCATGTATGTATCATTTCATTGTCCATTGGGCTATTTCTTATGATTGTTTACATTTCTATTTTTAGACATCAGACGTATCAGTCATACATTAGATTCGAGAAGGTTAAATCTGTCGTTGTTATGCTTGCATCCCCCATCTACCGTTGAATGCTCTTGGCTGGCCGGCGACAGTGGCGCCCAACGTTAAAATCAACCACCAACTCGACCGATGATGAACCATGGTACCCAGACAAACGTAGATCCGGATGAGATCATCTCGCCATCTTAGCTCAAGTGCACTATTGTGAGTGTGAAATTGTTATTTATTTGTAAGGCCTTACATGTAAAAATCTATCTAGATAGTAACGCGTAACAGATCTGTAATTAAGGAAATCCAGTGACACTCGAAAGACATTCGGTGGACATTTTCACTCTTTGATGTGATGGATATGGACTTGATTGTTTACAGATTTATGTGTACATGTAAATTGCATAATTTGTTAAGACATTATTGGTAATAACTGTTATCATTTAACATATTTTGTTTGTTTACCTGTGTTGCAGTTGGTTGAAAAAACTTGACACATTGACTTTGTCTTCTAAGTATGAACATTGCTATCAAAGCAGTTTATGTTTTTATCGCAATGTTTTAAATAACACAGGTTGATGTATACTTTTTGTAGTTTAGATCTAGTTTAAATTCATAATTGAATAGCAGGTACTTGCTGATTACAGATTTGATCTTGTTTTGCCCTGTTTATTGATCATTATCATTTTTCAGATATAAATATTTACGTGTTTTTGCAGATAACTCTCATTTTCCATCACTGTTTTTGAAACTTATTTTGATTATTTACAGCACAAATTAACAAATACTAACAGCTTTAGTGCTAAGATAGTTAGATCTGTTAGCTTCGTTATGTCATATACATTGCGTTGCCTGTAAGTAATCATCTGGTTAGGCAGTTATTGCAAAAATGTTGTAAATTTTCAGGCAAATATCCCGCTTAGTGGAGCACGTGCGCACGCGTTAATGTTTGAATATTGGTAGGTTATTTATAACTGTACCATCGGTATGCCGCGATAGCTCAGTCGGTAGAGTGGTCACACTTGAAAGTGAGGGGACCAAGGATCGAAACTCGCGCGCGTCGGTATGCTACATGTTTTTTTTTTTATATGTATCTCTAATTCATTTTTTTTTCCTTTTCAAACAGTATTTCCAAATTGACAAATTTTCTTTCTGTTTTTTGTAGATTTTCGAAGGAGTGCATAATTTCCTTTTTTTTTTTTTTTTTTTTCCAATCTTTATTTATCCAATTTGTACAATAAATAATGCATATAACAATATATAACAAATTACAAATGAAATTTCTTAAATAGCATGGTTATCTAGTAGTACATTGATGTATAATTTCATAATTACCTCAAGCATGTGTAGCTTTACATAATTAATGAATAAGGATAAACAAAGATATATACTAATTAAAGATAGAAATAAAGAATGTTAGATGATCTTATTTCTTAAGCTTTCATGTATGTTTTTAAGTTCTCTGTGCCATCCTCCTAACAATTGCCCAGTTTATTTTAAGCCGTTCTTTATTTTTTGTTTTATCTATTATTTCGATCGTTAGCTTTAAGAAGTTTAAAAATCCGTTAACAGATGGGTTAGTCTTTTTCAATTTACGCATGTAGATATACTTTTCGTATTCTAAACATAATATATCAATATTTGATTTATTATTGCACCCTAACATGACATCTACACTGTTTAGATGAAAATTGGTATAAAAATCGTTGATACTTAGGTTTAGCAGATGGATTATCGGCTTTACCTTAACACAGTCATAAAAAAGGTGTAAAAGAGTCTCTTCATTTGACTGACAAAAGGTACAGAGGTCGTCATCAGTGATGGCCATCTTTTTTAAAAGAGAATTCGTTGGAAGTATTCGGTGAGATATCCTTGTTTGAAACCATTGCGTGTAAGTATCATTAGTTAATTTGAAAATTTTGGAGTAAATAGTTTTCCAGTCTGTGTTAAAATGATTGTAAATTGAGAGCCACATAGTTTGACTTCTTGGTTTTTCATCGTTTATTATTAATGTTGAATAGATGATTTTGTTCATATTGTTTTTTGTGATCAATGGAAAGATAAAACATGATGCACATGGGTTATGTGCAGTAAATAGCTTCGAGTTATCAACTTCAAAGTTCTGTTCTCTTATGAAAGTTTTAACTGCATTTCGAATGCTGTAAAACTCTAGAAAAAGCAATCTACCTTTTACGTGATCTTTTATATCTTGATAATTCTTAAAACTGCCATTTTCAGTCAGAATATCTTTAACGAATCTTACACCGTTTTGATAGAGACAATCGTTATAGACAAACTTTGAATCTATTGTAATTTTGTCGTTGTAAAAGAGCGGGAAATGTAGAACTTGAGTCCAATTTTCTAGGACAAACTTTTCGGTGTATGAAATATAGGCTCTTATAACATCAGCCCAAAAGCTATTATTTATGGTCTTAATAATGTGATCACCGAAATACTTTCCAGTATTAAAAAGTTTATCTATATCAAATAAAGTATTAGCCAATTGGTAGCATAAACTATCTGGGTGTACAACCATATTCTTTAACCACTTTATTTTCATAGTTTTGATAAAGCAATTAATATCAGGAAATCTTAGCCCACCGTCTTCATAATCTTTAATTAATATCGAAGTTTTAATTTTCGGCCGTCCGTCCCAAACAAAGTCTATAAATAAATCATTAATCTCTTTTAAAAAATCTGATGGTGGTGTTGGCAAGCTGATAAAAAGGTGGTTCATCATGGGTAAAAGAAGAGACTTTATGACAGTTATACGCCCTTTTGGTGTTAATTTCCGCCTTTTCCAAAATGTTATACAGTTTTTTATGCTTTTTAACTTTGGATAAAAATTCAAATTTATCATCTTTTTTAGATCAACATCAAATAGTATACCTAAAAGTTTAAATTGTGTTTCGCCCCACGATAATTTCCATCTCGTTTTAATGGATCGGGTGCTGTATTTCAAAGATCCTATCCATATAACTTTTGTTTTGTCAAAGTTGACGTTTAAACCTGATAATTCAGAAAAGTGGTTGAGTATGTCTAGAACTGAATGTAGCGATTTATCTTTCCCGTCTAGAAGGAGGGATGTGTCATCTGCAAATTGTGAAAGAAGAAATTCTTTGCCATTAACATTTATACCGGAAATGTCTTTGTTTGATTTTATCATTAAGTTTAATACTTGCGAACATAGGATGAAAATATAAGATGTGATCGGATCGCCTTGTCTGCATCCTCTTTTTACGTGGAAATTTTCGGAAATAAACCCATTTAGCTGTACTGACACTTCGGTGTTGTACAGAAAAAGTTCGATCCACTTTTGAATAGAGTCGCCAAATTGAAAAAAGGAGAAAGTTTTCTTAATGAATTTAAATGATAAGGAGTCGAAGGCCTTTTCAAAATCAATAAGCATTAAAAGTCCGGGTATTTTCTTTTCTTCACAAAGTTTCATAACATCATATATTAATCTGGTATTTTCGCCTATATATCGACCTTGTACGAAACCTGTTTGGTCGGGGGAAATGAGATGATCTAATGTTGATTTTAATCTATTAGCGATTGAACCAGAAGCTATCTTATATAAGACGTTTAATAGTGTTATTGGTCTCCAATTTTTTTAAATATTGTTTTGCTTTATTTTCCTTTGGAATACAAGTGATAGTGCCAAGTTTTATGTTTCGAGAAAAACAACCAGCCATGTATGCATAATTTAACGATCTTACAACAAAATGACCTATTTTTTTCCAGAATACTTTATAAAAATTTGATGTGAAACCATCGCATCCTGGGCTTTTATCATTTTTCATTTGTTTTAAAGCTTTCGATACTTCATTGTAAGTAAGTAAGCCTTCTAGAGATTCTGCTTGTTGGTGATTTAATTTATTATATTCAACATTTCGGAATTCTCTTTCTAGGTTAATATCTGTTTTATGTGGACGTTCATTGTATAAGTTTTCGTAAAATGTTTTAGTTTCTTTCAAAATTTCAGTTTGAGAGTATATGCGAGAACCGTTTTCTTTTTCAATAAAGGGTATGGTTTTCTGTTGTTGATACCTTTTTTCGAGATTGCAAAAATAATTCGTAACTTTTTCACCTTCATCAATCCAGTTCGATTTTGATCGTATAAAAGCGCCTTTTAATCTTAATTGTCTGATCTCATTTAGTTCGGATTGCAAGGTTAATAGTTGTTCTTTATTTGTGTCATTCAAATTTTGTTCTACTTCAATGATTTGGGACATTAATTGGTTTTCTCGTTGCACCATTTCTCGTTTTTTATAAGACGAATATGAGATTGTTCTACCACGTATTTCCATTAACAAGGTTTCTAAAAATAGTTGATCATCAATAACAAATTGAATTTCTGATTTATCCATATTTAAAACGGTTTCGGGATTGTAAACGGGTAAACAATATTGTAATACAATTTCATCGATTTTCTCGTTAATACAATTAAGGAAGTTTATATCATGTAAGTGCGAATTGTTGAATTTCCAGTAACCTTTTCCGTAACTGGTTTCTGAGAATTTTAATGCTAAGAAAATAATAGAATGATCAGATTTGTAACTTATATCAATGTCACAGTTTTTTACAAATTCAAAAATGTCATTAGATGTTAGGAAAAAGTCTAATCTTCCTTGTTGAAAAGGAGTGAATCTTTTCCATGTAAATTTTTGGCTATCTCCATGAATATTTCTAAAGGGGTCTATAAGATCCCTATTGTTTATTTCTGATAACAAATGTTTTCTAGCCTTAATGTTGTTATTAATGTTTTTGTAATTGTTATAATCAAGCGATGGATCTAAAACAAGATTGAAATCACCACAGACAATAAACTTATCATCACTATTCATTGAGTCAATAGTTTGAAATATAAATTGAAAAAAAATTGGATCGTCCTTATTTGGTGCATATATATTTATCAAAAGGAATTTATGGTCTGAAAAAGATATTTCTAGAGCTAGAAATTGTCCTTTATCATCTTTTTTAGTATTTAAAACTTTTATACCAGAATTTCTTTTGATTAAGATACAAACACCTTTTGAGTTGTGATTTCCATTACTAAAAAAACAATCTCCACCCCATTCTGAATAAACTGTTTTTTCAACATCCCCGGTAAAATGCGTTTCTTGCAGACAAATAATATCAGCGTTTTTTTCTTTAAATAATGTAAATAAATCAAATCTTTTCTTATTTTTGTTTAAACCACGGCAATTGTAAGATAATATTTCTAAACTATCTGTCATTGTAATGGAAGTCAATACTATAAATCTCTAGTAGGCTAATTAGTAAACAGGATGGCACAGAGCTACACATAATATTAAATATTAGCAACCTTCTCTCATGGCAATTCTTTTTAATCAATGACGAAGTAGATTTTAAAATATTACTATGATCAAGGTCATCTAACATAAACAAACTATTGAGAACAAAACGAGGTAACAAAACTAAATCTATAAACATAGTGAAAAAAGAAAAGTTGAGTTTGGTTACTTTAAAAAAAATGGATATTGTTTGATTTAGTTCAACATGTGTAAAAATTGAACACTTTATATTTGCATACATTAACAGGCGTTCTATTTTCTAACCACAGTATGTATGTCAGTATGATTGATTGGTCAGATTTACCCTTTATCAAAAAGATGTGATAATAGAATGTTCCATATCAATTTATGACAAAAACAAACGTAAAATTCATCATAATTATGTTAGAAATTGTTCAAATTCATGTCCAGGCTTATCTTAACCCTTTTCTAACAAGAAATGGTTTGATGTCCTTAATATTGTTATGGCTATTATTAGGGAAGGCATTGCGACAAAAGGGGGTAATGCGACCGACCAATATTCTCTTCTTCTGTCTCTATATTCTTTTTGCTATATTGCAAACAATATTCTGGTTATTATCTAAATACATTTTGTCGTCTGCTTTTGTTTTAAAACTGGACAAATTCAAAAGTATGTCATTTGATAAAGGGTTAAGTAAACTCTGTTTTATTTTCACAATAAGATTTAGGGTGAGCGATGATCGATCCATTTCAGAATAATCAGATCGGACACGCCCACTCGGTGCATAATTTCCTAATGAGTTTTTTTTCTGTTGTTTTTCAGAGATCCATTTACGAAGAATAATGACAGTTATGATTTCGTGATTTTGTATGAAATTGAATTTGTTTGAAATTTGATTCAAACAAATTTAATTAGTTGTTATATATTACTAAAAACTTCTGAATAGTATTGTGTTTCAGCAAAAAAAAGGACGACATCAACTTTGGAAGTATTTCACGTGCACGGTTAAATTAGTGTAGTGAATTATATCAACCTGTGTACTGTAGCCGCAGTGGTCTAGTGGATAGAGCGTTGGAGTTGTAAACCAGTATACGGCAGCAAATTGGGGTGTGTAGGTTCGAGCCTTGCTGGCGACGTAATAAATTTGGTACAGGAAAATTGTGTCGCTGACTTTTACATGTCTTGTTCTAAGTACGCCGGCATTGGTCTACATCTAGATGGTATATTGATAGGGATTGTTGTCAATTTGCTAAGTTCTATTTATAACTCGCTAGTTGTCTCAGTAGTAGCGTTCGTTATAGGGATTATTTCCCTTTGTGAGAGAATTGTTGTCAGTTTGGTAAATTCTATTAATAACTCGCTAGTTGTCTCAGTAGTAGCGTTCGTTAATGGGATTATTTCCCTTTGGTAGAGAATTGTAGAAGTTGTTACAAGAATAACTTCCCTTTGTAGTGAATTGTTTGTTCTGGCATCCAGAAAAATTGTCTCTTGTTTTTTTTTCTCTTCTGTGTGTGAAGATAGTAAGAATGGAGGGTGACATTTCTGAAAGAGAGTACAGAAAGTTGAGGAGAGATGCTGTTAGAGAGGAAGAGTTGAAAGCAATTGAACAGAGGAGAATAGTTGAAGAAAAGAGAGCAATGGAGGAGAGCAGGTTGAATGAAGAAAGTAATGCTACTAGAATACGAGAAGAAAGTTTTAGAACGATAGATGAATTTGCAGGAAGTGTCGATTTCTCGTATGAGTTTTTAGAGTTGGATAGGAAACTCAAGCTGCTTGCAGAGAATAGCAATGATGTTATGCACGAGACAAGAACCCCAATAACCAGTAGGGAAAAACAAACAACATTTACTACTGGTCGTATGACAGAGTGTAGTACGGAGAAGAGAGATAACTGTGTTGGAGATAGACATACGGATAATCCTGCTAGTGAGCAGGGAAGGGATGCATTTGGTATTGATGCCAGTGCTATAAAAAAAATCGGACACAGGCGCTAGGCCTAAGGTGAAAGGTGAAGGTGTTGCAAGTCGTGAATTGATTGATACCGTTAATCATGAATGTAGACAGATTGACTCTGAAATGGAACTAGAAAGAGAATACATAAGACAGTTGAAAGAAGAAAATGAAAAGTTAGAACATGAAAAAAGAAAACGTGATGATGAAGAAAGATTACTAGCTGAGAGAATCAGGGAATTAAAGATAGCAAAGGATGAGTTGAATGATTTCAGAAATGACCGAAGGCGCTTAGAGGAAGAAGTGATGAAAAGGAAGGAATATGAGATACTTAGAGACAAGAAAATTGAGTTTATGACTCAAAAGGAACAGGAATTGTCGAAGGGAATGACTATTAGGAATCAAAATGACACCCTAAATTTCCAAACACCGCAAGTAGGGAGTTATGGTGTGCCAAGAGTTCCACCTTTTTCGGGTACTGACTATAAAACCTGGAGAATAGAAGTGGATTATATCATGAATTGT
This sequence comes from Fragum sueziense, assembly GCA_963680895.1. Taxonomy (NCBI): domain Eukaryota; kingdom Metazoa; phylum Mollusca; class Bivalvia; order Cardiida; family Cardiidae; genus Fragum; species Fragum sueziense. The sequence goes on from OY804595.1 coordinate 45,677,795, forward strand.
GGTTTGTATCCGGAAATTTTAATTTCCCAGGCATTGAGAAGCTCTCTCAAAGCGGATACACGAAGGATTCTGTTAACGTTGCATCCCATGGCGACTTCCTATGATATCCTTACAAAGTTAGAGGATATATATGGAACACCTCAGACAGAGGATTCCATGATGCAAGAGTTGTTCAATGCTAAGCAAATGGACGGAGAAACTTCGGCAGATTGGGCTTTAAGGATAGAATCCATAGTGCAGGCAGCCGTGGAAGCAGGAGAAATCGTAGAACATAAAAGGAACTCCTTACTTAAGCAAAGGTTTTGGAAAGGTTTACGAAGTGATGTATTGCGTAGTAATACTCGAGTCACTTTTGAGTCTGAGGCGACTTTTGAGCTTTTAAGAAAGAAAGCAAGGCTTGAGGAGTTTGAAATCCTACGTCTTTCTCCAAATGTGATAAGGCCTAATTGGACTAGTAAAGATCTGAGGAAAGATGTTGACGTTTTTAAAGAACGGCCCATTTCAAATGAGCCCCAACAAGTGAACGTCCGCCAATCAAATGAAGTTCAAAAGCAAACAGAAATACTACAGACTCTGTTGGCAAGAATGGAAAGGATGGAAAAGGAGATAGCTGATTTGAAGAAGGAAAGAAAGGACTCGGGAAGTAAAGAGAAATCAGGATTCAACAAAGACTTCAATAAGACCTGGAGGAAGAAGGATGGTGACGGAAAGGATTTAAACCAATAGATGCTTCTATCTCAGGGCAGGATAGAAGCATCGTTGGTGAAGATAGCCCTAAAGAAACAGTTTGGCAGAGACTTGTTGGCGTTCCAAATGAGACTATTCTAAGTATAGAAGGTGTGACAACCAAAGCCCTTCTTGACAGTGGTTCGATGGTAAGCTCTATTTCACAGGAGTTTTACGAGAACCTTGGGAATAGGCCTGTTTTGAGAGACATGAATGATTTCGATCTGGATATTGTGACGGCGAATGGGACTTCGATTCCTTACTTAGGATACATTGAAGCGAATATACAGTTCGATTCACTTGAGAAAGGAAATGTTTCTACATTACTTCTCGTTGTACCCACAACAGACTATCACCACAATGTGCCTGTATTGATTGGAATGAATGTTATCAGACGGATAAAAGAAACAAACGTTGAAGTCAAGTCAACTCCGGCAGAGTGGAAATCTGCATTTGTTTCATTGGGTTTGGCGTCTGTTGGTACTGTCTGCACGACACAGCCAATAACACTAAAACCAATGGAGACAAGAACCATCAGCGGTTTCGTAAGGAAGAAACGAGACACTGAAGCTGCCGTCACGGAACCCCTTGAGGACACTTATACCTCAACTCCGCTGGTTTGCCCTCGTGTTGTTAGTCTGTGTCATCCAGGGAAAACAGCCCGCGTTCCAGTTAGGTTGTGTAATATCTCCGCACGAGTCCTTCGTATTCCTGCAAAGTCTGAGATCTGTCAGTTGAATGAGGTTTCTGTTTTGAGACACGCGGACGCTCCTGAGCTACTGGGACCTGAAAATGTAGATAACTCTGCTACATACAATTCCATTAATGCATACTTACCTGATACTGTTGTGTCATCACCTGAAAGAGAAGAAAAGAAGAAAGTTAATTTGCATGACGACTTCGGAATAGACATTGATGAGTCCGACCTTACAGACAGTCAAAAGCGGAAAATTTATGGACTCTTTAAGAAGTGGGACAACCTTTTTCCGAAAGGCCCACATGATCTTGGACGCACTTCAGCTGTCAGACATAAGATTGATCTGACGGATGATGCACCGTTTAAAGAGCCATATAGGAGAATTCCCCCAGCAGTGTTCAATGAGGTTCGAGAACACTTAAAAGAGATGCTAGAGATTGGCGCAATTAGGGAGTCAAAAAGTCCTTGGTCATCTAACATTGTGGTTGTTAAGAAAAAGGATGGGTCGATACGATTCTGTATTGACTACAGAAAGCTTAACAACAGAACGAAGAAAGATGCATATGCGATGCCAAGGATCGATGATACTCTACATCTTCTCAGCGGGTCGAAATTCTTTTCCAAACTAGATTTGAAGTCTGGCTACTGGCAGGTGGAGATGGACGAAGAAGACAAGGAGAAGACAGCATTCTCAGTTTGGGGGTTAGGATTCTATGAGTGTAATAGAATGCCTTTCGGATTGTGCAATGCCCCTGCTACGTTTCAACGTTTAATGGAACGTTGCATGGGTGACCTGAACTTGAGGGACTGTCTGATTTATCTAGACGATATAGTGATCTTTTCACAAGATATTGACTCACATATCGATCGTTTAGATGCTGTGTTTGAACGTCTAGCAACCAACAATCTGAAGGTCAATCCGAAGAAATGTGAATTCTTTAAGGAAAAGATTACCTACCTTGGACATGTTGTGTCGAGCAGGGGTATTGAAACAGATCCGGAGAAGACGAGAGCGGTTGAAAATTGGCCAGTGCCGAAAAGCGTCAAGGAGGTTCGTAAGTTCCTGGGATTTGTCGGTTATTTTCGCAAGTTTATTAAGGATTTTGCCGCAATTGCACGGCCATTGAATAACTTGTTAATCGGCCATCCATTAAAGACAGACAAACCGTCAAAGAAGAAGGAAAAACGACAACCATTCGTTTGGGGCTTAGAGCAACAGACTGCTTTTGATGAACTCCGGGAACAGCTGATCAATTCTCCGATCTTGGCTTATGCAGACTATAATCTCCCATTTAAATTACACACAGACGCATCATCTAAGGGTCTTGGTGCTGTATTGTACCAAAAGCAGGATGGTCTAGATCGTGTGGTCGCATATGCGAGTAGAAGTCTGAAGCCAGCAGAGCGAAATTACCCAGCCCATAAGTTAGAGTTCCTAGCACTCAAGTGGTCTGTGGTTGAAAAGTTCCATGATTACTTGTATGGATCCTCGTTTGAAGTTGTTACAGACAACAATCCGCTAACATATGTCACAACATCGGCTAAGTTAGACGCTGCTGGTCACCGATGGTTGGCAGCTCTGTCGAATTACAATTTCAAGACAAGCTATAGGTCAGGCAAGAAAAACATAGATGCCGATAGCCTGTCTAGAATACCGCCTGCAACTAGTCAAATCGACAGTCATATTGTCGCTGCTCTTGCTCTTGCATCATCGGCTTCACCTGTTGAAACGCCCGTCGTCTACTCTCTTGTGGATCCGGACGCAATCGACACAATAGATGTTGACTCTTTTCAGGATGTTGACCAGCCTGTTTTGGAGACGATAACTCTGAGTTCAAAGGATTGGAAGAAGGCTCAGCATTCCGACCCTATTCTCTCACGAATATTTGGCCATATTGAATCAGGCACGAAACCTTCAGCTCAGCGGGTTAGTGACCAGTTAGATCCAGCAGCCAGGTATTTGCGGGATTGGGACAGCTTGCAAGTCAGAGACGGGGTCCTCTATAGAATTTCAAGATACAGGGGTCAAACTTACAAACAGCTCCTGCTCCCTGAAAACTTGAGAGTAGAGGTCTTCAAGGCGTTGCACGATGATCTCGGTCACCAGGGTAGAGATAGGACGACTTCGTTATTCAAACAACGCTTCTTTTGGTCTGGCATAGATGCATTCATTGAAGAAAGAGTTCGCTGTTGTCGGAGATGTACGGCTCGGAAGTCCAAACCAGCCACAGCATCGTTGGTTCCCATATCATCGACAGCGCCTATGGAAATAATCTGTCTAAATTTCTTAAGTCTAGAGCAATCCAAGGGTGGTTTTGAAAACGTGTTAGTGATTACTGATCACTTCACACGATATGCACAGGCGTATCCGACCAAGAACCAGACTGCAAGGACTACAGCCAAAGTCCTTTTCGAGCAGTTTATCACCCATTACGGATTTCCAGCCAAGATCCACAGTGACCAGGGACCAAACTTTGAATCGTCACTCATTCAGGAATTGTGCAATATTGCACAAGTGAGCAAATCTCACACAACCCCATACCATGCCATGGGTAATGGTATGACGGAACGATTCAATCAGACTCTTCTGAAAATGCTTGGTACCCTTGATGATTCTAAGAAATCTGACTGGAAAAGTTATGTAGCTCCTTTGGTGCACGCGTACAACGTGACCGTGCACGAGAGCACAGGTTACTCGCCTTATTTCTTGATGTTTGGCAGGGAACCAAAGCTGGCCATTGATGCTCTTTTGGGTCTTAGCTTTGATGAGCTATACTCAAAGAGTAGGAATGACTATGTACGGAAACTGAAGGATCGGCTTGCGTTTGCATACAGCAAAGCGAAAGTGACAGCAGAGGAATCAGCTGAGACAAACAAGTCGCACTACGACAAAAAGGCCAAGGCTGCCGTCGTTAAACCGGGTGATATTGTCCTTGTCCGAAATGTTTCTCTCAGAGGTAAACAGAAGATCGCTGACAGGTGGGAATCAGATCCGTACATAGTGATAGAGCAACCTAATCTTGACACACCAGTGTATGTGATCAAGAAAAGGAACGGCTCATCAAAGAAGACCAAAACAGTTCATAGGAACCTTCTTCTCCCTTTGAAAACTGCCCAGATAGAAGAAATTGATAACGCTGATAAGGGGATCAGAAAATATGTGATTCCACAGAGGAGGAGAGAGAGTGTCAATTCTGACGAGGCCGAAATGTCGCAACGTCCAAGACGTCAACGTCGTCCTCCTGCTTGGCAGCGGTCAGATGAATGGGTACTACAGAGACCATAGACCTTTATACTAACATGTTTCTTTTTCCTATTTTCAGGAATAGAAACAGACTGGAGTAGCAGTTCACGCTATGCAGTATGAATTATCATATGCTGTTGTTCATAGTCAATATGACTTAAAATCGTTTCATACCATTCTCATCGTCCATTTAATACTCATGTTTTTCTCATGTTTTCATATGCAGCCGAGCCGTTACTGAAATGTCGGGACGCCATTTTTCTGCCAGGGGGAATGTGTCATAGGGTCGAATATTTCGAATACGTCATGGACATTTATTATTAGCCAAATTCTAAATTCCATTATCTTTAGTTAGTCAAAGGTTACAGTAGTTTAATCTGTTATGATGTAGTTTATCTTTTAATCGATTCTACTTAAAGCAACTATGCACGTAACCATTAATCGAGCACATCATTCCATCCGCCATTTTATCACGAGCCATCACAAGTCATTTGTTATTGTCAATAAAATAATAGCATTTACACCTTTACGTAGATGCAGGTATGTTGAACAATTTCCCTATTCAATTTATACATTGTTCAATCCATGTTAAGAACCATGTATGTATCATTTCATTGTCCATTGGGCTATTTCTTATGATTGTTTACATTTCTATTTTTAGACATCAGACGTATCAGTCATACATTAGATTCGAGAAGGTTAAATCTGTCGTTGTTATGCTTGCATCCCCCATCTACCGTTGAATGCTCTTGGCTGGCCGGCGACATTTGTGGGATGTACCTACTAAATTTAAGCAAAATAATATAAAAAGATTAATATACGAACTATTAATAATTTAATACTTGACTTAAGGGCTGCATGATATATTCAATATAAAAGTCATTCAACAATTTGAATCTTCAATTCATTGTTTATCTCAGAAGTATTCACAAATTAAAGGCAATTTCATTAAAAAGGGTCAAAATTAATTGTTTAAATTCATTTGAAATATAGCAAATGCAAGTTAGCTTATATGCATACATGCTAAAAAGAAGATGGACAGACTTTATTTTGATACCCAAATTGTAAGTCTACACCAAGAACTTGGTGAGTTATAGCTTTTTCTCTTTCTACACCTAAATGCTTTTAAATTAAAAGAAAACATGTTTCCGTGGAAACGACACCTTCTTGCATATCCAGGCCTAATGCAAAACTATTGTAAATACATTTTTTGAGAATTTTCCTTCTTATAATTTTCTGAAGCCTAATAAAGGAATACACTTATTGTGTTCTAATATTGGGTTTCAAATCTGTAAAATTAAAAAGTTATTTAGAATTCAAAAATGTTTTAAATGTTTAATTTTAAGAAACTTATTATTTTCCCCCTCTCCAGTAAATTTTACAAAACATAGTTACAATAGTTTTGCACTAAGCCCTCGGTATTGTTATTCAAACTAATTCTGTAAAAAAGCCTCAAAATGCTTAATTATTTTGTTGTCATGTAATGTTACATAAAAATATGATATAGTCTTTCCATACAGTTTAAAAATGCTGTGTGTATTAGATATTCGCTATTCCCTATTTATAAGTATTTTCATTAAAAAATGTGCATATGCAAATAAGCTAATTTGCATCACTGAAAACCATGATGAGTGTCTAGGCTTCATTTTGATATCCAAATTGTAACTGTACACCACCAACTTAATTAGCTAAAGCTTTTTTTCTGTTTTATTCTTGATAGAAATTGCAAAAAAAATTCAAGAAAAATAATAATTAAATCTTTAAAGTCATACATATGCAAATGTACTAATTTGCATTACTGCATTGGAAAATAAAGAGAAATGTCCAGGCTTTATTTTGATACCAAAAGTGTTGATATATATTCAGAACTATGAGAGCTACATCTGATTTTCCAGCTGCACTCGCGAAAAATGATGTTAATTAAATTGATTACTCTAATTAATTCTTCATTATAATGCATATTCAAATTAGCTAATTTGCATAACTATTCTAAAAAGTAAAGATGGATGTCTAAACATTAATCTAAAACATTAATTGTCAGTCTACATCCAGGACTTAGTGAACAAAAGATCTTTCTCTTAAAATATCCTCTAAACCCCTTTTTCAAGATATGTTGCCATGGAAACCGCACCCTAGAATATGATTTAATGCGCTCTGATTCAGTAAAATGACATTAAAATGCCAAATTCTATTTTGTAAATAAAGATTTACATATACAAAGTGAGTAAGGCCTTCTAGAAGGCTTGAAAAAACTACATATATCAATTTTTCATAAATATGCAAAGGGGGTGTCTCACGAATAGGAAAAATAACATGGGAGTCTGCCCATGCTCGGAATTTAATGGAATTTGGCGTGAAGTTAGTACAGTAGATAACGGTTCATATTAATGAAATGTTTCAAATCGCACATTCAAGAAAACAATTTTCTCGGAATTTTAAGTTTTCACCATGAAAAAAGAGGGTACCCTGATTAAAACAGTGTGCAAGCGTTCTGGTTGTTAGTTTCATCGCGTAATTAATTCTAAAAATAATGCCCAGTAGTCCGTGATCCTGTATGAAACAAAAATATTTATAATTATGTACAAAAAATTGTTTTATACCAACTGATGTAAGGGGGTAACCCAAAAGTTCATTGTTTTTAAATATTAAAAGCAAATTCTGTTCAAAAATTTTCTTTGTTCCAGTTTTTGTCAAGATTTGAAAATTATGTAAAAGTTGAGCACAGATATACTGATGATAATCGTGAAATATGGAGAAAAAATAAAACCGGTAAAATGTTGCTTTTGGAATTTCCCCCTGAATAGTGCACATTTCCAAGAAAGGACAAAATTAAGACTTTTTAAAAATGACTTTTTTTCAAATGTTTTGTTTACTTTTTGGTTATTTTAGTTTACCTGAGGATAAATCAAGATGCAATGCATTTTTTCGGTTATTTCCTGTCATCTGTCCGTGTGTCTGTCTGTCTGTTGGCTTTTCTAAAAAAATCCTTTTTTCTCCCAATCTAATATGTAAATCATTCTGAAACTTGATAAAAAGTATCCTTGGGTTAAAGGAGTACAACTCTGTGTATTAGAATTTCTTTTTGTCATAAACTTTTGTTGCTTTGGCAGCATAAAAGGGGAAACATTTCATATAATAAAAATAAGCTCTTTTTGTAAAGCTTTACACAGCCATGATGTTTTTTTTTTAATTTTGTATGTAAGTTTGCTAAGGGGTAGACTTCAAAGTTGGTTACAATATTTTTATCCAGGGTCACATTAGATCTTGTCCAAGGTGTACCTACTTTACAAAAAAGAGAGGAAATTTTCTATAAAAATCATTTTGAATAATTCAAGTCAGCCGTGATTCATGAACGCTAACAGCAAGAGTTATTTATAGATCTTTTGAAACATGAGAAAGCAAATAAGAAAAAGCACCGATTTCTCTGATGGCATTTGACAATCGTGCAAAAGTGAAAATATTGTTGTGATGCATAAGAAACAGATAATCCAGCTCCCAGGTGACTATTAAGGGCTATTGATGGCTAAACAACATGTTAATTATATGACATCATTAAAATGTGTATAAATTGTGTATCAATACAGGTTAAGCTATGGTCAGAAAAATAATTTGAGGAAATAATTGCACCCTGTTTTATCCCAATAGGGCCACGTTTTGAAATAAACAAGCACATTTTCGACTGTGTAACTGAAAAGATATAATGCTGTAACAGTCTTTTACTGAATCATAGGGGGCCTTCCATATCATGTTAGTTCATTAGGGGCGCTTAGAGCAAAAATAATTGGCTATGTATTGGTTACCCGGAAGGGCACCTTTTGATGCTTTACCGTACCGGTTCTGAGCGTCTTTCCAATTTCATAACATCTGGCTTGACATTTATTGCATGTCATAGTCTCACTAAAAATGGTGCATAGACAATGTGACCAAATAGTAAAGAAAACTTGCAATGTGTATATGTATGCCTATCTTGGCTTCCATACATGTAATTTTGTAAATGTAAGTAATATTTATATTAATTCTATGTTTTTTCCAATGAGTTTTTTGGGCATGAATATTGCTGTAGGTTTGTACTGTATGCTACAGTTGATTTTACTGAATATAAAAATGTTTTTAGGAGCACAATCAAATTTTTACTGAATACAAGTTTTGGACCAAAACATCACCTTCATCAATAATATGTATTATATGACATTGTTACCGGTTTTGGATTTCTATATAATTTGGCTCAAAGTAAGAGGAAATATGTAGCATTTTTTGTGATGATATGGAATCTTGACAAAGACTCCAACATACTTAACTTTGGAATTCAATATTACTCTTTTCCAAAATTTTGCTGAAAAATATGCATTTTTTCATGATTAATTCAATAAAAAACATTCATAATAATTTCCTCAAATATCTTTTCTGGTATGAATGTAATGCCTTGTGTGTCTCGGAACAAATTCAATTGATAGATCTTGAAAATACAAAAAACTAAAGTTTTGCGACACTTGAAAAGGGGGCCATGTTTCATGTCATAGTGGGAATAAGTCAAGGTGGCTTTTTGGAATCCAGTTTGGATTATCTAAGAAACTAAATGCATTTTCATAGCTTGTATATGGTCCTTTATCACCATGCAGAATTAAAAGAAAATTCATGCGTGGGCAGATTTGAGACACCCCCTTTTTTGGCAAAATTAAAAAAAAAACACTAAAAATCATGCATGCAAAAAATATCTTATTTGACTAATGTATATTAAAGAGGGATGTCTAGGCTTCAATTTGATACCAAAATTAATAATGTAACCAACAAACTAAGTGAGTAATAGCTTATTTTTGTATCATATTTTAAAAAACGACGAAAATTTCATCAATCTTTTTAATTAAATCTTAAAAATCATGCATATGCAAATTAGTTAATTTGCATTTGCACATACCAAATTCAGGAACAATGTCTAAGCTTCATTTTGATACCAAAAGTACTGATCTACTATATCTGTAAGCAGAGATATTTATGTTTTTTCAACTATTGTCATTTTCTCAAAAGCGCATAAGGGTTGCCATGGAAACGGTGCTGTTTCATATAGCGGGAATGAGTTTTTTCTTGGGGGGCACCTCTGATTTTCAACAAGTAGGACCTAAGGAACAATTTGGCACCAGTGGCAAAAAGTCTAGGGGGGGGGGGTGCATGGTAGGCCCCACTGGCCCCCCGCCTAAAAAGGAAGAAGTTGTTAGACATCTATTATCTTTTTATATTTGAAGCACTCTGTCTTTTAAAATCAAAGCCAGAAATGGCCTCAGAAACGCTTTTAGAAAAGGGATTAACTCATTGGTATTTTTTTTACAAAAATAATGCAAATTGCTTAACCCTTTCCCAAACAAGACCTGCTTTTGACGGCCCTATGTGGAAAGGCTTGGAAAAACTTTGAGACAAAAGAAGAAATGCTGATAACCAGCATTTTCTCCTTTTGCATCAATATTTTCCTGGCTATTTTCTACACATATTTATCTTACATCAACATTAATTTTGCCGTCTCCAGCAGCTTTTAATTTAAACGGTCTTAAAATTTTGCCGCTTGGGAAAGGGCTAATAGATGCCTATATATTGTAGAATATAAACTTATTAAAAAGTTCAAAAAGACCATCTGTATGAGTGGAAATTCGCCAAATGTCTGTCTCAGAATTGAAATAGTCCGTCATATTGTGTTTAAATTCAAAGAGCACATTTGTGTTGTAACTTGAGACACATTGACAAAAAATAAAAGAATCCGAAAACATATTTTGTTGAAGTGTTTTTCAGTTAATATATAATTGACACTCCGTTTATATTCAAAATCCTCTCCGTTCTTGAAATGGCGCATAAACAACGCACATGTTCATTTCATGTATGATTCCAGTAGGCTATGTCGTCAATCCATGTAGAATGTTAGTAATATTTATACAATAATTTTTTTATAGCACAACACACACAATATTCATGTACCTTTCAACAATTTGATACGTGCTTTTAGTACACGCAGATTAAAGAGACAAATGTCTGCAATGTGTACGGTTTCTTAAAAAAGTTAAAACTTTTTACTCAAGGTCAGATAAAATACCGCTCGAAAATCGACATGCTTGTGTGCATGACTTTAACATCGCTACCCCAACATGGCGGGAAAGTCATGAAAGGAGCGCTTTTCGTTCCATTTATGAACGGACCATTCATCTGAAACCCACAATCCTTGAACCACCAGGCACTTCTTAACATCTCGGCACAGTTGAACGTGTTATTGTGATCGTGGTCTTGGTCGAATGTAGAAAACTCCTGACCGTCGCCAAAGTAAGCTCCATTGTAATTTGGTAGGCATTTGTTGCCTGAGTGTGGGCCAGCAAGGGTCATGCGATAATTGTCATCTGGATTAATGGTAAATTCATCAAATTCAAACGATACATATCTAGGATCACTTAGAGGCGATGTGTCTTCGGGGACCATATATATTTCGAGACCATATTGCCGGGCATTAGTAATTGCAGCGATGTTTTCTAGACCTAGCCAGTAGTCTGTCATCTCCAACACAGAAAAAAAGCCCGAGACATACTCAGACCAGTTGCGATAGAAACTGAAGTACTCGTGGTTTCGCATTTGAATTGTGGTCATTGGCCCAACAGAGTCCCACATCATATAACACATGACATTAACATGTCTACGTAATTTTCTGATATAGATTTGGTACTCCTTGGTTTCGTTATACCCAGCTTCGTATAACTGCACACAATCCTCATACTCGGAGTCTGTAAAGGTAGATGTAGGACTTGTCACCGCATTGGTTTGTGTCACTAATTCTGTCGTGGATGTATCTGGTGCCTGTATATCAGTCGTCATAACAGGCTGTAAGAAAGTGGAACATTCTTCAACGACAAAGCTTTAGACTTTTGATATTTTAAAGGTGATACAGGCAACCGAGCAGTTGCGTAGACCTACAAATAGATATAATCATGGAAGCGTTGTATGCTACTTCATGAGCTATATTGACCATTATGGCATATGTACCACCCTGGTTTGTAAAATTAATTGAGAAAGCTAAACATGGAGTCTAGAAAAAATACAACATTTCTTTCATAATTAATTCCTAGTCTTCTTGTCACAAATAAAGGACACAACATGCATAGTCTGGTTCCCTGTCGTACTATGTATTTTAGTACGTCAGGCATTCACTAAACATGGCCGCCCCCAGTGGGCTAATTTAATTACAAAGATAAAGAGCAGAGTTCTTTAATTTTGTGAGCAGGGAAGGGTCATTAGAAGAGTAGACAGGTTTCGGTATATTTTTAATACTAGCAATAAAAGTTTTACATGACCTCAACGCTAACCCGAAATAAAACGGTTTTAATTTATGTACATGAAAACTATATCAAGGCAATTTGGAAGCTTCTCTACCAGTAGTCCGATTAGCTCAGTGGTAGAGCGTCTGACTTTGACTCCAGAGGTCCAGGGATCGAATCCCACGTTGGGCAAATGTTTGTCGTCTACTTTTTGTTTTAATACATTTTCTCAAACCAAACTATTCTAGAAATCATTAAGATGCAATTAAAACAAAATTGGTAATTGTGTTTTTATTACGTCTTTGCAATCTCTAGAACCATTTGGTATGAAAAATGTAAAAAGAAAGGGGGTGTGGCTAAAATACGTTTCACTCTTGGATTCGAACCAGGGATCTCTCGTACACTAGTCAGACGCTCTAACCACTGAGCTTACCGGACTTCTGTTAGGTGAGTATCCAAATTGCCTTCATATAGTTTTTATGTACATCATTTAAAACCGTTTTATTTCGGTTTAGCTTTGTGGTCATGTGAATCTTTTATTGCTATACTTAACAAAAGTTCTAATCGGTCACTTTTAAAATCGCAATATCTCGATTATTAATCAACCAATCAGTGTAAAATTTTACATGTGTTATTTAACGCCCGTATCATTGTCTTTGCATATTTTTGAGAGCGCTGGAACATTGAGGGGGTGGTAAAGATGTCCATGCACTTCGTTTTCCCGATTTGCACGTGAAAAGTTTTCGTGCAACAAAAGCCACGGTCCAGTTTATACACGTGAGGTATTCATCGACTGTATAGTCAGAAAAACACATAACATGACCAGAATGACACACGAAGTGCGAGACAGGGTCGTCGAAATGCTACAACGGGGCCTTCGTTTACGACTGGCAAAATTTAGTTGCAGAAAAAAACCGGAAGTAGGTGGCAATCGAGGCTTGTTTTCTTTTATGCAGTTTTGATAATTTGTTTCCATCCATTTCAAGTCGCCAGAACGTTTAAGTAGGCCTATTTTAACCACCAAGGCCTTACACATGGAATTTCAGGCCACCGGAAGTGCTGCAGTGCGCCATCGGAGACGGAGACGACGAGTTACCTTACATCGCCAGGACCATTATTTCCCTTTGTCATATGAAAGGAACAGATTCCTCCCGGCTTCAATCACTTCAGGTTGACTGCGGGGTCGACGTGAACGCAACATTACACCCCAGACTGTGCACAGTAGGCTGTAAAGTGTTGGAATTCGTTTGAAGTAGCCACTCAGGTGTTGTTATCTGTAGACATCATCGAAATGTCCGTCTAGTTTCGGCGCGACATTACCTTCGTTTTATCAGAGCTGCCTTTGCCAACGTCTTCTTAACAATGTTGACCACAACTTTGCATCAGTTTTCCGACAGACGTGTGCTCATTTATCGCTGTCACGGTGAGTTTCAGAGTGACGAATTTGATCATGATTGACTTTCTTAACATTATCCTTTCCACGACAAGCTAGTGTGTAGCTGATATTGAAGCTAACGGTGACCACACACGTTACTAACACTGCTCTTTTTGATTTGTGAATTTTGAAATCGAGGGTACCGCTCTAAGAACTGTTGTTAGATCTTACTAAAAAGTCTAAAAATAATCGAATTACAAAAGTCATGTTGGAAATTGATTTCTTCAACAGTGCTCCAGAAAAAATGTTTGGAATCGTTTGTTTATTGATTTTATGGCGCAAAGTATAAGGTGACCGATTAGAACTTTTGCTGAGTTTAGTATTAAAAATATACCGAAACCTATCTTCTCTTCTAATGACCCTTCCCTGCTCACAAAATTAAAGAACTTTGTTCTTTACCTTTGTTAAAATATCAGTCCAGTGGACGGCGCCATGATTGGTGTGTGCCTGACCCAATAACGCAGTATTAGGGGCAGGTAAGCCAGACTAACAACATGCAGAGTTTGCGCTGTTTTTGCTCGACGCCAGAAGCGTCGAGCATATTATGATATACAAATTCAAGTTAGCTATCGGGGAGTCAGTTTGCACATGCAAAAGGGGTAATGAATAGTTTCATGTGCACACGTGGTTATAAACAGTTTCATGTATATAAAAATGTCCCAGATTTATGTAAATATCTATGCATATCAAACGTTATTGGATAGAATAGACGTGCAGTCAATATTCAACATAATATAAATACAGAATGATAGAAAGGTAAAATATACGAATTCATCACGTAAAACCAGATTACTAATGACGTTTATTTATTCAATGAGCGTCTGCTAAAGCATTTATCGTTTATAAAACATTTGTATAGTATAAATCTTAATAGGAATCGTTGTCGTCTCTAAGAATTTCTTTAAGAATGGCTTATTACACATACGATTTGGGTTGATCAACTTGCGTAATATCAAGAGGTCGTTTCAAACTGATCAGGCTGATAAGGCTGGTGTATTGCTGGTGGAACAGATGGGTTTCTCAAACTTTTCAACTTTATTGATTGCTAGTACTTTTTTCACTACGTAAAACATTCTAAGCTGGTTTGATTTTCAACCAGATCAAGGCAAATCAATTCGGCGTCGAACATGGTACTTGCATCACCAATTGGTGTTGTTATTTTCCGTATTTTCTTATGTTTCCTGTAATAGGTTCGTTACAATCACATTATGTAAAATGGAAAAATGTCAAACTATTTCTAAAATATAATATCACAAAATTATTCCGAAGGGAATATAATAGATATTTGAATAAGCAAAAAGAAATTGACTCAACAAAATAAGTTAGACAAAACACAAATGGCTGCAAGAGTTAATGATATGATTATGTCTAGGTAGAAAAGGTTTTTCGATCGTTCTGAAAAAGGCAAATTTGCCTAAATATTGAATTAATAGTTTTAATCAAGTCTTTTTAAATCTGTTATTAAAAGGAAATTGTTATTCTTTTTAAAAGAAAAAGAAACTATACCTCGTTCGATTTCTTGAAACTTCCATATGTGATTGATGGTTGATCTGAATCGTGATGTGTGTTCGTGTCTGAGTCGTTGTTACAATAACACGTCTGATTCAAGTCGTTAAAGTACAAGGACTCACTCGATCTTCTCTGACATTTGTAAGCACAGTGTATCAGACTCTCGGCTTGCTCGATATTTGTCACAATGGACTGGTTTATGGATCGTTGGACAGTCTCGAACATAAAATATGATTCATGTTCCATACAACTGGTACTTGTAAGCCAAACGATAATTACAAACGAACTAGGCATACTAGTATACGGATTTAAAGTCATTTTGCCTTTTTAACGAAAAAGTCAATTCTACACTCACAAGTTTTTTTCAAGAATGGTTCGCATAATTATTTACGAATACATTGGTATATATCTAAAATGAAAATATCAATAATAAACGACACATGAAATTAATACGTAAAAACAAATTGATTTATTATAAGTTTTTATCGTCTATCTTGTGTATAATGAATTTATTTGATTATTATTACATATCTTTAATTGGATCTTGAATTTCACAAACGAAGGAATGATTGACTGTCATCTTTCATCAGTTATCTAGATTAGGATTACAATGCTACACATTTCATAAGAGCATGCTTATTGAAAGTTGTTCCAAGTAATACTTTTTTTATATTAAGGTCAGTTTTTTACCACTTATCGCAAAATAACGCATCAAACGGTAGACTCTCTCGCACACGGTTCATATTCCATTCATATCCGTATTGCGTTGGCCAGCCCAAATGACTTTTTGGTTTTGGAAAAGAACGTACATAAAGGGAATCCGCTTTATAGAATTTTTTAAGCTCAACTGGCCGAAGGCCAGCGGGGCTTATGTCGTGGCCTTGTGTCCGTCGTGCGTCCGGCCGTCAGTGCGTAACCTTTTTTTCAAAAATCTTTTTCAAAACTACAGGACTATTTTCAACAAAACTTCACATGATTCTTTCTAGCATAAGTCTTCTTCAAATTCCCTGGAAAAAATCCGTGTAGAACTTAAACTTTAATTGAATCAATTAATTCAAATTTTCGAAAAATCTTTAAAAAAAATCTCCAAACGTACTGGACCAAAGTACTTCACGAGAATCTTCCTTGCGTGGATATCTTCCAAATTTTTTCAAAAAATAAGTTCCGTGTAGATCTTAAATTCTTATTTGATTACTTAAATTTAATTTTCAAAAAAAAAAAAAAAAAACTCTTTCCCCAAAATTGCTTGACCATTTGCAGGAATCTTCCTTGCATGAATCTCTTCCAAATTCATTAAAAAAATCCATCTAGAACTCAATATTTAATAAAACTAATAAAATTACATTTTCAAAAGATCTGTAAAAATCTTCTCCAAAACGCCTTATCATATTTCATTGTAATTTAGCCTAAAGGTAAGACCTGGGTAATGGGCTATGTGACCTTTTATGGAACGAAATGTGTATGATGCTAATAGACGATTTCAAGGGGAGTAATTTTTATTTCATTCTCAAATTTTGAATGTTTGACTTTTGTTGTTTTAGCTCACCTGAGCAACATGCTCAAGGTGAGCTTTGGTGATCACCCTGTGTCCGGCGTGCGTCGTGCGTTGGAAGTCGTCAACAATTTCTTTAAACATCTTCTCCTTAACCAATGGGCCAATCCTTTCCAAACTTGGCAGGCATTTTCCCTGGGTGACCCTTTTCAAAACTTGTTTTCAAATTTTTGATTCGTCAAAAAAGGTGGGTGTGGCACGGCGGGGCTTATCAGACTTAGAGAAATTGTTAAATAACTCTTCAAAAATCTTCTTCTCCTTAACCATTGAGTCGATTTTTACCAAAATTAGCAGAAATGTTTCTTGGGTGACCCTTTTCAAAATTTGTTTTCAAATTTTTGATTCGTCAAAAATGTGGGTCTGGCAGGGCGGGGCTTATCAGACTTAGAGAAATTGTTAAATAATTCTTCAAAAATCTTCTTCTTCTTAACCATCTAATCATTTTTTACCAAAGTTGGCAGAAATGTTCCTTGGGTGACCCTTTTCAAAAATTGTTTTCAAATTTTTGATTCGTCACAAAATGTGGGCGTGGCAGGGCGGGGCTTATCAGACTTAGAGAAATTGTTAAATAATTCTTCAAAAATCTTCTTAGAGAACCCCTTAACAATTTAGTCAATTTTTACCAAAGTTGAAAGAAATGTTCCTTGGGCAACCTTTCTCAAAATTTTTGATTCGTCAAAAAATGTGGGCGTGGCAGGACAGGGCTTATCAGAATTTGAGAAATTGTTAAATAATTCTTTAAAAATCAAATGTTGATTTAATTTCTACCAATATTGGCTGGAATGTTTCTTGAGTGGCTGTCTTCACTGTGTGTCGAGAAATTTTGATTCGTCAAAAAATGTGGGCATGGCAGGGCGGGGCTTATCAGACTTAGAGAAATCGTTAAGTAATTCTTCAAAAATCTTCTTTTCCTTAACCAATAAGTCAATTTTTACCAAACTTGGCAGAAATGTTCCTTGGGTGACCCTTTGCAAAACTTGTTTTTAAGTTTTTGAATCGTCAGAAAATGTGGGCGTGGCAGGGCGGGGCTTATCAGACTTGGAGAAATCATGAAAAAACTCTTTAAAAATCAACCATTGGTCAAATTTGAACTAAATTTGGCAGATCTGTTTCTTGAGTGACTTTTTTCAATGTGTGTTCATGATTTTTTTTATTTGTCAAAAAATGTAGGCGTGGCAGGGCGGGGCTTATCAGACTTGGAGAAATCATTAAACAATTCTTTGAAAAATGTTTTTCTCCTTACCCGTTGGACCAAATTATACGAAATTATCCAGGAATGTTCCTTAAGTACCCCTTTTTATTTATTCTTTTACATATTTCTGATTTGTAAAAAATGTGGACATGGCAGGGTGGGACTTATTCGACTAGGAGAGATGATGAGAAAAATCAACTGTTGGGTCAATTTGTACCAGGGATGTTGCTTGAGTGACTCTTTTTAACAATAATATTGTTTGTGAATTTTTGATTTGTTAAAAAGAATGAGTGTGGCAGGGTAGGGCTTATCAGACTTCAAAAAATCATAAAGAAATTCTTTAAAAATCAATTATGGGGCCAATTTAAACCAAGTATAGCAAAATGCTCATTGAGTTACTCTTTTCAAACACTTGGTTGTAAATTTTTGTAGGTTAATAAATGTTGATGAGGCAAAGAGGGGCTTATCATATTAAGCATATTAATGCTTGTAATGTATCATTCTGATGTTTCAAAATTTAATTGTAAAAGTTAAATCTTGTTTATAAAAATCAAACTGGAACATCACATGATATTCAATATAAAAGATGTTACTACATGCAATATGATTGAATACTAATGTGTTTTCATTGCATTCATTGGAAATAATGAAACTTTATTAACAATAATTTGATACGACTTATATATTTTTTACAACAAAATTTATATCGTACAGTAACACAATCAAATACAGGAAGAACTTGGGTGAGCGATATCAGTGCCTTTCAGGCACTCTAGTTTTTTTAATATTCTTCAAACAATTTAGAAACATTTTCAAAACAAAATGTGTAGAATATTACCTCCTGAGCACGCTCAATTATTTCCGTTGTTACGAAAACATGCGATATTGCATCTAACGGTACTTTAGAAAGGCTCGGACTTACAGACGTCACGGAATAAGTCGAACTATAATGATTACAATACACCGGGAGTACATTACCCAGTATTTACCTTATGTTCAATGTACAGTTCGCCATTACATTTTTGAGGAAAAAAAACGATCGGATGAAAAACATGGCCCCTGTGGGCTGGGCTGCTATATGAAACATATTTTAAGAAAAATTTCAAAACATTTCTCCTCCATACTAATTTATTGGATTTCATTGTGTTGTAGCATGAATGTTCTTTGGATAAACCTCTATTGTATTCCTTGAAAATTTTGTTGTCTTAAATACTCAAGTCAAGTCTCAAGTCTAAAAGCCAGTGGAACGATACAGGGCCATCATGATCCTCTTGTTTTTCTTTCTCTGTTTACACTCAATGGACTTTAGCGAGATAAACTGCATCGTATGCATGCGTCTTTGAAAGGGTCATTCCCAGTCCTAACTGACTGCACACCGAACCCCGTGGTGTGTACACCCATTCTAACGCGAGTATGTTCCTTGGGTGACCCTTTTCATAACTTGATCGTGAAATTTTGATTCGTCAAAAATTGTTGGTGTGGCAGGGCGGGGCTTGTCGGACTTAGAGAAATCAGGTGAAAAATCTAAACAGATCAACGATAAAGCCAATTTGAACCAGACTTGGCAAGAATGATGCTTGAGTGACGTTTTTCAACATTTGCTCATATTTTTTTAAAACCGTTAATCAATATGGATGTGGTAGGGCGGAGTTTATCCGATATATTGTTAGATATTTCTTCAAAAACCTTCTTCTCCTTATCCATTCGGCCAATTCGAACCAAACCAGGCAGAAATGTTCTTTTCGTGACCTTTTAAAAAAATGTTCGCGAATTTTCGATTCGTCAAAAACTGTGGGCCTGGCAGGGCGTGGCTTATTAGATTTCTAAAAATCACTAGAAAACTCTTTGGAAATCAATCATTGGGCCAATTTAAACCAAACGTGGCAGGACTGTTCCTTGAGTGACCCTTTTCATAACTTGTTCGTGAAATTTTGATTCGTCAAAATTGTGGGCGTGGCAAGACGGGGCTTGTCGGTTTTAGAGAAATCACGTGAACAATCTTAACAGATCAACGATAAAGCCAATTTGAACCAGACTTGGCAAGAATGATCCTTGGGTGACGTTTTTTCAACAGTTGCTCATATTTTTTAAAACCGTAAAACAATATGGGTCTGGTAGGGCGGAGTTTATCCGATATATTGTTAGATATGTCTTCAAAAACCTTATTCTCCTTATCCATTCGGCCAATTCGAACCAAACCAGCCTTTTAAAAAATGTTCGCGAATTTTTGATTCGTCAAAAACTATGGGCCTGGCAGGGCGTGGCTTATTAGATTTCTAAAAATCACGAGAAAACTCTTTGGAAATCAATCATTGTGCCAATTTAAACCAAACATGTCAGGAATGTTCCTTGAGTGACCCTTTTCAATATTTGTTCATAGTTATTAGATTTATAAAAATGTTGGCTTTGCAGGGCGGGGCTTATCAGACTTGGAGAAATCGTTAGATAATTCTTCAAATTCTTCTTGTCTGTAGTAATTGGGCCGATTTTAATCAGACTTGGCAGAATGCTCATTGTGTGACCTTTTTCAAAACTTGTTCGCGAATCTTTAATTTGTCAAAAAAGTGGTCGTGACAGGGCGGGGCTTATCGAACTCATCAACAATCAATCTCTGGGCCAATTTGAACTAAACTTGTCAGGAATGTTCCTCGTGTGAATCTTTTCAATGTTTGGTTACAGGTTTTTAGGTTGGTGAGAAATGTGGGTATGACAGGTTGTCCTTAAATGACTTTTCAACATCTATTCATAAATTGCAAGATTCGTCAAAAAAACGGGCGTGGTAGTATAGGGCTTATCCGATTAAGAGACACTGTTAGATCATTCTTTCTTTAAAAAATCTTCTCCTCCTTACCCTTTACCAAACCTGGCTGGAATGTTCCTTGCGTGACCCTTTTCAAAACTTGTTCTTGAATATTCATTCTTCAAAAAATGTTTGTGTGGCAGGGCTTGGCTTATTGGACGTAGAGAAACCGTTTGACCATTATCATGAAATTTTACACTGTTGTTGTCCTTGACCCAAGAAAAAGCCCTATAGTTTGGGGTCACATATGTCTTTGTTTAAAATCCATTAATGCGCTCCAACTGGAGAATATTTTGACCTAAAGCTTTTTGACAAATAAACAGGACCTACGCAGAAGAATGAGAATATAAAATTAATTGTCAGATTTTAAACAAAAATTCAGGGAAGCGATATAAGATCATTCTGGTCCTCTTGTTAATTGTTCGATATACTAATGAAAAGTTCGTGTTTAAATCATTCATTTGCAAAGTTTTTTTTTCTGGCTGCGATATCGAACATGTAGCCACAAACTTGACAATAGATATTGGTATGTGGCTACGTACCAGTCCTCTTGCTTCTTTCGAGCAAGACATGCAAGTGGGAAACGCATCTACTTGCATACATTTTTAAACATCAACATACTATTTCAGAAGTTACTCCAACAAGAGGTCCAAGAGGGCTTGCATCGCTCCACTGGCTGCATTTCAATAAATGGGATGTTCATCTATAAATGCTTATGAGAAAAAGTGACAGAAAATCTTAATCCTAAAAATGTTGTACGTTGAGACCTTGTTCTTGACACCAGTTGATCAAATTTCAAACATGCCAGAGAATTCATCCAAAAATCATTCTGACCATTCAGCTTGATCGGGCAAAAAATGGGTCCCTAGAGTGCATACAAGGTTTTTCCAAGATTTGATCCTGATACCTAGTTTTTGACTCAATTTTAACTTGTCTTAGGTTAAATCAAGATTATCATTCAGACAAAATTTTGGATTGATTGTGCAAAAAAAAAACTTGACCTCTAGAGTGCATACACGTTTTTCTGCCAGATATGTTCCCATTATCTAGTATTTGACCCCAGTTGATCAATTTCATATGTGACCAATTCTTAGTTTGATTGGACAAACGATTTAGTTTCTAGATTGCATATAGGCTTTTCTAAAATTTGACGCGATTACCTAGTTCTTGATCACATTTAACCCAATTCCCAATTCATCAAAGATTTCATCAAGGCGACCAAGGAAGTTTACTGTAAACGTAAAATGTATTTTGCACGCAAGTCTTCTTTAACGTTTTTCCAAAAAGGTTCGGTTGGGGTGTCTCTGATAGAGAAGGCTTTTGGAAGGATTTAGAGAAAAGAATAAATGTCTCAATGATTCCAATGCTACGATGGTCAAAAAGCCTTATTGATGTAGCATCATTTTTGTCTTCTGAAACACCTTCGAATTTGGACCACCCATATTTCATTCCATCTGGTAATTAGTTAACATGTTGTCGTTTGTCAGACGAAAAGAGAATACGAAGACATCTTCAAAATGAAAGCCGCAACAGACGAAAGAAGTCGAGGGCATACAGTAGAATGGAAATGATCCATTGAAAGAGACAAGTAAGTTTTAGAAACACTTAAGGACAATAACAATGAATCCAACTATAATATACTTTATTGCAACTAATAGATATGTAAAATCATTTACAAACACAACAATAAATACTATCAACATTTTTAAATAATGATTCCAGAATGGGAATGGCTCATTTTATTGCCTATGAACCAATTACCTAAACATGACGCGTTTTGGCTCTCTCAACAACAAAGATGGAGATGAAATTGTTGAAAATGAAGATACAATACATTGAAATATAACCGGACAAGTTAAGAAATGTGACCATTTACATTTTTACATGCCCTGCCTTCAAAGAGTAACAGACCCAGCGGAATCAATTCCGTAAAGATGTGTTGCTGTGTCCATATGGTACCAAATTCAAGGAAATAGATTCTCTGTTAAAGTAGACATATCAATATAAAATATTAAAAATGTCAGGAGTGAAATGTTTTTTGTGTGCCCATTTGTCAATTATACCAAGACAGTAACAATACACCAATTTCAATTCATACGTTCATGTGTTCTTAATAAGACAGAATAAACAAAATCTGCTTAAAGGGTCTAAGTCCCCATTATATTCTCCATCACACAAGTACATTATACATTTCATGAGATAAAAAACCAGGGGTTTCTTTTTCATCGACTACCACTGGCTGTCAATATATGGTATCATAATTATATGAAATAGGACCATATCACCACAAAATTAGACACCAAAGCACGATTCAGTTACTCAATTTTGTAATCCCTCGCTCAAAAAACCATTGTCGAAATGTGTTTCACCCTTGACCCTTTCCCCCTCCTTTCTTACTTTAACAAAGATGTATCTGAAAAACTCCAATTTAACTCGATTCTTTAAAGTGAATGAAATATTGACACAGTGTCATGGAATTGAAGTGTTCACCTTTGACAAGTTAGAAGCTAAGTGGAAACCAGAGCGGTCTACATTGCATAATTGACATATTCCGGTTTGTTTATCACAACATAATTTAAGCAAGAAGATAGAATATTGCCAAACCGGTTTGGGAAACGATTTTGTGATACTCATACGAATATACACTTAAAGACACTTCTAACGCAACACTAACATTTTTCATCCTAATTCAATAAATAATGCAGTATATTTTATGAAATTTTCAGTAAATATAAATAAATAACGTTTACACGTTTTTCTGTAAATTTCATCAAAATCGGTTGATCCAAACATAAGAAATATTTAAGGTATATGACCCATCATTAAAAACACCACTTTCTAGCCATGGGACATGCATCAAATTACACACACTTGTAAATACACTTCAAATAAGTTGATTCATCGTGCCGTATTTCAAGATTATGCTTCAAGAAGAAAATAATTTACAAATATCATTTTACTTTTTTTTTTTTTTTTTTTTAGCTGTTTAACAGTTTAACAGTTTATTAGTTACTATTAGGCCACCGGCCCACAATATAAGGAACAATTTACAAGAAAACTGTACATTTCCCAAAAGATAGTACAATGCATATAAAAAGTAAAATCAAGCCTCCATAAGGATGACAAAATTTCATACCATATATGCTCTCATTTACAAGTAAATGAATTCTTAGTCGTCGATTTTCCAGTAGATTTATAAAGGATAGCTACAATACGACATTAATCGAAATCGGCACTGCTTTCCAATTTCGATTATTGTCGAATTGGCAGTACTTGTAGTAATTAAATGTGTTAGAAATTGGTACATAATTCGAAAGAATATCAACAATACGGCATAAATCGAAATCAGCACTGCCTTCCAATTTCGTTTCGGACTGTCGGACTGTCGGACCTGTCGGACTGTCCCCATTTTAGAATGATCAAATTTGTAGGACTTTGGTAGGTACGTCAAAAGAATTAGCAACAATACGACATAAATCGAAATCGGCACTGCTTTCCAATTTCGCTTCTAGTCGGACTGTCAACTTGTAGTTATTAAATTTGAAAGAAATTCGCATGGCCATTTACAGAACAGTCTGGACTATTAAGGTTTATAATCCATCTGTCATTATTAGCTCACCTGAGCACAAAGTGCTCAAGGTGAGCTATTGTGGTCGCTTTTTGTCCGTCGTCCGTCCGTCCATCTGTCCGTCCGTCCGTCCGTCCGTCCGTCCGTTCACAATTTCTTTCAACATCTTCTCCTCCTAAACCATTGGACCAATTTTGACCAAACTTGGCAGGAATGTTCCTTGTGTGATACTTTTCAAAACTTGTTCGTGAATTTTTGATTTGTCAAAAAATGTGGGCGTGGCAGGCAGAAAGGGGCTTATCAGACTAGAAATCATAAGAAAATTCTTTAAAAATCAACCATTGGGCCCAATTGAACCAAACTCGGCAGGAATATTCCTTGAGTCACTCTTTTCAAAATTTGTTCACAAATTTTTATATTTGTCAAAAAATGTGGCCGTGGCAGGGAGAAAGGGGCTATTAGACTTAGAGAAATCATTAGGAAATTCTTTAAAAATCAACCATTGGGCCAATTTGAACCATACTTTGCAGGAATGTGCCTTCAGTCATTCTTGTCAAAATTTGTTCACAAATTTTTTCATTTGTCAAAAACTGTGGCCGTGGCAGGGAAAAAGGGGCTTATCAGACTTGGAGAAATCAGAAGAAAATTCTTTAAAAATCAACCATTGGGCCAATTTGAACCATACTTGGCAGGAATGTGCCTTAAGTCATTCTTTTCAAAATTTGTTCAGAAATTTTACATTTGAAAAAAAAAACATAGCCGTGGCAGGGATAAAGGGGCTTATTAGATTTAGAGAAATCATAAGAAAATTCTTTAAAAATCAACCATTGGGCCAATTTGAACCAGACCTTGCAGGAATGTGCCTTGAGTCATTCTTTTCAAAATTTGACCACAAATCTTTTTATTTGTAAAAAATTGTGGCCTTGGCAGGGAGAAAGGGGCTTATCAGACTTGGAGAAATCATAAGAAAATTCTTTAAAAATCAACCAATGGGCCAATTTTAAGCAGACTTTGCAGGAATGTTCTTTGAGTCTCTGTTTTCAAAATTTGTTCACAGTTTTTTTTCATTTGTAAAAAACTGTGACTGTGGCAGGGAGAAAGGGGTTTATTAGACTTAGAGAAATCATAAGAAAATTCTTTAAAAATCAACCATTGTGCCCAATTGAAGCAGACTCTGCTGGAAGGTTCCTTGAGTGACCCTTCTCAAAACTTTTTCGCGGATTTTTGATTTGTCAAACAATGTGGGTTTGGCAGGGAGGAAGGGGCTTATCGGACTTAAAGAAATCATTAGAAAATTCTTTAAAAATCAACCATTGTGCCCAATTGAAGCAGACTGGAATGTTCCTTGAGTTACTCTTTGCAAAATGTGTTCACAAATTTTTCCATTGGTCAAAAAATGTGGGCATGGCAGGGAGGAAGGGCTTATCAGACTTAGAGAAATCATAAGAAAATTCTTTAAAAATAAACCATTGTGCCCAATTTTCTATTTCCCTTATCTGTTGCTCTCAGGCTGGCCCCATGTTTATCTTATGTAAACAAATAAGGGATTAGCTTTAGCTTATCAGATGGTAATCTTTCACTATAATTCTATCAATCACAGACAAAATCTTGTTAATTGAGCCTATCATAAATGATCAATCTCTAACAGATCAGTATGCTTTGAAAATTAGCCCTATGTTGTATATTGCGAAATCATGAAATAATTGTTGAAAATTAACTAACTCAACAATTGTGCTAATTCATACCCAACCTTACAGGATCGATTGGAACAAAATTATTTCTTACTTGTTTCCAAACAGAAAGTCCTTATAAGTTTCATGCCT
This sequence comes from Fragum sueziense, assembly GCA_963680895.1. Classification (NCBI taxonomy): domain Eukaryota; kingdom Metazoa; phylum Mollusca; class Bivalvia; order Cardiida; family Cardiidae; genus Fragum; species Fragum sueziense. Next base: position 45,703,624 of record OY804595.1, read on the forward strand.
TTGAATTTGACAAAATTGCCATTATCACTCTTGTCATCTTGATTCAGGTGAGCGATTTAGGACCATCATGGTCCTCTTGTATATCATATTAGAGTGTTTTGTTCATCAAGATAATTGTTACGCAATTCAAATGCCCTATACAAAAAAGAAGCAAGTTCCTTGATTACATCAATGTCCCTAGACTGTAACAAGTTATTAAAATTATCCGTAGAAATACGGTTGAAGAAAGAAGCAACTGAAACATAATTTGACCTTAGATGCCTATACAGATCACATTCAAAAAGAAAATGAAATTCATTTTCAACAACTTCTATTCCAGAATTTTTACAAAAAGTGCACAAGCGTAGATTTCTGTCCAGATTTAGATGTCTGCCTTTTTCTATCATTAAATTATGAGTTGATGTCCGAAATCTTGCGATGGAACTTCTGTGCTTGAACGGCATATCTAACAATAAATATAATTCGGGATTAAGATTGGACTTGAACCCCTGATAAGTATCAGATTTAGACATATTGGTTAATGATTCTGACCATTTTTGTGTATAAATATCACATATACGACGCTGAAATAATTTCACAAATGCAGTTTGGTGTCCAACTTCCTGACCAACCCATGCATATCCAAACCCTACACTAAACAGCAAATGTTTTACATTAGTGACCCAATTTTGGCGCCCTACTTCATCTTGATTCTTCAGCATCATGTAGCATTGGAATGGGTATCTATATCTATCCATAGAAATTAGCTTGAACCAATATCGGATCAATTGTGTCATGTAAGTGACACATAGCGGTAACCTACCACACTCACCATACACAAAAGGTGCTGGCGTATTAGAGGGTAAAGAGCAATATCTTTTACAAAAATTCAAATGAACCCTTTCGATCTTGTCGATATACTGATACCCCCAGATCTCAGATCCATAGCATAGAATGGGTTTAACAGCACTATCGAATAGTTTGAAAATGTCTCTAGCGCTGAAACGACCAAATGTATTTTGATATTTAAATAAATTCGCAATTGCTTTGTTAGCTTGCTTTACGGAGTGATCATGTGAGATAGACCAAGAAAGATTATAATTGAAAAACACGCCTAAATATTTGTAACAGGGGACAACTTCAATTGAGTTACCTTTATATACCCATTTTTCATAATTTCTTAAACCTCCTGCATTTCGAAACACCATGATTTTCGTTTTGTCGATATTAATGTTCAGCTTAACAGAATCGCAAAATTTAGAAATACAGTCTATTTGACGTTGTAGTTGGATTGCAGTTTCACTAAAATTTGAAATATCGTCTGCATACAGAAGAGAGCAAATATCTGCGATTTCGTTAGTCACAGTTACGGTTTTCTGGAAATGCAAATTAAGATAATCCACTAAATCATTGATGAAAAGGGAAAATATCAAAGGACTGGCACAGCAGCCTTGTCTGGTACCGACGTTACATGAGAAGAATTCAGAGCATTCATTATCATATCTGACGCATGCTTTCAATTGGTTATATATACTTTTTAATACTTGGACAAATTTTCCACGGATATTTTTCCTACTCATTGATTCCCAAAGCTTTATATGATCAATAGAATCGAACGCTTTTGAGAAATCGATAAAAATGCAATAGAATCTTCCCCTTCTTTTGCTTAAATATTTCTGTGCTAAAGAAGCTAAACTGAAAATATTGTCAATAGTAGAGTAATTTTTGCGAAAACCGGCCTGTTCTTCGTGTAATATCTTATGTTCGTCGCACCATTTCTGGAGACGTGTATTAAGAATGCACATAAAAATTTTGCAGATACTATCGATCAGCGAGATTCCTCTGTAATTGTTTGGATCATTTTTAGATCCACTTTTATGAAGTGGAATAATCAAACTTTTCCCCCATTCTGTGGGTACTTGGCCACTTTCAAATATTTCATTAAACAACTGACACAGATATGGTAGAATAGAATCAATTGTGTTTTTATAGAAATGCATTGATAAGCCGTCCGGGCCTGGTGCAGAATTAGCGCGTATGTGACTAACAGCCCCCATAATTTCGGTATTTGTAATAGGTACATTTAAGGAATCAAAGTTACAATCCCGAGTAATTCTTGGCAGATATTCATCGTTTACATTCATTTCGTTTGTATTGTTAGGTATGGATAATGTAGACTTAAAATGACAATACCATTTCTCATGTGAAATAGGTACATTAGATTTTAAATTTAATGAGTTCGACTGTTTTATCAAAGTCCAGAATTCTTTGGCATTTGATCTACTTCGAAAGAGTCTATTTCTATTGTATGATTGCCATGATTTTTTAGCCTTTTTACATTCATATTTGAATAGAGATCTCGATCTCTTATATTGCATTAGATCCTCTCGGCGATTGGTATATCTGAATTTGCGCAAAGCACCATTTTTTCTTTTTTTAATATTTTGGCACATTCCATTCCACCAGAGTGGTTGTGTATTTTCTCTTTGTATTCGACATTTTCTGACCATACAATTTGCTGATGATTTTAACACATTTATGAAATCTGATAAAAGATCTATAGGGTTTTTGTTCTCTAACGTTGAGTAAAAGTGCACTAACTTAGAATCCAAGGTGACAAAAAATTGATCTCGTTTTTCATCTTGCCATATAAGTTTTTCGGCACAACCACGCCCACTTCTATCATGACTAACTATGTTTTCAACATCATTGCAAATTACAGAGTATTTAAATAAAAGCTTGCAACATATAGGGAAATGAACTCCGAAATTGACTTCATCAACAATAAAGTTTTCTACATAGGAAAACAATTGGGTAGAAGCGGCCATATAATCCACGACGCTAGCACCCCCATTTGCAACACACGTAAACTCCCCGTTGGAGTCGTTAGAAAACCTACCATTCAATACATGTACGTCAAATGCGCAACATAGCTCTATCAATGACAAACCGAAATTGTTATATTTTGTATCCTTTGACTTTCTCTTAATCGAAAAGCTATCTGAAGGGTAATCAGAAATGTCATTGAAAACAAATGAAACATCATCATTTTCAATATAATCACAAAAATCTTTAATTCTACAATTAAAGTCTCCTGCTAAGAAAAGTTTGCATTCGGGAAAATGTGTTGCTAGGCGGATCATATAATCGCTTAGTATCTCAACCCCATTGTTACAGTTATAAGAATTGTAAATAGTTGAATGTTCTGGCGAAATGTAAACAAATATCATGATGACAGAGTAAGGTAGAAGGCAAAATGACTTATCTAATAATAATACAACTACATCTTTAAAATCCTGACAAACTCGCTTTATATAGCCATTTTCAACAAGACATCTTTTGACAAAGACGGTAACACCGCCAGAATTACGTACTGCTGAACGTTTCATCGGTCTAACAAAATCAAAATGGGTATATTCGGGAAGTGTATCATCAAAGTCACTGCTCGAACTACACCATGTTTCACATAAAGCGAATATGTCAAATTTTGACATATAATTAAGAAACAGCGGATCAAATTTATACTTCATAAACCCTTCAATATTTACAGAACATATATCAAGCTTATTTGTAACTACCTGTTTAATAGCTTTTTGACGAGACAAATTAGTTTTTGCAGAACCATTTCCTATGGCAATATTCAAATTTGCTGACTTTTCGTTGTACTTTAGAAAGCCTTGACCCCGCCCCTATCTCAATGCCACGGGCCGCTGAAGATCAAAATCATACACATACACAGTTCCATCGACCACTAGCTTGTCCAGTCTAAAATACGCCTTTTTATTTTCGCCAAGGCTCTGCTTCAGTAATGGATATAACAATGTTCGTTGGCGTGTGATTCTATCTGGGAAGTCTTCTACAACGCGGACTTCACTGTAGCTTCTATCATTAAAGTCATCCTGCTTGCGTAGATCGCGAAATCGATTTAGGATAGAGTCTCTATCTTTAAACAACGGAAATTTAACTATGATTGCTCCGTCCTTGTTCAATGCTGGTGACGTAATTCGGTGTGCTCGGTCGATCTTAATCGTCGTTTCATCGATGCCGATATCAGTCAAGTATGCCCGAACTTTATTCTCGGTCTGGTCCCATGTCTCATCTTTGTCTTCGGACATACCATAAAACTTGAGGTTATTCCTCCTAGATTGAGACTCGAGAGCTTCACATTTTAGTTCATTTCTCTTGGCCTGAGTTTGTAAGTGAACCACGGCTTCAGACAACGAATCAACTTTTTCACTGAGCAAGTCATTTTGATCCCTCAGGGCTTTATTTTCACGTTCCAGATTAGATATAGACCGTTCAATGCCATCAAATCTGCCTTTCATATTTTTAATATCGCCCCTGATATCGAGGAGAATGGCTCTATCATTAAGCTCTTCATTGTCCGATAATGTATCACGACGCCGATCATGTAACCATGAGCTCAAGTTCGACTGAGAAGGATCGTTTTGCCTTTGGGAGTACCTAGTCCTAGGAGGAGAGAAGTCACCAACATTCGCGTCACGAGCACTATTGTTAGTTCTTGGTGGACGATATCTACCAGATCCGCGACCAGTAGGAGCTCCTGATCCAGTGGCGGCATTGGATGAGCCGGGGCCAGGGTTTGTTTCAATACAATATACAGCCAATAGCAGAAACAAAACAATTCTTATACAAAGTGATATTCCCTGAATCTTCATATAATGTGCCTCAACTTTGCATTTATTAGGCTGTGTAAACAAGCCTATTCTGCTGCGATAAGTCTGCAAATCAACACCCATGGTGATGAGCAAAGAATTGAAAAATCGACAAGTGACTAGGTGTAATTCGCTTTTTTCTACGTCGCGTAGAAAAAAGGGAATATACTCTTTAGGTACTTAAAAGGGAAATAACTTTTGACATGCAATTTCTTGTTTCTATATTCATATGCAAGGGAGGTAATTTGAAACATTTTTGTCATATATTTCCATGATTTTGCATCAATTCAAATTTCCAAACCGTTCAAAATACTTATGTTTGTATTTGGAATGGAAATATAACACAGTTTAGGATTTACGGGTACTTTTTTAAATTTCGCCTCTGGCTTTTTGATGCTAATGATGGGTTGTATACGTAAAGTTTGTTACCAAGACTCAAATATGAAAACTTGCAAAACCACAGGCGATTGCATAATTCAAAAGCATCAAAGTAGCCTCACCAAATCATGCTCATAACTCGAAATCATGCTTCATAAGATATTATAACATGCTTTCACGTGCCAAGCAATACTAGAATCAAGATGCACCTATTATGTTTAAAAAATAATGTTTTGCACGTGTCAGCATTGCACGAAATCATCAAATTTGTTACCAGAGCTTAGTTTTTCGCCCTTTTGCTCGAAGAAGTTTTCAAGAACTGGAACAGGCACTTAATAGGGACGAGTGAAGAACTATCCCGCAAAGATTCATCATCAGTTATGCTTTGTCAATGAGAAGGGATGCCTTCGATTCATCTAGGCCCATGGCAGATACACAGAATGTTAGATGAATGTAATAAACTTTATTGCTGTTACATGAATAATATGAATATACGTTATCAGCTCGCACGGCTTTATTGTGAGTTTTTGTTTTCTAGTCATATTACATGAAAAACAAATTTGATATTTTCTACTCAATATTTCATTATGAAAATTACAGATATTAAGCCAATATAAATGAATTAAATATGTTGAAAATTTGATGAAAATGGTTCATTAAATTTTAAGTTATTTCCCAAAAGGTAGGTGTTGCGTTAGGAGTGTCTTTAAGTGTATATGTCTGAAATGCAGTCAATGATATCAGCAAACTTGAACACGTAGTTCAGGAGTCAGGAATGAAACACACACAGTTCTGTATATTTAGCACTTTTTTCTGATTGTTAGTCCCAAACTTTGCAGTTAATCACCACTTTCGCATGCTTCTGTCACCTCATTTCCGAAACCCACCTAAATGACATATATTAACAAATTTAATTTTGTTCTGTTTAAATTACCAACAGAAGGCCCTTGGATAGCTGAGTATCAACTGGATAGCATTGTAATATACAATGGCAATCAGATCAAAGCATACACATGTTTTCAAAAAAAATTTGCTATTTAACAGATGTACTTCGTTTTCATCATAAGAATGTTTTTTATGTCAGGAGTGATTTTTTTTACTCTCAAATTCATGGGTCTTTAAAGTAACAAAAAATAAAGAGCCAATACTACCAACTCAAGAACAGTTGTTTACCTATTCCATTTACCATAGAGTTTTTTTTTTGTTTTTGTTTTTAAGGAATTCGTATCATCTATAAGCATTGGCATACATTTTCAATGGGTGAAAATGATTACCTTTACTAGTTTAAAAATCTTAATTAAAACTATTGAAAAATATCATCATTTTCATACCGGGGTCAATGGAATTGACCACGGCTTACGGTATTGTGGGCGTATAGATTTGAGCGATTTGTTACTTTGTGAGTTTGGCTCAAGCTGTCATAGCCTCGTTTTAAGCTCCTTCCGGCAATCGGATTTCTCGGTAGTCTTTTTGCCGGCCTTTATCAAAGATGTTCAGATTAGGAATTGGTTTAGTGTAAATTGCATTCGTTATTTGAAGCTCCTTTTTTCATATAAATTTTGATATTTACACTCATTATTTCGTGGGAAAATATGTCTGAAGTACTTAAACCATGATATAAGGCATAATTTCCCCCGTCTAACTAAAGTCCTTTCTTATAACTTTTCTTATTGAACTTTATATTAACAAATATGAAATATTTTCCAGAGAGATACCATTAAAACGCAATTTGAAGGGCTGACAAAATCAAACTAACAATACCAATAGTGAAATAAATATAAATTACTATCTTTTAACATATATCAAACCTAATAGTAAAATAACGATGGCTCAAACGTGATGTTTATTTTTGACCACCAATGTCAAAATTTGGTCACATTTTTAACCCTTTCCCAAACAAGAACTGGTTTTGGCGTTCCTATAGGCTTGGGAAAACATTGAGGCAAAAGAAGAAAATGCTGATGACCAGCATTTTCTCCTTTTGTCTCGATATTTTCTGGGCTTCACTGTACACAAACTCTTTATGATCATCCAATTTGTCGTCTGCAGTAGCTTTGGAATTTAACCACCCTAAAGGTTTTTTTTGTTTTGGAAAGGGTTGAACTTGCCCAACAATGGATGTCATGTTTATCATAAAGGACGGGTTACAACAATGGCTAAAATCGTTCAAAGAATAGATTTTCATCGTTCAAAGAATAGATTTTCTTTAAATCTGTGAATTGAAAGGTTTACATAATATATTTAATTTGTATGTGTAAAAAAATCTAATGATGCCTTATTTTTGGTTATAATGGCTAACAAAGTGGGTGGGGTAAATTGATACGAGAACCACATTTTTACTTTGAAGTTAAATAACTTTTTTCTGTATAGATCAGATCAAAATGCAATTTTACATGTACTTTAAATGGACCAAGGACAGAACACTTTAGGAATAATTAATCATATATAATATACTTGTTTGTATATTTTCTGCAAACTCTTTTACGATATGACAACAAACAGTACATATATAATGATTCTGATATTGTGTCATCGAGATCGTTGTCTCGGTCGAATGTAAAAAATTCCTTACAGTCACCAAAGTAAGTAGCATCAAAATTCGGGTAGACAATCATTATTTTCTTTGATCAGAAAGCGTCATCCGATAGTTGTCTTCTAGATTAAGGCTTTTGTCGAAGATGATCGATATAAGTTTAGGAATACTAGTAGTTCGGGGATCAAATTAATTTCGAGTCCATATTGTTGTCCATTAGTTATTGCATCATTTTTTTCTGAGGAACCAAGGCCCAAGACAGAGTCAGACTAGTTTGATAGAAACTGAGCGATATGTTGTTCCTATATTTTATATCAAACAACAGCCAGTGGTCCAAAGGAATCATTCATCATTGCTCATAACATAATATATAATATACATAGTTATAAAGTCCTGCTTCATATATCTGCACGCAGTCCTCATACTTCAGGCCGTCTGATTGAGGGACGGTAACGCTAGAGGCTGTACTTGTCACCACACTGGTCAGCGGCACAGATTCTGTCGTAGATTCCTCTGGTGTCTGTGTACTGTCGGTCGTCCTGACAAGCTGTAATTAAAGTGAACACTTTCTACAACTACACGATTTTAAACTCGTCATATTTCAAAAATGATGGTACCAACTGAATACTTGTATTTATAAGTAAATGCAGGGAAATTCAAATACCTAACCTTGTGATGTCATAAAACACATCTCGTGCACATTGTATTTCAAAACGTTTCTAGAAAGGCAAATAATGCCGTTCAACAGATATCACATTCCCATTTCACTTGTTTCAGTATGTTTTGATGCCGAGATTGGTTATTAAAATGCTTATCAATGCTATCAGTTGAGGGAAGTTGTTGCTGATGAGCGAAAAATGACAAATTCCATATTCATGTAAACTGCTGTTTACATCAATTTGTTATTTTTATCACAAACATAATATTATATATTTCTCGTAAACGGTGCAATACTTTTGCTTGAAATTTTCAGATTTTTCATATTAAGAAAAAAATAAAGTAAAGTTTACGAGAATTATCTGTGAAATGTCTATTTAAAAAGGAATATAAGAAAAACTGTTATGATAAAAGTATACCTCATGAGATCTTTTGTAACCTCCATAAATGATAGTTGGTTGATCTGGCTCGTGGTGTGTCTTCGTATCCGATTTGTTATTACAATAACACGTCTGATTTGAGTCGTTAAAGTATAAGGACTCGCTCGATCTTCTCTGACATTTGTAAGCACAATGTAGCAGACTCTCGGCTTGTTCAATATGTGTTACAATGGCCTCGCTTATGGGTTGTTGAACGGCTTCAAACTTCAAAATTTGATATGACTTTTGTTCTGTACAACTGGTACTTGTTAGCCAAACTTGCACGATAATGACCAACGAAAAAGGCATACACAGATGATTTAGATGCATTTTTGTAGTGTGTTTCTTCTCGTCTTTTTAGCTCACCTTAGCACGAAGTGCTGAGGGTGAGCTATTGTGATCGCTCACCGTCCGTCGTCCGTCTGTCTGTCCGTCTGTCCGTCCGTCCGTCTGTCCGTCTGTCCGTCTGTCCGTCTGTCCGTCCGTCCACAATTACTAAAAAATCTTCTCCTCCCAAACTATAAGGCATAGAGTCTTGAAATTTTGTGTGTAGCATGGTCTCAAGCCCCTTTACCAAAATACTTCAAATTATTGTGATAAAAGGAAAATTGGCCCTATGTTGTGGGTATCGAATTTCATACAGAAACAAAGAAGGAAATCTTGTACAATCCTCTTCTCCTGAACCATTTGGCCTAGAGCATTGAAATTTTGTGAGTAGAATCATCTCAAGGCCCTCTACAGAAATACCTAAAATTATTGTGATAAAAGGAAAATTGGCCCTATGTTGTGGGTATCGAATTTCATACAGAAACAAAGAAGGAAATCTTGTACAATCATCTTCTCCTGAACCATTTGGCCTAGAGCATTGAAATTTTGTGAGTAGAATCATCTCAATGCCCTCTACAGAAATACCTAAAATTATTGTGATACAAGAAAAAATTGGCCCTATGTTGTGGGTATCGAATTTCATATAGAGACAAAGAAGGAAATCTTGTACAATCTTCTTCTCCTGAACTGTTTGGCCTAGAGCTTTGAAATTTTGTATGTAGAATCATCCCAAGGCCCTCTACCAAAATACTTCAAATTATTGTGATACAAGGAAAATTGACCCTATGTTGTGGGTATCGAATTTCATACAGAAACAAAGAAGGAAATCTTGTACAATCATCTTCTCCTGAACCATTTGGCCTAGAGCATTGAAATTTTGTGAGTAGAATCACCTCAAGGCCCTCTACAGAAATACCTAAAATTAAAGTGATAAAAGGAAAATTGGCCCTATGTTGTGGGTATCGAATTTCATACAGAAACAAAGAAGGAAATCTTGTACAATCATCTTCTCCTGAACCATTTGGCCTAGAGCATTGAAATTTTGTGAGTAGAATCATCTCAAGGCCCTCTAGTCTACAGAAATACCTAAAATTATTGCGATAAAAGGAAAATTGGCCCTTTGTTGTGGGTATCGAATTTCATATGGCGACAAAGAAGGAAATCTTGTACAATCTTCTTCTCCTGAACCATTTGGCATAGAGCTTTGAAATTTTGTGAGTAGAATCATCTCAAGGCCGTCTGCCAAAATACTTCAAATTAGTGTGATACAAGGAAAATTAGCCCTATGTTGTGAATATCGAATTTCATATAGAGACAAAGAAGGAAATCTTGTACAATCTTCTTCTCCTGAACCGTTTGGCATAGAGCTTTGAAATTTTGTGTGTAGAATCGTCTCAAGGCCCTCTACCAAAATACTTCAAATTATTGTGATACAAGGAAAATTGACCCTATGTTGTGGGTATCGAATTTCATATAGAGACAAAGAAGGAAATCTTGTACAATCTTTTTCTCCTAAAACTGTTTGGCATAAGGCTTTTGAAAGTTTGTATGTAGAATTGTCTCATAATGATACATGTTTAGATTGTTTTTTTTAATGAACGTTGTCCGGAAGTTGTGTATGTGAGATGAGACAAAAATTATCATCTTGATTATCTCTAAGGTGAGCGATATAGGGCCATCTTGGCCCTCTTGTTTTATTTAATGTTGCACTCTAAAAATTTTTTCCAAGAGTGATTAGCTAATGTACAAATGCTTTGATAAATATCTATAATGACATTGTTAATAATAAATGAATTTTAAATTAAATAATTAAAACAAATGTCCACGTTGTTGGTGATTTTTCGACTTATATTGTGTATTTGCTGATAATATGTTTATGTGATAATTTATTATGTATCTTTAATTAATCTAAAATATGACAAGCGAACCCCTTTCCCCATAGAGTTAATGTTATGTTTAAAAAAAATATGCGTAAAGATGATGGAAAAAATGCTTGTGCCTGGTATTTGATACAGTAATTAATGAAAATTATATTCCGAAACCATAAAATGCATACGTAGAGAAAGAAAGAAGCCAATCGGGTTGTATTAAAGAACAAAAGAAGTATGTAATATGCGTGTTTGTATTGACGACGTGACTCCGTCCATTGTTGCGGTGCATATAGAAGCGACAGTAACATACAGTAAAATAACCATAGAATTTGCTTATGAAACATAAAAATGCATTTGTATGAACAACGGTTTTTATATTCATCCATGCTTGTAAGCTTCTTCAAATTATAAGTAACGACGAATAAAATTTACAAGCAGTAAAATCAGAATTAAAACCGACAGATCGACATGCAAAATGGCGAGTTTTCGGTTGTTCCATTTGTCACGGTAGCACCAGAACTCTGCCCACTTTAATATTCGACACGGCAGTGCAGCCTTGTCGCGCGAAAGATGATCGTGGATTTTTTCCAGTTTGAAAAATGTCTATAATTCTTTACTAGAACAGCGATCGAGACATTTACAGCAATGTCCAAGAAATGAGAAACTTTGGAAGACAGACATTGAATCAGAATACTCAAGATAACAGGTCGACATTTGCATGACAACCATAGGTCTTTCTAAACAAATCAATCACGTGTATAAGCAAACGATTAGTCGGAATGATTATTACAGATTTACCAGGTATTTATCCATTCCAGACCTGGATTTTCTGCGCTGGGCGCAAAACATCCACACATCGATAATTTGCGTATAAATATCCAATATAAACGTGAATTAAATATGTAAGTGCGCAGAAATTCGTTTTATTGATTTTTTAGCGTATGTACGAAAAACTCTTATAGAAACGTGGATCATATTTGAGTATGTACGCATAAATTCCGTCTGTGGACTTTTTGGGTACATACGCAAAACTCTAATAGAAACGTGGATTATATTTGCGTACGTACGCAAAAATTCCCCTCCTGGATTTCTTGCGTATGTAGGCTATGCAAAACTCTAAAAGAAACGTGGATTAAATCTGCGTACGTACGTATAAATTCCATATGTAGATTTTTGGGTACATACGCAAAACTCTAGTAGAAACGTGGATTATATTTGCGTATTGCCGCGAAAATTCCACTTGTGGAATTTAAGCGTATATGTACGCAAATCTGAAAAGAAACGTTGATTAAGTTTGCGTACGAACGAAAAAATTTCCTTCCTGGATTTCTTGCGTATTTACGCATTTTTAACTCTAATAGATACGTGGATCAAATTTGCGCACGTACGCAGAAGTTCCACCTATGGAATTTGTGCGTATATACGCAGAAATTTAAAAGTTTTCAAGCTGGATTATTTTTATTAAATTTGCGTACGTGCGCATAAATTCCATCTGTGGATTTTCGGGTACATACGCAAAACTATAGTAGAGACGTGGATTATATTTGCGTACGTACCCAAAAATTCCCTTCCTGAATTTCTTATTCATGTAGGCTACGCAAAACTCTAATAGAAATTTGGATTAAATCTGCGTACGTACGCATAAATTCCATTTGTGGATTTTTTGTGTACATACGCAAAACTCTAGTAGAGACGTGGATTATATTTGCGTATTACCGCGAAAATTCCATTTGTAGATTTTTAGCGTATGTACGCAAAGAAATAGAAACGTGGATTGAATTTGCGCACGTACGCAAAAGTTTAAATTATGGAATTGTGCGTATATGCGTAGATATCTAAACATTGATTATGTTTGTGTAAGGACGCAAAAATTCCTTTCTTAAAAGTTTTGCGTAGATACGCGAAATTCTTATAGAAACGTTTGACTGTATGGACTCTTAAATTCCCTTTGTAAAGATACAGATAAAGATGATATATATCATTCATCCGCTTTTTATAGTTGTTCAATCAGAGCTTTGGCTACTATATGAAATATAAAATCTTATTTCACCCATTAACCCCTTCCCAAATTGCAAAAGAATTGTGCTATTATCAAAAAGCAACCGCAGCCTACAAAATTAATGCTTATAAAGAAAGTATCTTTCCGCAATATGCTATTGAATATATAGCGGCAAAAGAACAACTTTAAAGCTTGATCCTATTTTACACAAATCCCACCTTTATCAACATCCATTTTGTCGTCTTCATAAGCTTTGATAGCGGACACCTCTAAAATGTTGTTTGAGAAAGGGTTCAATAGAGAAAACGTAAAAGATGTCTCGTATTTTAAAGGGACACATGCTAGTTTGTCGAACATATATATTTTCAAAAATATATCGCATTGTTTGGCCAACGTTAATTGGTGGATCATTTCCACGATGGATAACCTGCGTGACTTTTGGGAAGTGTTCACATCGAACAATCGTCCGTTTCAATTGTATGCTTTGTTTAATTTCTCACGAGGGTTATTCGGAAAGTCTTGAGACAAACACCATTTTATCACCATTTTTGCGAATTTCTTATTAATCTATAATCTAAATAAAATTTAAAACATAACAAGTTAAATGCAGGTAAATTTAAAACATTTGGGTTATCGGGTTACAACTATACCGAAATGCAAAAGAAACTATACACCTTACTTTCATTTGAATTCATCAAAACTTAATCACAGCTCGTGAAATTAATTACTGACTGACTTTAAAAACGCATCACTGAAGTTCATCAGGCAATAAAATGCAACATACATAATGAACTATGTAGTATTATATATTAAACATTAGCTTGACATCTTACCAACATTTCCTGAAAATTTCAGACAAAAATTCGATTAAATGACTGAGATATGGCCATCTAAAGAGAGATGGTGTGAGGAATTTGACAGTCTTCTCTATTTAATAGCAAGTTATTCCGCTCCGGGTATGAAAAACGTTCCACAATCGTGACCTCGTTGACCCTTGAGTTGAAAAAAAATCTTTATTCTTTTGGGCTTGAATTATCTACCATATAATGCTGGAGAGTATTCAAAAGTTTTGGCGTCCGTTTTTCATCATGTCTAGGTCCAACGCACCCTGATCTGATGATGACTTTCTGTAAGTATCTGTCACAGGCATTGTCGCCAGAAGTGAAAACCACAATATCTTATTCGTTAATTCACTTTTATGGCAAGAGTTTTTCAGTAGCAACATTTTTGCATTACATTTGCAGTTGAAAACGTTGAACATTGTAAACCAATTACGTAATTGACGTTGGCGTATGTTATTATCTTGACGTAAGCTCGTTTTAAACGCTAGATCAGGAGGCTGATGCTCAACAGCAATCCCTGTAGATTGGCTATGTTAATGAAAGTGAAATATCGTCAAATGGTTTAAATTTAAACGTCTCGCCCGTTCTCGTTGACAAACACCCGCTTAGAATAATTCAAACATTTGTGTGCGCTCAACGAACTTTGATCTCATGGCTTTATTTTTTGTTTAATCAAATTGATTGAGAAATAAAATTTACTCCTAACCATTTGGATATGGAATATGAAAACAAAAATCCAAATGGTCACCTAAGGTGTAAGTACGTAAACGTTATCCACATTTTGCACGTTGACGTCGAGTGAAATAACTTGGTAACTGACTGCAATGAATTTTATTGGATATCGTGTCTTATTGGTTGAAATATATATCAGAAGTACAAATTCGATCCTATTGACTTTAACTACGAAAATATTCTGAAAAATAAGTGATGCGTTTTTAAAGTCAGTCAGTATAGATATATACGTTTACCATTTGGCATTATAAATATGGGGTTACAAGAGAATGTTCACATTTTCTTGATGTTGCTATTACCGTGTCATTTATAAAGGGGTAAAACTGAAAAATCCAGGTAATGTTTTATTCCCTTTATTCTAATAAAAATAATCAAAATTTGGTCTAAACTTTTTCTGAAGTCAATATTCGCGTGTCCCTATTTGCAGTATCGACTGAAAGAAAGCACTCTCATATGAATAAGATCAGTATCTTGTATTATTGAATTATGAAACAATCATCCTATGAAGAATTTTCCAATTTATACATATCATCCTGTACATACGTCTTATACTGCCTACGACACTATCAATAAACAGTTTCCCGTCATAAAAAAGCGAGTTACTCAGTCGGTTTGTGTCAACCTTGTGACATATTAGTCAAATTTTAGCGAAGACGTCATGTTCGTCTAGCACTGACGGCCTAGGGATTTCAGACGCCTAGTACCGAGGCTAATGTTTCCAATTAGACGTTGAACGGTTCTGTATTTAAAATAACGATCCCGCATGCATTTCCTGCAGCTGTCTGGACAACGTTACGTCACGTTAGTGCCAAACACGAATTTATTGCTATTGTAGTAAGGTTCATTTACCTTTTTCTAATGTTTTAAGCTATGTAAGTGTCGAAATGTGTTTTAGAAATTAACTGTTGTCAGATTGCATGACTTCATGTGCCTAGAAACATTCAACTTCGTGGTTCAGGTCTGAACATCCTTACTTCCAATTTTTAGCTGGCGTCGAGGCTTACACTTTTGCGGAAATTGGGATATGACTTATCATATGCTAAGCAACGAAGACTACACATGCAGAAAAAGATGTCAATATCTTGAATATCGTCATGTGGGTGAGTTACTTTAATGATAAGTGTACATGGCTGCTTGGCCAATAAAACGGATGTATTCATTTAATTTACTGAAAAAAAGTTATGCAAATCTATAGTAGTGAAAATAATACAAGTTTACTTTGAAATAAGAAAAATAAATTTGATCTAAAACGGTTTAGTTTCTTTTGCCGTTCAGTATAAACTTTGTAATAGCAACACAACCATCATATGGTGCACGGTTCGAAAATAAGAAATATTTTTCATTATAGTGGTATTGTATTGGATTGTTACTGAACTCAGGGAAATTCCTGCAATACAAAGATGGCTAATTATCCGAATTGCAAACAAGATAAGACACATATCAAAAATAACAAACAACTAATGATCCCTAAAACAACTTTATTGTTTGATTTCTTTCATTGACAGCTTGTCCTAACCAATGCATTATGCTTAATCCTGGCTTAATGAAATAAGTGAAAATGTACCAGGTGCAACAAAGTAAATTGTTTATTATAAGAATTTTAATCAACAATATTTTTTTTGTTATTCCAAAACAACTTTGCTTTATTTCTGTCTTTAAATATCGTTTCTTTTCAGGGATATTGTAATAACTACGCTCTTTAACCCTTTCCCAAAACAAGACTTGGTTTTGACTTCCATAGAAGAAACGGCTTCTAAGGAAAACATTGAGGCAAAAGTGAAACATGCTGATTACCAGCATTTTCGTCTTTTACCTCCACATTCCCTTAGCTTTTTTACACAGTCCACATCTTAATCTTTACTCATTCTACTGGCTAAAGAAGCTATAAAATTGGTACACCCCAAAAATTTTTATGTCCCTTCCAAAACAAGACCTGGTTCAAACGTCCCTTGTAGAAAATATTCGGGAAATATTGAGGCAAAAGACCGAATCTTGATGTCCAGGATTTCCTCCCTTTGTCTCGATAGTTACTTAGCTATATACAATACACTGTTTCGAATTTTGATTTCAGCTACCGTGCCTTCTGCAACTGCTGAAGCAAAATGGATTTCTAAAGGCTTGCCGTTTGGTAAATGGTTGAACTTTCTACAGGTAACAAAGAAGCATTGTTTTTCTCAGATTTTATTTCTTTTTTAGCTCCACTGGCCATCAGGCCAACGGGCTATTATCTTGGCAGTGTGTCCGTCATGCGTGCGTGCCTCCGTCCGTGCGTGCGTCCGTCCGCAAACTTTTTCTTTAAAAATCTTCTTCTCAGAAACTACTGAATGGATTTCAATCAAACTTCACAGGAATGATCATTGGGTGGCCTTCTCTCAGATCCCTTCAAAGAATTTTGATTGAATTAGAATTATCTTAATCATCTGCCCTTGAAATTCAAAAATAGCTGGTTTTGACTTTATTTTTACTCAAAAGTCTACAAATATTGAACAATCATGACAAAACTTTGACAGAATGATGGTGACCATAAGAACTTGCCTTGGTGTAATGTTCAGCTTAATCTGAATACATCATAAGTTATGTGCCCTTGAAATTGACAAAATTGCCATTTTCGGCTCTATTTTGACTTTGTTTTTACTCTAGCAACTACAAATAATGACCAATCAAGACAAAACCTGAACAGCATAATGGTCACCATCAAGACAAAACTTTGACAGAATGATGGTGACCATAAGATCTGGCCTTGGTATCATTTTCAGCCTGATCGTAATTTTACGTCATGAGTTATCTGCCCTTGAAATTGACAAAATTGCCATTTTCGGCTCTATTTTGACATTGTTTTAACTCTAGCAACTACAAATATTGACTAATCAGGACAAAACTAGGACAGAATGTTGGTGACTATAAGATCTTACCTTGGTATAATTTTCAGTTTGATCAGAACTCTATATCACAAGTTATGTGCCCTTGCAATTGACAAAATTGCAATTTTCGGTTTTATTTTCTCTTTTACTATTAGTATTAACTAATCAATACAGAACTTTCACATAATCTTACTGACTGTACGATCATACTTGCTTGTAATTTTCAGCTTGGTTATGCTTTTGCTTGTTTGCGCAGCCTGAACCTTTGAAATTGCATTCAACAAGACAAACAGTCAGGCCTGTGGAGTGCTTCCAGACCGCCAGGGCTGACTAGTTTAACGTTTTGAGGTCGAATTTTTGCCTAGATAGGCAAAAGAATAGCCCGCTTTTCCAAAACACATTTTTAAACGTGCGCTGAAGATCAGTTGTGGAAACTCTTCTTTATACAAATAGTTGATATGTGACCCATCACTAAAAGGGACCTTATCCGATGTGTGAAAAATATCGACCCTAGTCAGACTGCGCAGTCCGCGCAGCCAGACTAGGGCCGACACTTTTCACTTGTATGTAATTTTCTGAATCTAGAATGTTTTCCCTATATTACTTTATGTTCGTTTTTCACATACGAGACCTGGTTGACCAGCAATAAGTCTGACAAGTTTGTCAAAATTTGGATTTTTGGAGTTCGGATAAGGTCCCTTTTAGCGTGACGGGTCACATATATACATGTAGGTCATTCTCTAGTATCATTTTGCTTTTATAGACTCAACACACGAAAAACGTCCATTGTCGGTTTGGAATATTTGCGTACGAGCGCAAACTAATTCCACGTAGGCCTACCTAATACATATTTGTGTATGGATACGTAAAAAGTCCATAGTCCTATTTTTAAAGAAAATGTTTTAAAGAGGAATATCGTACGCACACTTATTCCATCTATCTAATACAGATTTTCGTTTATGCTCAAATAGTCCATTTCCGGAGTTTTTATATAGCTATCTTGTTGTGGAATTGCTGTGTATGTGTGCATTTTTCCCACTTATTTGATAAATATTTGCAAAAAGGTACATACGCAAAATTAATCCACCTATCTTATACAGATTTGCGTATTTATAAGCGCAAAAAGTTCATTTCCGTAATTTCTAGATAAATGTTTTGTTGTGCAATCTCTGCGTATGTGGGCAATTTTCCACTTAAGGTCGGTTCACATTGACGAATTTTCTTACGATTCCTTACGAATTTGACATTCGTAATCACATTGCCGAAAGGTACACGTATTGTTACGATTTGAGCGAATTTAACGGACGGTTTACGTATTTCTACGACTAGTTTACGGGCTGGTTACGGATTATTTACGAATCAATAGGAGTATTACCGACTTAGTTACGAATGTTTACGAGTCCTTTGTTATTATTTTGTTGTTTTTGTTGAAAGAAAGACAACCTCGTTATTCAAAATCTGATATTCGACAAGACAACATGTCTTACGAACGAAATAAGCTTAGGTTGTACCAACAATTTCTTCAAAACAATAATTAATCCTTTCCCAAACAAAATCTAGTTTTGACGTCCCATGGTTTTGTAAAAAAATGTGAGAAAAGAATAAATTGCTGAATAATCAGCAATGCAATTCTTTCTGTTCACTCAGAATTTTCTATTCAATAACATACAAAGTTTTCACTTCTTATACCAATTTATTGTGTCGTCTCATACATAGTGTGGGGTCATTTATAACGGTTACCCCAGAAATATATTTATGCTTGATATATTCAAAGTTGTTCTCCGATGCGCGTTTACTTTTTTACTTTTTTCTATCTAATACTCGTCGATAATAAGTCAAACTGTCTTGGACATCGAACAACGTTTGAAGGACTTAAGGACTTATCGTCAATTTTGAGCTGGGATAAAAAAAAATGACCCCAGTGCATATAAACGCATTGAAAAAATGGGCTCTTAGTCCTCATTTTTTTGCAAATTCAATTAGAAATCATTTGACGTTTAGCAAAACATTAAATAGTATTTCCTCTATCATTAATTTAATTTTATTTGTCAACAATTTTGACATACACAATCAAACCAAATCAAATATTTTATTATTGTTGTACAAAATGATATACGAACTATTCACACATAAACAAAACATATAACAAACGATGATGTTCATATCTGCTATAATCTAGGATGTCTATCATCATAAGACTGCATATACACAAGGTCTTACCAGGACTCACACTGCCCTTTTTTCAGCTTTTCTATCAAACATAACCCTAATCAGGCCTTTTGCGGAGCCTGGTCTGTTTTAGTACCATTCTCGGAATCTCATACCATAAGTGCGCTTTTTTAAACATCCCGTCTCGTTTATATTCGTAAAGTTATCGTATATATTCGTGAATCACACACGGATGATTTGCGAGTTATTTGCGATAAACTAATAGTCTTTTACGAATGAATAACGGGACATTCAATCCGTGGACATTCGTGAGAAAATTTTGGACATGCCAAAAATCTTCCCCGTATGAACACGAATCATTGCGATAGTCGCCGATTTATTGCGAGTTATTTACGAATGATTAAGTATTGTTTACGAATACTTACGTATGCCTTTCCGAATGGACCACTAAAAACGAAATCTATGAGTTTGCACGGTTTTTTTACAATGTCATTTAATTTTTTTGTTGTAAACAATAAGATATTATCTCTATATCATCATTCAGTAGCTGACATTGAGAAAAAATGCATTTCATTCTAACGAGTTATTTACGGATGCTAACGTATTGTTTAAGAATGTTCACGAATGGCCTACGAATGTCCAATTCGTAAGGATTCGTAAGGAAAATTCGTCAATGTGAACCCACCTTTACATGCACTTGATAAATATTTGCGAATAGGCGCAAAAAGTCCGTTTCTGATATTTTAAGTAGATATTTTGTTGTGGAGTATTTGCGTATGTACGCACAATTATTCAACTCATACAATAAAGATTTGCATATGTACGCAAATAGTCCATTACCGGAAATTTGAAATAAATGTTTTGTCGTGGAATATCCGCGTACTTACGCATTTTTAATCCACCTATCTTATACACATCTGCGTATTTACGAAAAACTCCGTTTTCGGAATTTGAATTAAATATTTTGTAGTGAAATATCAGCGTACATACGCAAAACTAATCCATCTATCTAATACAGATTTGCGTATATACGCAAAAAGTCCATTTCCGGAATTTTGTAATATAAATTTTTGTTGTGGAATATCTGCGTATATACACAACTTTTTCCAATTATTTGGTACATATTTGCGAACAGACTCAAAATTCAATATCTGATTTTTATTTTATTTTATTTTTTTGCGGTGGAATATTTGCGTAAGTACGCATATTTTTTTCCACGTATCTAATTCAGATTTGCGTATATGGGCAAAAACTCCGTTTTAGGTATTTAAACTAATAATTTTGTAGTGGAATATTTGCGTACATACGCAAAATTAATCCACCTTTCTAATACAGATTTGCGTATTTTCGCAAAAACTCCGTTTTCGGAGTTTCTAAATAAATATTGTGAAATGGAATATTTGCGTACATACGCAAAATTAACCCACCTATCTAAAACAGATTTGCGTATATGTGCAAAAACTCCGTTTTCGGAATTTAAAATAATTATTTTGTAGTGGAATATTTGCGTACATGCGCAAAATTAATCCACCTATCTAATACAGATTAAATTTGCTTATGTACGCAAAAAGTCCCTTTTCGGAGTTTCTAAATAAATATTGTGTAGTGGAATATTTGCTTACATACGCAAAATTAATCCTCCTATCTATAACAGATTTGCGTATGTACGTAAAAACTCCGTTTTCGGAATTTAAACTTAATATTTTGTAATGGAATATTTGCGTACATACGCAAAATTAATCTACTTATCTAATACAGATTTGCGTATGTACGCAAAAAGTCCTTTTCGGAGTTTCTGAATAAATACTGTGTAGTGGAATATTTGCGTACATACGCAAAATTAATCCAACTATCTAAAACAGATTTGCGTATGTACGCAAAAACTCCGTTTACGGAATTTAAACTAAATATTTTTGTAATGGAATATTTGCGTACATACGCAAAATTAATCCACTTATCTAATGCAGATTTGCGTATGTACGCAAAAAGTCCTTTTTTGGAGTTTATGAATAAATACTTGGTTGTGGAATATCTGCGTACGTACGCAAAATTAATCCACATTTCTAATACAAATTTGCGTATATTTATTATATATATACGCAAAAAGTCCGTTTTCAGAGCATTAAAATAAATATTTTGTTAGTGGAATATCTTGGGTAAATTTGGGTATTATGCGCAGAAATACTACAAACGGATTTTGTGCGCCCAGCGCAAAAACTCCAAATTTGGATGAATAAATACCTCGATTTACCAATTCTTGAATTCTGTAAATTTACCACATTTTCATCGTCTTTTGGCGAAAAATTCAGTAACATATGTTAGAATCTTTTAGATCATGTTTACTTGATGTAAACTTGGACCGTCTTTTTATGGCAAGGTCAATGCTTACATTAAACTGCGCCAGATATTACGTCACAAAGTAACGACAACACTGAAAGTAAGCGGTTTATCTCCGTGCTTTCCCTTTATATGATGTATTTTTAGACAATATCCCCTACTACACAGCATTTAAACGGGCGTGATTTTAACTTCTCGAATGACTTTGCGTCATTGTTAAGGTCATTGATATGCAGAATTTTTCGAAAGTATCTCATTCATGAATATTCGTGCCAGCCTATAAGTTTTCCTACGCTGAAAACTTTGAATTCTATTACTTATGTTATTTGACGTATTGTGATGGAAATGATAACAAGATAAGAGCGTTTTATTATCCAAAAAATCCCTCTGGTTTTAAGGTCCAAATAAAATTCTCTGTGCTCGGGACTTCATGTGAAGGAAAGACATTCGGGGCTACGCCCCTCAGATTTTACCTTACACATGTAGTTCCTCACACATCGGTTTTTATTTGTCCAATAAAATACTCTAATCTTGGTTTTATTTCGTAAACAAGATAACACATTTCCTTTTTATGCCACTTACATTGTCCGAGATATGTCTCTTGCAAGTGTGACCGCGACAACAGTGTAATGTTATTTCCTTTATTGTTGTACTGCTTATAGTTTTTCACACAAAATGAAAATCGATCTATATGTTGTATACATGTAAGAACTGATGCGACGGATTGGTGAGCCATCG
Source organism: Fragum sueziense (assembly GCA_963680895.1). Classification (NCBI taxonomy): domain Eukaryota; kingdom Metazoa; phylum Mollusca; class Bivalvia; order Cardiida; family Cardiidae; genus Fragum; species Fragum sueziense. Next base: position 45,726,142 of record OY804595.1, read on the forward strand.
GCCAGTTAAACTAATGGTTACCGTAAACCCATCTCTGCCAAACGCCCGGCATCATCAGTGGTGAATCGGGTGGCACTGCGCATTCACATGAGAGCATCTTATAAGCCAAAACTGGCTGGCCCTTTAAAAAGGGATGACACTATTGTTGCGAGCCAGCGGTCGGTCGAAGATGTACAGATGGGGAAAAGGGGTGGGGTTGGACTCCAGATAATTAAATTAATTTGAATAAAGAAAACAAAAATCAAAGTGTTTGAGTTCTTAATATAATTTAGACCTTTGTAGATCTAATAATAATCTCACATAAAATAGTACAACAACTGTATTATTAAGAGGCAACAAGAGCTTGACTTAATCCCTAACAATGAATAATTTCTTTAAAGGTGACACAAATAAAAGCCGATGTTCGGAAAACACTTAATAAATCTACAATTTTGTCAAAGAATTAAGTTCCAAAAATTTGTCAGGTATGAAGCCGTTAAAGAAATGAGTGGTGTGAAACCCCTGCCATAAAACGTAAATAAAATTACCTTAATCAATGAATTAAACAAACGTAAAATTTCCTATTTAGTCCGACTCAAAATAAAAGCAAAAATAAAGAATTCTAACTAAAAATAAAATAAAAAATAAAGAAAAATTAATAACGGAAGTGCTTCCGAAAAAATCAAGTCTGGAGTCAAATTTCTAAGTCCGAACATGGGCTTTTATACTGTGGTTTCCAACAATTTTTCTTGTGGGATTTCCAACAGGATTTCCAACAAAATAATTTGTTGGAAATTCGTCACACAAAAAATCTTGTTGGAAAATATTACTACGCGAAGTGCTGTAGGTACTCGAAACGAGTTTTGACGACTAAAAACCTACGTAAGACAAACTAAGATAAATATCGAACAATAATATGTGTCATCTTTACCTTAAAAAAGGATTATAAAATGTAGTTGTGTAATATTTGTTTTTCGAATGTGGCGCTACTTTCTCGGGTGAGATAGAATCGATGAGTCGGTAAATGACGTCATCAATTCTATCACGTGGAGCAATGAAAAATCAAAACAAACATGGCTGCCGCGCGTGACAGAAAATAATGTCAAATATTCGAAGAGCCAATATTACACAAATTAAACGCTACACAGTTCTAATACGACAACAAGGTGAGTGAGTAACGAATGCGTAAGCCTAGCAGACTGATACAAAAAGACTCGCATCAGCATCTAGACTGAAAATAAGCATTTATTCAAAGGAAAATCGAGATTGAATGCACTCGAGGTCTGGCTCGTTACACTATAATAAGCCTACATACACTTAACGACACTTCTAACGCAACACTTACCTTTTTGGTAATAACTTGAAATTTTATGAACCATTTGTCATCAAATTTTCAACAAATTCAATTTATTCACAATTGCATATTATCTGTATTTTTCATAAAGAAAAATTGAGTAGAAATGCTTAAAATTGCTGTTCATATAATATGACTAGAAAACAAAAAGTAGCAAAAAAGCTGTGTGAGCTGATAACGTAAATTCATGTTATTCATGTCACAGCAGTAAAGTTTATGACATTCTGCTTACATTCTGTGTGTCCGCCATGGATCTAAATGGCACGAAGACACTCCATTTTTATTGATAAAGCATAAATGATGATGAATCTTTGTGGGATCATTCTTAACTCGTCCCTTTTAAGTTCCTATTCAAGTTGTTGAAAATTTCTTGGAGCAAAATTGTGAAAAACTAATGTCTGGTAACAAATTCGACGATTTTGGGCAATTCTGGCACGTACAATACATTATTTCTTAAACAAAATATGTGTAACTGAATTCTAGTATAGCCTCGCATGTGAAGGCATGTTATCAAATCTTATGAAGCAGTGGTATGAGATTTGAGTATGGTTTTGTGGCGCTGCTCTGATGCTATTGAATTCTGCAATTGCCTGGGATTTTGTGACTTTTCACATTTGAGTCTTAGTGAAAAATCTACAAAAAAAAATTATGCTCGGATCAATCGATTTTTATGAAATTTACAGAAAACATGTAAACGTAGTTGATTTATATTTGCTGAAAATTTCTTGAAATATACTGCATTTTTTATTTAATTATGATGAAAAATGTAAGTGTTGCGTTGGATGTGTCTTTAAGTGTATAATGGTAGGATCTATTCTTTTTACCACGTTGTTAGTCTAAATATTCCGATAGACAAAAATGGCTACAAAATCAGAAATAGAACTGACAACACCTTTAATGACCATTTCACACATTCTGGCGTTTTTACCCAGATGAAGTTATATCTCGCAGTAATGACAAAGAGCTGTTTACAAATTCCTCAACTCATTTCTTTATCTTTTTTCTCGATATACGTTATTATAAAGTAAATTCAGGAACGACAGGAATAGGAAAAACAGATTATAGACATTGATAATCGAGCTCACAACAGCCACAACGCCACGAAATGATCCTAATAACTTTTGTTCAGCGGAGCAATGAATTAAAAAATGAGAGCAACCAGAAACTTCATAAAGTGACAATTACCAGCTTCTAGTTAAAATGAAGCCAAATATACCCAAATATATTAGAATTGTTTAGGGTTCCGGAACTGTAATGGAAATATTTGGTACACACACTTTTAGCGTATAGATCTCTTTGAAAGTTAGATATGTTGTTGACATTGATAGATAAAAATATTTTACAATCTTACTTTTTAAAATTTGTAAATCTAAGGGGAGATAACTAGCTTTGCATTGAAGTCAATGAGAAAATATCTTATTGTCAATATTTTCAAAATTAGGCAAATTCTCAAATTATTTAAATGGTAGAAAGTTGTCAATTATTATTTCGTTCCATAGGATACAATAAAATAGTTCGTTTACCACACAGATTTCGTGAAAACTGATTTTTTTTGTGAGTCAAGGGCAGATAATCAACTAAAATTTCTATCAATAGGGAAGATAATGTATCATTTTCAAGTCTGAAATTTTTACCGATTATTTACCATTCACATCATAAAAGATCAATTTTAGTTTTACCTTTTGAGTTTTACCATTAGTTACACATAATTGATACATGATATTAAACACTTCCAGGCATATTTGTAGTGCAGCTTAAATATTATAAATTTACAGCCATTACAGTTCCGGAACCTTAAGATGTAACACAATACAAACAATGCCATGAATATGTCTCGCTAATTCACCCGGCAGATCATCTCTGCCAGGTCATAAATCGGGACCTTTATCTGTAATTATCACGCACACAAAAAATCCATAAAGAACGAGCGCAACATACGAATTTCAATGCATCCAAGTGTCTTGTTTTGAAAATTAGATCCGCAATAGAATTCATATATACCCTAAATGGACTGGAGTTGGAGTCAGTTACAGAGCAAAAGGATCTAGGCATTCTTATTTCCAACGACCTTCAGCCAATAAAACATAATATCAAATTATTAAATATCACAAAGAAAGCCAAACAGAAAATCGGGATTATCAAAAGATGTTTCTCAGATATTAACCAAAGAAAAATTTCAATATTCTTCACCACAACAATTGGGCCACTATAGGAGTACGCCTTGGTAGTTTGGCAATCCCATTTAAAGAAAGACATTCAACAACTACAAAAGGTACAAGACAGGTGTTTAACCTTATGCCCTAACCCGCCTATATTAGAAAGTTTAGAGAACAGAAGGCACCAAACAGACATCATTGAAACTTACAAAATTCTTCACCATAGATACAAGTGTGACCCAGATTTTTTTTCACTGTGCCAAATACAGATCTTTGTGGTCAAAGTTTAATACCAAAAGTGACGTGAGGAAGTTCTTTTTTTACAAATGGTATAATTACGCCATGGAATTCCTTGGACAACGATATAGTCAATGCACCGTGTGGAAAGTCCTTCAAAAGAAGAATGAGAGTTACGCCTCGAGGAAAAGGTGACTAATGTCCCAAGTGACCAAGTAAGTAAGTAAGTAAGTAAGTACGAGGTGATTTACTAGAGTGTAACAAAAATTACAAGACAAAATGGTGATGCAAGTTTTAATTGCGGCGGTGATTGATTGACCATAGAGTATGCTTTTGAACGGGTTTGAAATTCATCTAGTCAAAAACTGTTGACACATAAATGTTGAATTGTTCTGTTATGAGAAACCTCCTGACAGCTTATAATTTTGAAAAAAAGTTTGTGAAAACCAATTTTTGTCTACTAGCTACACACATAACTATTCCGTTCAGACGATCCCTTGAAGTTATGCAGGTAAATCAGCCAAAATTGTACATGTAGTGTTCATTTAATACTAAAGTCTTTATCGTACTTTGATTTCTTGTATATATCTTACGAAGCGATGCAGCAAATCGGATCATAATCATGGGCAAACCGAAAGTAGGAAATTCCATTACAATGAAATTTTGAAAAACGTTTGAAAAAAAGAACATTTGTTCTACTAGCAATACACAGATCTATTAAGTAAAGACGACCCCTTGTAATGTTGCAAGTTGATCAGTCCAAATTGTACTTGTAGTGGTCATTTAATAGTTAAGTACTTTGATTTTCTTTAGGATCCTAAATGGTATGCATAAATGCGTTGCAATTAAACGGATAGTAAAAAGTCATGTCCCCCATTGGCAAAGCGGAAGTAGGGACTTTCCATTGTTATGCAAAGTATAAACAATATTAGAGTTTTGTTTGCACGAATTTTCAGCGTAGTCCGAGATTAAATGAAGTTCAACGTATTCTTTGTAGTACTGCTTGCAATATATACCATGTGCACAGTTTGTGTGTATGTTAAATATACAACTTTCAAGTACACACAATTATCCCTCATTACGTAATTTCTAAAATTAGAATATGTGTGTCACAAATGTGGAACGCCCATGGGGCTATACAATAAAAGATTTAAGGTTCTATTAAGGTTGACTTCGAATGCAGTCTGAAATATCAGGCAGTCAGGAATACGAATCATATTCCAATGCCTCACCGTTCATTTTGGTATAAACACCGAAATTAAAAACTAACACTGAACTAGATTTACAATAAACGCTTTAAACGTCACTAAAATTTCGGTTGTAACGTGGGTTAAAACATCCGAGATAAAACTAAAAATGTCTGTCACGTGAAAAGTATCTTGATAATACAACGTAGTTTTCATTTCCCAACGTTACTTACGGCCTTTGCGCCTGAATATTCCCATTTGTGTGTTCGCCAGTTTCACATCGCTACCCCAGCATGGCGGGAACGTCATGAATGGTCCGTTTTTCGTATCATTTATGAACGGACCATTTATTTCAAACCCACAATCCTTGAACCACCAGGCACTCCTTAACATCTCAGCACAGTTTATCGTGTCATTGAGATCGTGGTCTTGGTCGAATGTTGAAAATGCTTGACCGTGGCCAAAGTAAGTAGCGTTGTAATCGGGTAGACAATCATTATCTCCTCTTGGACCAGAAAGTGTCATGCGGTAGTTGTCTTCAGGGTTAAGGGTAAATTCGTCAAATTTAAACTGTATGTCTGGATTACTTCTAAACCATGTTTCCTCGCGGAACATATAAATGTCGAGTCCATATTGATGAGCTTTGGTTATTGCAGCGATGTTTTCTAGACCTAGCCAATAGTCGCCAATTCCCACCATATCTTTAAAGCCCGATACATACCGAGACCAGTTGTGGTAGAAACTAAAGGACGACCCGGCATTCCTATATTGAATGAGGGTTAATGGTCCATCGGAGCTCCACGCCATAAAACACCTTGCAAGAACACTTCTATTTAATTGCTTTATATAAATCGGATACTCCTTGCTTTCTTCATAACCCGCTTCATATAACTGCGAACAGTCCTCATATCTCGATAGGACTACATCAGGGGTTGTAAAGCTATGAGTTGAACTTGACAACGCACTGGTCAGAGACGTCGGTTCTACCGAGGATATGTCCGGTTTCTGTGTACCCTCGGTCGTCCTGGCAAGCTGTAAAAAATAACGACATTGCTCAAACGGTTAAACTTTAGACTCTTCAAATTCGAAAATCAACGTCTACTGAATCGTTGCATAGATCTACAATAATAAATGAGAACTTAGTATGCTACATCCTGGTAGGCAATGAGCTATATCAGTTTATCACCTTTTATGAGCATGGCTACTCAAGAAATGTAGGTGTAATTGATTGAGACGAGTCAAACTTAACTGAGTCAAGAAAAATTAAACAATTTTCTTAAAAACTGACTATTGCCATTTGGTAAGAATTGGAGAGGACAACATGCAAAATTCGCAAAATGGCTTTTAAGGGCGAAAGGCAAAAATACTAATAGGTTTATCGACGTTTTCCCCTTTACTATTTTTCCTATGCATGTTTGTGTAGGGTATGTAAGCCCAATTTTGACAAGAAGTTACATAACTAAAAGGGTTTTTGATTAAATGCGAACAGAAATAATTAACATTTAATAAAACTATACCTCATGCGACTTTTTGTAGCCGCCATAAATGATCGATGGTTGATCTGGATCGTGGTGTGTGTTCGTGTCTGAGTCGTTGTTACAATAGCACGTCTGATCAGAGTCGTTAAAGTACAAGGACTCGCTCGATCTTCTCTGACATTTGTAAGCACAGTGTAGCAGACTCTCGGCTTGCTCAATATTTGTCGCAATGGACTCGTTTATGGGTCGTTGTACGGTCTCAAGCACCAAATATGATTCATCTTCCAAACAACTGGTAATTGTAATCCAAAGTTGAACGATAATTAACAACGAAATAGGCCTATGTTTACTTAATTCCATTTTGTTAAAAAATAGAAAATAAAATAGCAGTGTTATGCTCGCAAGCTATTGCAAAAAAGTGAATCGCAATTGTAAAAATCCATTGGTATAACAGTATCATATCTATAATGACTTTATTAATAATGAAGGTCACTGAAATTACATAATAAGACATTGTGTTGCGGATTTTGCCTCTAGTGGTTTGTATCATAATCAGATTATATGGTCATTTTATGCATCTTGATTGGATCTAGAGTTGCAAAACCGAACGAATTTACCCATAGGAGCCTTGTCGCTTGTTTAGATTGTTGTAGAAGTTGATGTTGTTCTGCAATTTGGGGCGCCGTCTTCTAGTGGTAGGACGCGGAATTCGGGATCGAGAGGTCCTGGGTTCAAATTCCGCCGATGCAACGGGAATTGTTTTGAGCAAAATATTAACCCCACGGTGCTCCTCTTCGCCCAGGTGTATAAATGGGTACACATGAGAATTGAAAGCCAAAGTGGTGTGGCTGACAGAGGCGGCGACTGTAAACAGCAGACTTGAAACTCGACGATCGTGGAGTAATGTGTGATAGTCGCGCGAATATGAACTGATTCGTAAATTTGAGACTATAAACAACATTTACTTTACTCTACTTAATTTAAGTCAGTTTATCATATGGGCATGTTAAAGTGACATTTCACAATAATTTTTACATAAATTTTACTTTCATTTTATCTGAAAGAGCATATTTTCTTATGAAAATAATGAAAATTTCAAGCCAAAATATTGAACAGTTTACGAGAAATATATTTTTGTGCTGAAATTAAAAAAATTGTTGTGGACAACAGTTCAGATTTATATAGAATTTGTCATTTCTGTCTCAACTTTAAAGGCATATTTCGCTTATAAATAGCAACTTAAAAAAAAACTGATAGTATTTCTACGCATTAGAATAAACAATCTTTGCATCAAGACATACTTTTAAAAAATGAAATAAATGTGAAATGTCACTTTAAACACTTACCCCCTGATGCAAGGCACAATTTCATAACAATTGAGTTCTCTCCCATTCAAACATCGTGTAACTACAGGTCTAGTTTAGGTGTAGATAGGACATTTTTGTTCATCAATATACAATGATTCAACAAGTATGACTTATTGGTTACAATTTCACATATTTCTCATTTCACACCTATCTGTATACGGCATTGTTTCCCATAACGACTTCATATATATGTTAGCGGCAATGAGTAAAATTAGGCAATAAGCTTAATGCCTAGGCATCTGTCCAACATGAAAGCTGCCACAAACATTACATAATAACATGACTCTAAAAAAAGGATGTGTTTAGTACCGTCATTGTTTATAATGGAAAGGTCAAATAATAATTAAAGGTCATATTAGCATGGGAATTTTTGCATGAGCCATCAAATTATAAATATCACAGAGAGTATGTACACTGTATACCTAAGAGTCATAGAATAAAGAACTTTGTATTAAAACATTGCTCTATTTTATTGAATCCGTTTGGTACGAAACATGGTGTCAGAAGTTATTCTGGTGTCAGAATTTATTCTTGAGTTGGAATAAAAACGGATTTACGTCGACATACGAAGAAAAGGAAAAATGTCGAGATTTCAACCACCAGAGTGCTTCAAATTCTCGAATCCAGCTGAATGGCCTGGCTCAAAGGAAAGATTTTCTCGGTTCAGGATGGCATCGAAGCTGCACAAGGATGAAGGCGAGGTGCAGGTCAGCGCGCTCATCTATTCCATGGGAAAAGAGGCTGAGCACATATTTAAGTCGTTCGTGTTTGCAGACGATAACGAGAAGAAGAGTTTCAACTTCGTGATGCAGAAATACGATGACTACTTCGTGCCAAAAAGCAACGTGATTCACGAAAGAGCAAAATTCCACCAACGAGTCCAGCAGAATGGAGAGTCTGTGGAAAACTTCGTAAGGAATTTGTACGAAATTGCAGAACACTGTGACTTTGATCAGAAAAATGAACAAATACGGGACAGGCTCGTGATCGGAATTCTTGACAAGGAAATATCCGAAAAGCTACAGTTAACTCCTGATCTCACATTGGAAAAAGCTATTGAAATAGCGAGACAAAGTGAGCAAGTTAAACAGCAGATAAAGGATCAATCTACTGTCCAACATGTTGAAGCTGTCCAGAACGCACAACATAGGGGAAATCAGCGCGGTGAAGGCCGACGACAACGCAATTTCCGGAATAAACCAAAGCAACAGTCACAGGATCGTGGAACACAGGATAAACGGTGCACGCGATGTAACAGATTCCATGAAAAAGGGAAATGCTTCGCGAAAGGTAAAGAATGTCGTCGATGTAAAACGATGGATCACTTCACTTCGAGGTATGCTGTAGGTCCAAAATCAATCAAAATCGTTTAGATGAAGTGACCGACGATACGAAAGAGTCATTGTACCTTGGAACAGTCACAACGTGTAACGACAATAAGGAAGCATGGAAGGTCAAACTTTCTATTCTTGGGAAAACGCTTACCTTTAAAATCGATTCAGGAGCTGACACATCAGTGATTAGCCAAAACACGTACAAAAGTCTGAGAAATCCAGCAAAACTAAAACCGGTAGTATCACCATTGTTCGGACCAGACGGAAAATTAGACTGCCAGGGAATGTTTAGAGCAGAAACGTCTTACAAATCGGAGAAATATTCGTTTCCTATTCACGTGATCAAGGGATCTACGACACATAATTTGTTAGGTCGTGCCACTGCTGAACAAATGGGATTAATTCAGAGAATTGAAAACGTGTCCGTGAACAAACAAGTGTTCGGATCAATTGGATTATTTAAGTGTGACCCTGTCAAAATACGTCTGAATGAAGGGGCAAAGCCATATTGTCTCACAACAGCACGTAGGGTTCAATTCCCGCTCATGAAGAAAGTGGAAGCAGAACTCAAGAAGCTCGAAAATGAGGACATAATTGAAAAAGTGGACAAACCGACAGACTGGTGTGCGGCGATGGTACCAGTAGTTAAACCAAACAATAGCGTAAGAATTTGTGTTGACTTGAAAAAGCTAAACAATGTAGTAAAACGAGAAAACTACATGTTGCCAAATCTGGATGACATTTCACCAAAGTTGAAAGGATCAACACTGTTCTCTAAATTAGATGCTTCGAGTGGATTTTATCAAATTCCGCTACATGAGGAAAACCGTGAATCAACTACATTCATCACACCGTTTGGGAGATATTTCTTCAAGAGCGTACCTTTTGGAATAACGTCAGCATCGGAGATTTTCCAAAAGAAAATGTCGGAGTTGCTTAATGGATTAAACGGAGTCGAGATCATTATCGATGATATTTTGATTTACGGGAAATCACGCGAGGAACACGACGCAAACTTGGATGCAGTCATGCGTAGAACTCAGCAATCTGGAATGAAACTAAAAGTGTGGGTTTCGAAAATCGCGATTTGAATACTTTGGACACATAATCACGAAAGATGGTATTCGTCCAAGTGAGAAAAGGGTTGAAGCCATCAAAAGCATGGAAGCACCTACGAATGTCAAAGAGTTGCGCAGAGTTGTAGGGATGATAAACTATATAGGCAGATTTATTACTGATCTCGCGTCAATAATCAAACCGATGACCGATTTGCTGAAATCGACAAATGCATGGTGTTGGGATCACGCACAAAACGAGGCTTTCACGAAAATAAAGGATTTATTCACGAAAGCGCCAGTGTTAGCATTCTATGATCAAAACAAACCCATCGTAGTAAGTGCGGATGCGAGCAGCTATGGATTGGAAGCAGCCGTATTCCAAGAAGAAAGCGGTGAACTGAAACCGATCGCATTCTGTTCAAGAAAGCTGACTGACCCTGAACAAAAATATGCGCAGATAGAAAAGGAATGTCTAGCTTCTGTTTGGGCATATGAAAAATTTTCGCGTTATCTGTTGGGTCTTCATTCGTTTAGATTACTGACAGGTCATAAACCATTAGTGCCGTTAATTAACATACAGGACTTAGATAAAACGCCACTAAGATGTCAGCGTATGTTAATGCGTTTAAGGGGATATAACGCACAAGCAGAACATGTACCGGGGAAACATTTGATAGTGCCTGATACACTGTCACGATCACCCTAGACACAAATCAAGATTTCATGGTGAATGAGATTGAAAGCTACGCTATATCGGTTGAAACGTAAAAATATGGTTTCAAACAGATATTTTCGAGTCCGCATTACCCGCAAACAAATGGAGAAGCAGAAAGCGTGGTTAAGAATGCTAAGAAAATACTGAGACAAAAGAACATTTTATCGCGTTAATGGCGTATAGATCTACACCGATTGAAGCTACAGGCATGAGTCCCTCAGAAATGATGATGGGACGAAAAATCAGAACATTACTACCAGCGTTACCGGAATCGTTCATACCGACATGGAACGAAGACGACGAATTGAGATTAAGAGACACTAGTTACAAAGAACGTATGAAAATGAACTACGACCGTCACAATGCGGTGAAAGAGTTGCCGTACTTGAAAGAGGGAGATAGTGTAAAACTCAAAACTGACAAAGAAAAACTTTGGGAAAACGACGGCAAAGTTATAAGTGTCAATTTGGACAATCGCTCGTACGTAGTCGAAACGGACAAGGGACTGTACAGGCGAAACAGGCGTCATTTACAACATAACACGTCTGAACCTGAGTCACAGGCTCAGAAACAAACGGGACCAGGTCCTGGTATCACGGGTATTGGTACTAGTGATGTGGAACATCCAGGGAACGTTACGTTAACGGAACAATCGAGGCAGATCGATACGTTACCACCTGATGAGAATCCACAACCGAGTGGTCGAGTTGTCAGAAAACCGATCAAATACCAAGACTTTGTGCCTTAAGCATATTTTATAGTGTGAATGATAATAAGAGTGTCGAACTTTTAAGGTTATAAGTTAGATAAAAAATTCAGTGAAAATTTTTTATTCAGAGACGATTAACACGGTGGGTAACCCACGTGACTTTTTGGAAGCGTCCACACGGAAAAATCGCCCGCTTCAAGGTATGTTTTGTTTAATTTCTCAGCTTATACTCTACGGACGGGCATATAACTACAGCGTGAATCAGGCTGCAGTTACGAGGTTTTTAATTCTTATCCGCCCCGCGATGCATAATCTCCACCGTGCTGTGTAAAGGTCTGTAAATAGGTGGCTAAATCAGTGACTATGCGACCAACCCAAAAAACCAACAGAGTGTACGCTTCCCTTCTCAGCGTATTGTGTGTGTACGCTTACCATTTTGAATCAGATGTGTACGCTTCCCATTTCGTTATTTTAATGATCACATCATAATTAACGCTTTTCTGACCAAAACCCTTGGATTTTTAAATAATATATTAACTAGATGGTACGTGCGTACACAATGTATTCGTGTAAATGGGCTGTTAAAGCTAAAACTTGACAATTAGGACTATAAATGTGAACGCTTCCCGCGTTTGGTTTGCACTTAAAAAAACTTTGGCTCGAATGTTTGAAGAAACCACTGGATTTCGGGCAGAGTGAATTAGAGCCGGGAATAGCCCTCTCAAAGGCGCGTTACGTGCACTTTATCTCTTCAAAATCCGTAGAGTATAAGCTGAGAAATTAAACAAAACATACCTTGAAGCGGGCGATTTTTCCGTGTGGACGCTTCCAAAAAGTCACGTGGGTTACCCACCGTGATTAAAGACAATAAGAGTTTTTCATTCAAATTCCAGTTACAGTCAATTTACAATAAAGAATTTTCATTAAGTTAGGAATTTCAATTAGTTTACAATAATTAATTTGCTTAACTCAAAAAGGGGAGATGTTTAGTACCGTCATTGTTTATAATGGAAAGGTCATATAATAATTAAAGGTCATATTAGCATGGGAATTTTTGCATGAGCCATCAAATTAGAAATATCACAGAGAGTATGTACATTGTATACGCGAGAGTCATAGAATAAAGTCGTATTAAAACATTGCTCTATTTTATTGAATCCTTTTGGTACGAAACAGGATGTATAACGGTACTGTAGAAGTTCGTAAAGTTTCTCAAATCTCGAACACAAAGTTCAATAAAAGCTGTATTTGTGAGACTTTGGAAGAAAATCAACTAATTGTGTGTCATTATAATTTTTCCCGTTATCGTTTTGTCTTGCAGAGCTGTCTATGGTGGAATTAAAATTCAGGGAAGGTAATATATGGCTAAACGCAATTAATCTTACGCTAATCTGGAATAAATAAGGAATTTTTTTATTGACACAAATAGATATATACATGTAGAACAATGTGATATCTCCCAAAATACATCTGCAAATACACGAATACTTACTGGATTAGGAAAAGGTAGCTGTCGAAGAAATTATGTTTATTTTGCGTTAGAAATGGTCCTTATACTTGTCTTAAATCAAATAAAAACAAGTATGGTGAATTGCGAGACACATTATTAAACAACAGAATGTAGGTTCTGTATTTTACTTCGAATGCAGTCTGAAATATGCAGTCAGGAATACGGGTTACACTCAAAAGCCTCGCCGTTCATTTTGGTATAAACACCAAGATTTAAAACTTACACTGAACTAGATCTACAACTAACGCTATAAACATTTGAGCCAGGATATAGAAAAACGTCCCTTATAACATTTGAGACAGCCACATTTCAAGACCAGCCTGTGCCTAAGCGAAGACTGGCAGCCACAGATACCGCTCTTCTATGGTTGCTACAGGTCACAAAGAAGCTATTAGAGAACAACATGGATCCTGATCAGACTGTGCGTATGCACAGGCTGGTCTGGATGCAGGTTTTTCTCAAATGCCATAAAGGACATATTTCAAGATCCTGGCCCATTTCTAATATTTCGGTTGTCAAGTGGGTTAAACATCGGATATAAAAATAAAAACGTCTGCCATGTGAATAGTATCTTGATAATACAGTGTGGTTGTCATTTTCCAACGTTTACTTACGAACTTTACGCTTGAAGATTCCCATTTGTGTGTGCGTTAGTTTATCATCGTCACCCCCATGACCCCAGCAAGCCGGGAACGTCATGACTGGCGCGTATGTCGTATCATTTATGAACGGACCATTCATCGCAAAACCACAATCATTGAACCACCAGGCACTTCTTAACATCTCGGCACAGTTGAACGTGTCTTCGAGATCATGGTCTCGGTCGAATGTAGAAAATTCTTGACCGTCTCCAAAGAAAGTAGCGTTGTAATCGGGTAGACAATCATTATCTCCTCTTGGACCAGAAAGTGTCATGCGGTAGTTTTTTTCGGGGTCAAGGGTAAATTCGTCAAATTTGAACTGTAAATCTTCAGGATAACTTCGATACCATGTTTCCTCGAGGAACATATAAATGTCGAGTCCATATTGTTGTGAGTTAGTTATTGCAGCGATGTTTTGTAGACCTAGCCAGTAGTCACCAAACGACTCAAAAATACCAAAGCCCGAGACATACTGAGTCCAGTTGTGGTAGAAACTGAGGCCCGATCCGACGTTTCTATATTGAATGACGGTTAATGGTCCGTCGGAGTCCCATTCCATTATGCAAAAGACTTGAAAATATCTGTCTAATTGTCTGATATAAATTGGGTAAAAATTAGTGTCATTATAACCCGCTTCTTGTAACTCTGCACAATCCTCATATTTCGTTTTACCGGTTGTAGAGCTAAACGTTACACTTGTCACCTCACTTGTCTGTGGCGTTGATTCTGTCGTGGACGTCTCTGGTGATTGTGTTCCGTCTGTTGACCAAGCAAGCTGTAAAAAAATATTAACATATTTCCATGGACAATGTTTTTTAAAAAAAAATACACAGTTCAAAAATTAAACGATAATGCAGACAATTGAATAGTAGCATTTTCAAGTAAATAATGGACGGTATGGGTTGAAATAAAGTGGTTTGGGGGGGGGGGTAAGTGAATGATTGAAAAAAATTGTCAGAAGTGAGCATCTTAAAGTGACATTTTACAATTATTTTTACATTAATTTTACTTTTATTCCATCTGAAAGAGAAACTTTTCCTATGGAAATTATGAAAAGTTCAAGTCAAAATATTGAACCTTCTAGAAGAAATTTATATTTTTGTGCTAAAATTATACAAATTGTTGTGGACAACAATTCAGGTTTATATAGAATTTGTCATTTCTGTCTCAACTTTAAAGGCGTATTTTTCGCTTATAAATAACAACTAGAGCATTTCTACGCATTAGAATAAACAATATTTGGATCAAGACATACTTTTAAAAACTGAAATAAATGTAAAATGTTACTTTAATATTCATTTGTGAGTGAAATATATCTAATGTGGGCTTTTCCTAGATATTGGTTATAAAAGTAGTAATTTACATCGAAATACAGTATAGGACAGATAAAGTGAATGCTTTCCAATACCACAAAGCCATAACCTATCAACTTTTAAAGTTGGAGCAGAAATTTCTAGTTGCATCTTTAACGTTAATATAGGAAAGTTGCATCCATGCAGCATTAATTAGTATGTGATCTTCTGTAAATCTGTTTCATGTACAAGTGAAAATGTTTCAATGAAATGGATTCTTAAAGAGGATAGACATCACCTGACCATAAAGGTTTGGTGGACTACTACTAGACTGATAATAATAATATATATTATATGACTTCACAATAGTTATGTTTCTATACAATGCATTTTTATTTCGCCCCCCCCACACCCAAATGTATACTGAGAGGCGAAAGAAAGTATACACTTTTTGTTTGTCAATATCTCTCTTAGTAACCATCATATAACTCAAAATTTTGTAATATGCATTTCTACCCATAAACAAATAATATGGTGTTGATAAAATTTACCAGAAACTGTTTGACTACCCATTCTCTTGCTACATGCCGATTTTACAAACTTTGCACGTGCGACTTAGTGGAACATCAATAATTGCTGGCAATCCGTTTTTAATTTCTTTATTCTTAATCACAACAAATCACAACGTTAAATTTTCTCTAACATTATAATCCAATTCTCGGTGGCTGGCTGAAATCGATAAATAAGTCATTTTTCGCCTTAAGACCCACTTTTCTATGACGCAGCACGATATAAAAAGAAATTTGACACTAATTACACTTATTCAGGTGTCTCGAAACATTCTACGTAGATTTTCATCAAAATCCGTCAATATTTTTTTTAAGAGTTATGACTGATACATTGTTTTCATCAAGTCCCCTTTTGCGATGACGCATCGTAATATGGAAAAACACTAACAATGAACGCATGGTCCTAGGTGACTCGGAACTTTCTGTGAAAATTTTATCAAAATCCGTTTACAAATGTAGGGGATGTATCACTGTGAATGCTTGCATTAATTAATTGAGAACATCCCCCTTTTTCGGTGACGCTGTATGCTATGAAAAAAACCTTAGCAGCGGAGAGAACATATACAGATACACGGATAGGCGGAGAAGGTTACATAAACTAGAATATCACTGAAAGTGATCATACCCCCCAAAAGCGCAGATTTTGTGCATTTTGAGAAATTGATTTCATTTGAACTGTGAGCTGATCAATTGGGAAATAGAGCGAACAAAAAATCAACAGATCAAACAACACATTTAACAATCTCCAAGCTCCGCCCTGCCATGCCTATATTTTTTAATAAACCAAAAACTCACAACCATGCATTGAAGACAGTCAATCAAGGAACATTCCTGTACGATTTGGTTCAAATGTACTGTATAATTGCTTTTTTCTCATGATTTCGTTCTGATAAGCCCTGCCTTGCTATTACCACATTTTGTGCATATCAAATATTCACGAACAAATTTTGAAATAAGTCCCCCAATGAACATTCCTGCCAATTTTGGTAAAAAAAATCGCCGAAATTATAAATTCACGAACAAGTTTCGAAAAGAGTCACCCAAGGAACATTCCTGCCAAGTTTGGTAAGAATTGGCTCAGTGGTTAAGGAGGTGAAGATTTTTGAAGAACTATCTGACTATTTCTCAAAATCGGATAAGCCCCGCCCTGCCACACCCACAATTTTTGACGAATCAAATATTCATGAACATGCATTGAATACAATCACTCAAGGGACATCGGTGCCAACTTAAGTTCAAAATGGTCAAAGAATTGATTTTGAATGATTTTACATGATTTCTCCAAGTCCGATAAACCATGCCCTGCCACGCCCACAATTTTTGACGAATCAAAAATTCACGAACAAATTTTGAAGAGTCAAAAGGAACATTCCTGCAAAGTTTAGTAAGAATTGGCCCAATGGTAAAGGAGGAGAAGATTTAAAGAAGTCGGATAAGCCTCGCCCTGTCACGCCCACATTTTTTGACGAATGGAAAAATCATGAACATACATTGAATACAATCACTCAAGGGTAAATCCTGCCAAGTATGGTTCAAATTGGCCTGATAATTGATTTTTAAGATTTTTCACATGATTTCTCTTAGTCCAATAAGCCCAGCCCTGCCACGCCAACAATTTTTGACGAATCAAAAATTCACGAACACGTTTTGAAAAGAGTCACCCAAGTAACATTACTGTCAAGTTTGGTAAGAATTGGCTCAGTGGTTAAGGAGAAGATTTTTGAAGAATTATCTGACTATTTCCCGAAATCGGATAAGCCCCGCCCTGCCACGCCCTCATTTTTTGACGAATCAAAAATTCATGAATATGCATTGAATACAATCACTAAAGGGACATTTGTGCCAAGTTAAGTTCAAAAAGGACGAATAATTGATTTTTAAAGATTTTTCACATGATTTCTCTAAGTCTGATAAGCCCCGCCCTGCCACGCCCACAATTTTTGACGAATCAAAAATTCACGAACATGTTTTGACAAGAGTCACCCAAAGAACATTCCTGCCTAGTTTAGTAAGAATTGGCTCTGTGGTTCAGGAGGAGAAGATTTTTGAAGAATTATTTAACAATTTCTTGAAGTCGGATAAGCCCCGCCCTGCCACACCCTCATTTTTTGACGAATGAAAAAATCATGAATATGCATTGAATACAATCACTCAAGGGTCAATCCTGCCAAGTATGGTTCAAATTAGCTTGTTAATTGATTTTTAAAGATTTTTCACATGATTTCTCTAAGTCCGATAAGCCCCGCCCTGCCACGCCCACAATTTTTGACGAATCAAACATTCACGAACAAGTTTTGACAAGAGTCACCCAAGGAACATTCCTGCCAAGTTAAGTAAGAATTGGCTCTGTGGTTCAGGAGGAGAAGATTTTTGAAGAATTATTTAACAATTTCTTGAAGTCGGATAAGCCCCGCCCTGCCACGCCCTCATTTTTTGACGAATGGAAAAATCATGAACATACATTGAATATAATCACTCAAGGGTCAATCCTGCCAGGTATGGTTCAAATTGGCCTGATAATTGATTTTTAAAGATTTTTCACATGATTTCTCTAAGTCCGATAAGCCCCGCCCTGCCACGCCCACAATTTTTGACGAATCAAACATTCACGAACAAGTTTTGAAAAGGGTCACCCAAGGAACATTCCTGCCAAGTTTGGTAAGAATTGGCCCAGTGGTTGAGGTAGAGAAGATATTTGAAGAAAAAACCAACAGACAGACCAACAGACCAACAGACAGACAGACAGACAAGCCGACTCCTATTTACCCCCCAAATTGAATTTGGGGGGTATAATAAACGATCACCTTCGGTCGGGTTTAAAATCGTACATTATCTATGAATCGTTTTCTCAGAAAACGTGGAAGAACTAGGGTGTATACTTATTTTTGCCTCTCAGTATATATTCACCATATGTTAACATCATCACATCAACGGATATTATCATCAATACGCTGTGCCTCAATTTCAAGCGAAGTGATCTCCCGTTACAGGTTAAATTAGATGTCTGTCATCACGAACATTTTTATCTAGATTTTGACGCTATCAGGCCTAGTAAAACCTGAAAAACCAATAAAAACCCTTAATTTCAGAGCAAACCTTTAAACCCCTTACATTTTCCCAGAAAACCCTTAAAAAGCCAAAATAACGTGTAATTCTCTTTCAAAGCCTTTATATTCTGACTGGTTGCCACCCAAGCTTTAAGCAAGTAATGTACTTATTTCTGAATTTTCCCTTCTTTTATGTATTGCATTACAATACAGATACACATGTATCTTTAGAAGCCTAGAAGCCACCAAATCTTACCTAAATTTTCAAATTTTTCTTGAGGGGGAGACCAAACCCCCCTTATTAGAGGGTTGCATAAAAATGACTTTGGTTATGATAGTGTTTTTTCCGACAAAATGGCCTTTGTACTCTTTATTTTATCGCATTTTACGCTGTGTAAATGTAAATGTACCCTTTTCAACTTTGTTTTCAGTCTAACAGCCAGAAATAACGACACTTAAAAACAAAACTGGAACAAAATATTGGTGTCTAAATTATTTTGCATAAGTGAGATTTTAAGGTTGGTCGGAATATCTAGTCCATAGTTTTGTACCCTTAAATTTGACACACTGCCCACATGTTCATAGTTTTCTACCAGGAAATTTGACAAAATTGACCATTATTACTTCGATTTTACTCTAACAGTCACAAGAAATATAAATGAATCTTGATTTTTGTCTTGATCTGAATTTTATGATGTTTTCCACTTTGTTTCACCCGAACAACCATAAATATTGATCACCAAGACGACATGTAATCAAACCATTGGAGACTTTAAGTGTAATTTTCAGCTTTAACAGAATCTCCATTCCTGAGTTATATACTCGTGAATGTGATAGGATTGTCGTTATTCACTCATTTATAAGTCTAACAGCCCCAAAACATTCACAATTCAAAGAGAAAACTTGAACATTTTTGTTTTCTTTTCGCAGTCACATTCCCGCTTAGTTTGATTTTTAAACCTGATCGAAATCAAACTTTCTAGGACATGTGCCATTTGCACTAGTCATATTTTGTCATATACCAATCCGTGCGATTTAGGATCAACATTGTCTTCTTGTCACAAGTTGCTGATGTTTATTACTTTTTTATCTAAGAGCTACAAATGTGAAAAATCTAGACAAAACTTTTACCTTGTGACATTTTTGTAATTCCCATAACTGATCAATGGCAAATCTATTTTTTAAGAAAAGCTAGAATTGTGATTGCTCGTTAAAAATGCAAATTGAAATAGAATACCTTGCAGTTTGTACTGTAACATCCGTAAACGATCGGTGGTTCATCTTGGTCGTGGTTTGTGTTTGTGTCTGAACCGTTATTACAATAACACATCTGATCCGAGTCGTTAAAATACAAGGACTCGCACGATCTTCTCTGACATTTGTAAGCACAGTGTAGCAGACTCTCGGCTTGCTCAATATTTGTCACAATGGACCGGTTTATGGGTCGTTGAATGGTCTCAAACGTGACTCTTGATTCGTGTTCCATACAACTGGTATTTGTTAGCCAAAATTGAAGGAGAATTACAAACGAAAAAGGCATATACAGATATGAATGCATTTCGTTGGTGGTTGTTTTTTCCCGATCTTTTAATATAATGTTGCGCTCACAAACTTTTTTTCAAGAGTGATTTTCAAACCTAAAAATTCATTGCTTCATATCTATGATGAAATTATTAAAAATAAATGTCTTTGAAATTAGATCATTAAGAAAAAAATGACATTTTGTTGTTGATCTTTCGACTTCTAATTCTTATTTCGTGATAATGAAAAGTATTTTATTAATTATGCATCTGTAATGAATCTAGAATTATACAAGCGTACCCTTTTCACCGTACGAGTCATGTCGCTGGTTTCAAATATCAGTATGTGACCCGTCACGTTAAAGGGGACCTTATATGAAGTGTGAACAATATGGCAGTCAGCGCAGCCAGGCTAGGGCCGATACTTTCCACTCCAATATATTTTTCTCAAACTAGAATGTTTAACCTATCTTAGTATGTGTCCTTTTTCCAAATACGTCTTCTAGTTGACCTCTGCCAAGCATGATCAGCTTGTCAAAATTTGGATATTTTGAGTTCGGATAAGGTCCCTTTTAGTGTGACGGGTCACAAATATGCATAATGGTAATTTTTACACACGCATGGTCCTCTCCAGAAGTTTTTTCCATGAACAACTCAAGGAGAACGACTATATTGTTTTTCGAAACATAGAAAAAAAGCTAAAATTACATTTTTGGGAAAATGTGGTTATGACTGGTTTTCATACAATAATTATTTCAGAACAAGATAGCAAAATTGCAATTTCGTCATGCCACTTGCATTGTCCGAAATTTAAATTTCTGAATCGTAGCCACGACAACAGTAGATCTATGTATCATTTTTGTGGTTGGTTTTATTGCTTATAGCTGTACAAATCAAATGAAGATTGGTCCGCATGTATATAATGAAATTTTACCATGTTGATAGCCGAAATATACAGACAGACAAAAGGGCGACAAAATTGGAATAGAAGTGGCACCATCATAATGTCCGTTTCTCGCAATCTGACGTTTTTGCCCACATGAAGTTTTTCTCGAAGCATATAATAATGTTATAGGACTGTTTAAAATTCCTTAATTTATTTCTGTATATTTTTTCTCGATAGGCTATACCTCATTATAAAGATATTGATGAACTGTTTTAAATGCATGAAGTCCGTATCGTATATGTTAGATTTCGTCTTTTCGATATGTCATTATAGATTCAAAATAGAATGTTTAAACTTTTTGGATTCAATACTACTGATTACGAGATAAATAGGTAAACAAATAAATGACTTGTTGAAGTTCACGTCTCTTAGACCGTTGACTTTGTGAGCTCAGTTTTTTCTACGATTCCATTTTCTAAACAACGCAATATCGATGCTTAGATAAGTATTTTCTTCTGTTATCCTAAGGATTTTAGGCGAGTCCATGTTTGAAAACAAGGCCTTAACACCCCCAAAAATGTACAACGAAAGGTTTTTAAACTGGTTTGTTTAGTATATATTATAGGATATTTAGTATCAAATTAAAACTCTACCAAAGTCAAGGTCATGGAAAAGGGTTATTTTCAAGATGTCAAGATGTTGCCCCACCCCGTTTCTATTTTCTTTTTTTATTAGATCTATTATTTCTTATTCATTTTTTTTCTTTTGATGGGGTGTTGTTAAATCGTTTCGTGGAGTCGTCTATTTGCTAAGTTGTTTATATCGGTGACGTGAACACCAGGGATTGCTGTTTAACCCTTTCCCAAACGGCAAAAATTGAAGGTGATCCACTTCAAAAACTGCCACAAATGACAACATTGAGGTTATCTAAGATAGGATTTGTGTAAAATAAGGCATAGAATATATTAAAACAAAAGGAGAAACTGCTGGTTATCAGCATGTTCTTCTTTTGTTTCAATGTTTTCCCAAGCCCTTTCTATTATGGACGTCAAAACCAGGTCTTGTTTGGGAAAAGGTTAATTGTGTGATGTTTATTTCCTCCAAGAAGTCAAACTGATGCACTGTTGAGGAAACATAGTAGAATTTAACTAAAGCAGATAAAAAAATATTATCCTCAAAACCATCTATTGGATTTCTGTCTATCTCTATTAGATTTTTGAAAAAAAATGATCGGATGAAACATTGTTGGCGGACCTTTTTATTTTTAAATAATATCTCCTCCGAAACCATTTCTTGGATTTTATTTTGATTATGCATAAAATCCTTTCAAATCAAATTCTTTATTGTCATGTAGGCCACTGGCTCAAATTGCAGATATAAATATACGAATATGAATGTTAACAATTATCAATTACATTTATAACAATATCTTGTGGTGTTGCTTCTTTGCCTTTTTATGCATCACTAAGAGGCGGGGTTAACCTGTGGTACACTTTTACATACACAAAGCATAATTACACAGAGTCGTTGTTGTTTGAATACAGTTGAATACAGTTCTTCTTTCGCTATAAATTGATTTTGCAGAAATGACTTATGATTGATATTTCATAAATTTTGTGTAATGGCCTGTGCATAAATTGTGTCCTCCCACACTCTCTAAAAGCCATATATACAATCATTAGTAGAAGTGCTTACACCTAATGTTATTCGGTAAACATCTACTAGATTCAATTACGAGGGACGGTCAGAAAATATCCAGACTTTTCATGCTGCTGTCCCTCCATTTGCAGCTATATAAATACATTATATTTTGGTAGAATTTACATTAATTTGCCAATAACGTGGTCAGTTTATTTTCAATGATAGTTACGATATGTATACACAATATTTTGTCATAATATGCTAAATGTGTTAAACCCATCATGGAATATTTGTTAGAGGACTAAGCAGTGAAAGCAGAACAATAGAAAATATTAATCATCTTAATCTCAAAGGAGAAAAGTTTTCGTACCGCATTACTACTGGAAATATGATGTGAGTTCGTTATTCCGAACTTGAGATGAAACTAAAAACGCGAAAGAATGAAAACGAGATGGGATTAGGTATCTCTGAAAAGATTGAGCGGTTTCGATCGGCTTGCAGTCATGTTTGTTGTCTTTTGAGATTCACGAGGATTGGTGGTTACTCATTTCATTCCAAAATGTCAAACTGTTACTTCAAAGTACTATTTCTGAAGCAATTCTTAAGCACGGGAAAATGTCCTTCTTTATGATTACGCCCTCTCCCATACAACCGCAGCTACAGAGGAATTATCAACTATTTCACATGACAATAGTTGTCTTACCCTCCTTATAGCCTTGTCCTTACCTCGTTTGACTTTTATTTGTTTCCTAAACTGAACAAAATGCTTGCTTAAAAGAAATATAACACCGGGGCGACTTTGATCTATGCTGTTACACAGTACCTAAGACATCAGTCCACGTCATGGGGTAAATCAAAGACGTAGATGGAGAATCTATTGAAACATTGTATTTTTTTTTTTTTTTTTTTTTTTTTTTTGTTAAAATGTTGAATTGTTTTCAAAAAACTAAAAAAGAAATGTTCTTACATCCTCTCGTAAAAGAAATTAATTAGATGACCTACACTGCGGGTGGGCTTATTTTCGCTGCATGAAATATTGAAAGGTAATTTTAAAGATATGATCTATTCACCTATGAAGTCATGATTCTAATTTACATACTTTTTGAGTTATACTCCGGACAAGAATCAACTTTAAAAATCAACAAAGGGAAATAACTCAACAAAACATTGGATCGGCAGAGTAACGGTTCTTGTGTACTGCACCTCTCCATAATTAGATATACATGTATTTACCAATGAAATTTCAAGATTTTGTCTTACATACTTTTTGAGTTGTGTTCCGGACAAGAATTAAGTTTAAAATTCAACAAAGGGACATATCGCCAAACATATGATCGGTAGATACTTTTTGACTTATGCAGCGGACAAGAATTAAGTTTGAAAATCAACAAAGGATAATAACTCCAAAAATATGATCGGCAAAGTAAATGTTCTTGTGCGATGCACCTTTCCATAATGTGATCTATCCACCTATGAAGTTTCGTGATTCTACACTACATACTTTTTGACTCATGCTGCGGACAAGAACAAGACAAGATCGACAGAGTAATAGTTCTTGTAAACTACACATCTCAATAATGAGATCTATCTTACCATATAGTTTCATGATTCTACAATACATAATTTTTATACGCCCTAAGGGTCGTATTTTGTTATGACCCCAGTCGTCCGTCTGTTGTGTATACCGCTTACGGATTTCAGATAACTCTTTCCGTTCTTGAATTATCTGCACTTGAATAAAAAAATGCCAATTTTCTTGTGTGCGCAACTCCTCCTACAGTTTTGATCAGAATTTCATCATACTTGCTACAATGGATCTACATGGTGTCTAGTTGTGCACACTACTTACAGAATACAGATAACTGTTTTCGTCCTTGAATTATCTGCCCTTTAATTTAAGAATAATGCCCATTTTCTCAAAACTACCTATTTTCCCGTGTGCGCAACTGCTACAGTTTCAACCAGAATTTAATCAAACTAGCCACCATGAATCTCTATGGTGTCTTGTTGTGCAAACAAAATTTTGATAACAATGAATCTTCATGGTGTCTGTACATAGTCTTAACATAGTTTACTTTAATCTTCTCTTTTCCCTTGCAATTAAGCAGTCTGTTATTTATAAGTTAAAAGTTAAAACAAAAAGTTAAAACAAAAATCATTCGACACCGTAGAAAGTAATATGGAAAATTAAAAAAAATGGCAGTAACAACATACTTTCTTTTGTTGCAGGGCAATTTATTCAAGATGTAGACATATGTCTTCATATCACATGGTATTAATATCCCAAAAGAGATTTTAAACAGTATATGTAGATAGATAAGCAAACTATTTCTCACCAATACCCGATTTCAAAATTTACAAAATTTAACATAACTGTCAACAAAAAATAACATCAATGTCTGATTTCTACACTCCTCTTGAAAGCACATTTAATTTCGATTCAGAGTGATGGGCCATTAATTCCTCTTGAAAATCCCCATGCTTGTGTGAGCTAGTTTAACATTCTTTCCCCAGCAGGGTGCGATTTGTGGACCATTTGAGAAGGGACCATTCATTCCAAACGCACAATCCTTGAACCACCAGGCGCTTCTTAACATCTCAGCACAGTTTATCGTGTTATTGAGATCGTTGTCTCGGTCGAATGTAGAAAATTCCTGACCATCTCCAAAGTAAGCAGCGTTGTAACCTGACAGACAATCGGTATTAGTGTGTAGGCCGGCAATGGTCATGCGATAGTTTTCTCTTGAATTTATGGAAAATTCGTCAAATGTAAACCATATATCTACAAGATCAGTTCCAGTATCTTCGGGGACCATATAAATTTCGAGACTATATTGCCTAGCATTAGTCATTGCAGCGATGTTTTCTAGACCTAGCCAGTAGTCGCCGAATCCCATCACAGAAAAAAAGCCCGAAACATACTCAGACCAGTTGCGATAAAAACTGAAGGACTCGTCGTATCTCAATTGAATGGTGGTTGTTGGTCCAACAGTGCTCCACGTCATATAACACATGACGAGGACATATCTATCTAGTTCTCTGATATAGATACGGTACTCCTTGCTTTCGTTATACCCCGCTTCGTATAACTGCCCACAGTCCTCATATTCAGGGGTTGCAGAGGTAGATGTAGGACTGGTCACCGCATTGGTTTGTGTCACCAATTCTGTCGTTGATTTCTCTGGTCCCTGTATATCAGTCGTCATAACATGCTGTAAAGAAGTGGAACATTTGTAAAATGGAAAATCTTTTCACTCATTAAATTTCGAAGTTGACACAGACAACTGAAAAATGCATAGCGATCTACAAGTAAATATTGAATGTTTTATCCTATACAGTCTACATATTAGACAGCAATTCATGAGCTATGTTGCCATTATGTCCTGTGAATAACACTAGGCAAAATACTTGCACGATTTAAATCTGATTGAAGAAGCTAAACAAAATTTAGGTTTCTTTTTTCATTTTTCCGATTTTCTAATGCTTCCGTTGACAGAGTCATTAAGGTAACATTACATAAAATTGGTAATACCAAACCATTTTCAAAACTACAGCTAGAGGCACTTCTACCACAACCCTTAACTTTTTGGAAATAATTTGAAGTTTGAACAATCGTTTTTCATAAAGAAAAAAACAACACATATGATTGTCATTAATGTTTGCTCAATATCTGTAAATTTCATTAAAGTGAGAAATAATCATTTAGATTTACAGTTCATATAATATGACAAAAAGCCACAATAAAGCCGCGCAAGCTGATAACATAAATTCATGCTATTCATATCACAGCAGTTAAGTTAATCGTATCCAGCTTGTAATTTTGTGTGTCCGCAATGGGCTTGGATTTCACGATCACATCTCCTTCTTATTGACAAAACATATAATAGATGATGAAATTTTGTGGGATGTTTCTCCGCTCGTCCCTAAATGCCTGTTTCAGTTGTTGGCGATTTCTTGGGACAATAAGGCAAAATCTAATCTCTATGGTAACACATTTGATAATTTTTTGCAATGCTGACACGTGATTTCTTGGACAGAACATGTGTACCTAAATTCTACAATCGCTTCGCACGTTAAAACGTGTTATCAAATCTAATGAGGCAGGGGTGATAGATATAAGCATGATTTGGTGACGTTGTTTTCAGGTTATTGATTTTTTCAATTGCATGACGGTTTTGTGACTTTTCATATTCGAGTCTTGCTAGATAACTAGATACTTTCTTAGGTTTACCCAATTCTAAGGAAATTTACAGAAAACATTTACACGTCATTGTATCGTATTTGCTGAAAAATAAACATATTCTGCATTGCATTTTTTAATTATGATGAAATGTAAGTGTTGCGTTAGTAGTGCCTCTGAGTGTATAATAAAAAGGAATAATTTATTGTTAATATTAAAAAAACAAATACCCCGTAAGATCTTTTGTAACCTCCATAAATGAGTGCCGTTTGATATGGATCGTGCACGGCGTTCGTGTCTGAACCATTGTTGCAATAACACGCCTGATCCAAGTCGTTAAAGTATAAGGACTCGCTCGATCTTCTCTGACATCTGTAAGCACAGTGTAGCAGACTCTCGGCTGGCTCGATATGTGTCACAATGGACTGGTTTATTGGTCGTTGAACGGTCTCGAACATCAAATGTGATTCATGTCCCATACAACTGGTACTTGTAAGCAAAACTTGCACGATAACTGTCAGAGAAATAGGCCTATACAGATTTAACACCATCTTTTAATGTAACGTTACGCTCATAAGTTTTTTTCAAGAGTGATTCGCACATGAACATTTTTTTGTTTTATATCTAAAATGAAATTATTAATAATAAATGGCTTTGGATTTAAATCATTCAGACAAACTGTCATGTTATTATTTTTTGTATTGTATTGTTTGTTTCCTAATGATAAGGTAATGTGATAATCAATTATGCATCTTTAATGAATCTAGTTTGGAACAAACGACCCTGTGTCCAATGTCCCTGGTTTAAAAAGATTTCATGTCAGTTCATGCATTCCTTTGTATGAGTAAAAAGTGAGACATTATCATTATGATTAGAGGGAACCATTTCATTTCCCACAGACGATCATTATAACGTTTTTGCATGTAGTTCAGCCCATGAGTTTGCAATAATGTTGAGAGATACCTCAAATTCAAGAGCAATCCTTCATACATCCAAAACAATCAATTTTTACCACGGCCTGAACCCTTTCATTGCTGCTTTTTACCGCTTTTGACATGGCACTTATCGGACTGTTATTTTCACTGACCTTTTCACAATATTCACCTACTTTTTAAAATGGCTCTTGAACTGCCAAATTTCTCAAATTCGTGATAATAATCACTGCAATTGTTTGGCAGATGTTTTTTTTTATATATATATAAAAATACACGTAAATATCAATTCTCAAGTATTTTATTATTGACCATTCAGAGCTCACCCTGAACCATGTTTATAGCACGGACGTTCCATAGACAAAATCACTGACAGATACCAGGAAAATCTATCAGATGCCTCAAACCACTTGGTAATTACACGATATATACTGACGTCCAAAAGAAACGCCTCATTCCTATTAAATGTCCGATTTTTCAGTTTGTCTAATGTGAAATTACAAAAACCTTATTTCCATATGTAAATTTGATTTTTTGTTGTTGAAGAATGATGGTTAGGAATTATCAAGTTGTTACAGTTTAGAAAAAAAGCACATTTAAACAGAGTGGTATCAGAATTTCCATTTAAAACACGGTAGCGCGCGGTTCAATCTTTACTTCCAACAACAAAAGGTATCGTAAAACGACATATTTGACGAACACAGTATGTGAATTACTAAACGCGACGTCGATGCACCGTCGATGCCAACATCAAATACAAAACACCGAATCGAGAAACACACAACGTTAAACTGTCTGGTGACTTGTTTTTGAATTCCTTACATTCGAAAATGGTCATTATTATGAACTCCTTTTCAGAATGTAGCCTTGGTATCCTTCAATACGGACGTTTCATAAGAAATTCTTTAAAATCGTGATTGCCTTTCCACTAACACATGTTACTGCGTAAAATGTGACCAATTTCATTACAAGGTATACTTATACGAAGAACACGTAGAAAACATAACCAGTCACTGGAAACGGACATCTCGATGAATAGAAACGTACATTTTTTATTCGGCGTAATTGTCGGTCAAACTGATAATATACAGTGTGCGTTTTACTTATATTGTAATTGGCATAGGGAAAAAAGCCAATAAGTACAAATTTCATTGGAGCGTTTATTTTGCCCGTCAGTACAGAAATGCAAGCGACAGAGCCAATGGTTACGCGATTGAAATTCTTTGATGCACTTCCTACTGTGTTTGGCTCTTTCTGTGTGATCACGAGTTTAGTTTTCAAGAATTCAGTTGTTTTCTTTTTGGCGCTTAAATGCAAAAAAAAGGAAATGCCATGCTCCCCTTATACGACGTATCTGTATGTTCTAATTACGTGGGCTTCAAAGTCACAGAATCAGTGTCGTCGTGTACATACATGTATGTACATTCCAACGGTAAATAGCCAATTTCCGCGCCAAAACATGTTATATGTAAGTCGAGGGCTACTATCGAAATCTAAGTAAAATGGGAAAAAAATATGAGCAATTATTTTCATTTGATAGTTTGTTTAAACACCACAATGGGAATGAGTATCGTGTTTATAGGAATATATGGGAAACTTGGCTGGTGACTGGTGTTTAATACGAGTACAACAATTATTAAAGAACAAGATAGAAACATTTTGCTTTTCTTGGTGACTCTTTCTTATCCCAAAAATATATCTCTTAAATGTAGCCATGAGAACAGAGTGTGTCAACTTTTGTGATTGTTTTAATTCTTACAAATGTATAAATCAGAAGAATATTAAATGATAGTAATACTTTTGGCCATAATGTTAGCCTAAATAAAAAGAAAGACGAAATTGAAATTGAATCAAAAATTGAAATGACTCCATCTTTGGTGACTGTTTCTCGAATTTTGACATTTTGACCATAATTAGGTTATAGACAGGCGCCGATGATACTGTCATAGAACTGTTTATAAATTCATAAAATATTTTCTTATATTTGTTTTCAAATTTACCAAATCATATTCACTTTGAATATTGAATTCTTTATCGTTTAGATCTATATTATTTTTCGCCTTTTCGGTGTCTCATTATTAATCCAAAATAGATTTTTAAACTATCAAATGGATTCAATACTACTTATTAGGTGAGCGTTACTTTGTCAGTTGACATATTGCGCTCAATTTTGCACGATTCGATGTTATGTCCAACGCATTGTCTGTTCTTTTATTACGTTAATTCTGATTTCTTCTCTTCGCTCAATGTTTTTCGTCAATTGATTGATATGGTGACTTCAAAACAAGAAATTTATTGTTGGTCATCTATATTTCTTTGTCTAGACGCAACAAATCTTACGTAAATCTATGAAAATTATAATGAAAATTGCTTTATTGACACAAATAGATAGTTAGATACAGAGATGTGGCTTTTCTGACCATTATATATATCGTGTAAGGATATCTGCATAATCTCCTGAGGGTCAGGTGTGTCTTAATGTAATCTCAAAAACTTCTCAATTTGACAATTCAGATTCTGTAACACGTCCATACACTGGCACCTTCTAACAAGGTATTAGAAAACATTGTACCTGCCAATACGAAGAAAGGATGTTTGACATTCCCAACACCATTGGTACAGCCAATCAAAGTTGTTGCTTTTCCCCTAACATATGTAACTGCTTGGGATTTTTAAAATGTTCCACAGGTCTATAACTTTAGTTGGCTTATGTTTAGTGCTTATGCCCTTCTCGTCAACATTGTACGCTCTCTCTTGTTTGTCAAGCAAGTTATGATATGACAATATTGATTACAGTTCCTCGAAATATTCATTCATAACGCTTCTGGTAGCTGATTGTGCCCTTGCAACTTCAGGCAAACGTTGTTTTTTATTATTATTATTATTCTTTTCTTTTTAGCTTCTAGGCCAGTTACTTACGAAAGCGTATATTCAGTTTTCAGTCAATGTGTGCACAGATTAAACCCATAGTCTTGCGAAAGATTGATTACCTCTTGGTGGTTATATCATAGCCTGTTAATACAAGAATCCCCTTTCACGAGAAAAGAGGGTGAGGGACCAGATTTTACGTCTCACACAATATTCATTATCTGTTGGTGGCTATATCCGTAGCCTACCTCATCCATAGTCTTGAGATGTCCTACTTAAAGAGCGTCCCTTTCCCCGGAAAAAGGGGTGGGAGACCAGATTTTATGGTGTCCACATTCAATTGCTTACCAAACGGTATTTGAGTGTAGACCTACTCTTGAAGCATTTCAAGTTGACAGTTTTTCCTCTTTCACAGCCAAGTAGACATTTGTCTAGTTTGCCTAGCGCATAGTTCATGTTTAACCCGCAAATAAATATCGTATCGACTTCTGTGGAGATTCGATCCTAGGACCTCTCGAACCCTAAGCGAACACTCTACCACGTCGCTATAAAAGCTAGCTTGTACGGCGAGATAGTATAAGTGCCCCTTATACTACACCCGGCTACATATACCTTCTCGACAATTAAGATTCTTCCACGAAGCTTTTTTCAACATCATCAACTCACTACCCTTACAAACCAACATCTCATGCAGGTTTTTACGGTGAGCGCCAGATGTAACCGGAAATAAATATCTTATCGACTCCTGTGGGGATTCGATCCTGGGAACTCTCGAACCATAAGCGAACACTCTACCACGTCGCTATAAAAGCTAGCTTGTACAGTGAGATAGTATAAGTGCCCCTTATACTACACCCGGGTACACATTTATGTAGCCCTTTCACCAGTTTCAATAGATAACAAAGTGCAGAAAAAAGAAATTAATAAATATGAATGATATTATGATAAATATTTTATCACGTTTATATTAAGTATCGAATTAGAGGTCGGTAAAACAAATTTGTAAGGACTGCGCACATGGCACCTATTCTTTGGAAAACAATTCACTTCTAAAAAATTACACTTAAGAATGACTTACATCAGACTTTTCACTGGTACTTAACTATATTCATACGTTTCAAAACAGGAATGAAATTTGACAGGAAATTTTGAGATTAGTAAATATGGTTAAATTTAATAATGTTTACTTATTTTATATCAATACTTACTATTCTTATCTCAATTTTGTTAGTTTTACTCAATGGCAAATGTCTTCGTTTGGTAAACAAAAATCGCACGTGCTTTTCCGGAAATTACGTAAATCGATAATGAAAACACAAAATATACAGGGCCGCCGAAAACCGAAAGTGTGGCAAACTTGATGTGTACATGTATTTAAATGACGAAATCGTGGATTATCTTTTCGAACATGTTGCACTAATTTCACATGTATTCATAAGCAAATTTATTCACAATAGAAATGGCCATTTCCTGCGGGTTTTGACTGTCGACTTCGAAGCATCACTTCATACAGATTTGGATGAAAATTACTAGAATCTAAACGTTTAAAAGAGACTGACATATTGAACGTGGTTCAAATACATACTACCATTAATGTCCGAAACTGGATAGATCGAGTTTGGTAATATCGAGTATCTATCGTGATATAATGGAAAATAACAGTTTACAACATTCTGTATATCTAATTGATAATGGATCCACAGCCATCTTGTCAAAATGATTTATACGTATATTTCCGATGGTATTGTTCCATCTAGATAATCAGCAATGTCATTCCTCATTGTAGGTTAATTGATACAATATTCAAAAGACCTGACACTGACATTTGTACAAAATGTTTAAATATTTCGCATATAGCGTAACATTCTTCAAAAAGACTTGTATCATAGTACACAGATATAGCAGTATACAAGAAAATATTACTGAATTATTATTTTAAAAAAGCAGGCGTGTAATTTGTGCTAATAAAAGATAAACCTGCGCAATGTGAAATGAAATATGTAATATTTATTTAAGAATTGTCGTTTGTGTTTCATGTGTTAAAATTGTACTAAAATTAAAGTAATACATGTATGTCTGCCTTCTGAACAGTTCATTTCAACATTTACTTACGACCCACTGAAATTTCGCTTGAATATCCCCATGTGTACGTGCATTAGTTTGACATCGCTACCCCAGCAAGGCGGGAACGTCATGAATGGTGCGCTTGTCCCTTCTTTTATGAACGGACCGTTTATCTGAAATCCACAATCCTTGAACCACCAGGCACTTCTTAACATCTCGGCACAGTTGATCGTGTTATTGAGATCATGGTCTCGGTCGAATGTAGAAAATTCTTGACCGTCTCCAAAGTAATCACTGTTGTAACCGTATAAACAATTATTATTGTATTCTGTTGT
The DNA here is from genome assembly GCA_963680895.1 of Fragum sueziense. Classification (NCBI taxonomy): domain Eukaryota; kingdom Metazoa; phylum Mollusca; class Bivalvia; order Cardiida; family Cardiidae; genus Fragum; species Fragum sueziense. Next base: position 45,759,201 of record OY804595.1, read on the forward strand.
GCCTGCAAGTCTCATCCGATAATTTTGGTCGGGATTGAGTTTAAATTCGCCAAATTTAAACGATGTATGCTCATGAATCCTCGGAGGCCACGTTTCGTCAGCGATCATGTTAATTTCGAGCCCGTATTGGTATGTGTTAGTCATAGCAGCGATGTTTTCTAGACCCATCCAGTATGGTTCATACCAAGTCCCAGTACCGAACCCCGTGAGATACTCAGACCAGTTGCGGTAGAAGTTATAGGTGTACATCGAATGTCTGTATTGAATGACGGTTATCGGCCCTGTGACATTTTTATCCATCATACACAGTGCTTCTATTTCTCTATCCAGCTGTTTGATATAAATTGAATACATTCCAGTATCTACTTTCCCCGCTTCATAATACTGTACACAGTCCTCTTTTAGTGCAGAAACCGTTGAAAGTTTTGGAGGCGTTGTAAAGCTAGGATTCGGGTTTGTCACCGTACTGGTCATGGGCATGGATTTATGTTGTGTCTCCGTATCGTTTGTTGCGCTGGCAAACTGGAATGAAAAAGTTAACACTTTCCTAGACCACGACAGGGAATCATGTGACGCAAAATTGTTTTCAATAAATCTAGAATACGTGACCGAATAAAAAAGACGAAGTCAAAGCCAGGAATATGTTTAATATGCTTAATGCGACTGATCTTTAACACAGCACCAGTCCTGATAATGCTATTAACCCGTTCCCAAACGACAAACTTTGAGTATGGTAAAATATGAAAGGAGTTGCAGACTACAAAATAATTGTTTTCAAAAGTATACTAGATCTATATAGAATTGTGTGATAGCTTAGAAAATATTGAGACTAAAGGGGAAACTGTTTCTTCTTTTGTCTCAATGTTTTCAAAAGCCATTTCAATTAGAGACTTCAAAACCAGGTCTTGTTTGGGAAAGGGTTAAATACCAATCATGTATGAGTTAGTTAGATTCTCTTGGCTAGAAATGAAAGAAATTTTGGTCAAGAAGTGAGGTCCCAAATTCGAGGTGCATGACATAGATTGCGCTACAAAAATTTAGTAGATCCATCTATGGAGATATGGAAAAATATTTTGCAAATGGATTTTTTACCTATTGGTGGTCATCATGTCAAAAGTCATCAAAATCGGTAATAATTGCTTTTGGTGGGATGTTTAACCAAGTACTGGTTTTCTGCCAAACCTTCGAGAACTCGGGTTCTCGTTTCAACCCTAGCCCAAACGACAATTTTGATATGATGCACTGTATATTCCTTCTTTATTTCCTGTGACTTTGTTTTGTAGGGTCGTTAAAAAGAATATTTACTTCAAAAAGATAAAAACGAGCATCACAGTATTGAAAAAAATACGAAAGAAATATTGTCTGCTCCTTAGAATTAAGAAAATGGAATAAAATAGGATACCGTGTGGATTTTACTGTAACCTCCATAAATGATCGATGGTTGATCTGGAACGTGGTTGTTGTTAGTGTCCGACTCGTTATTACAATAACATATCTGATCCGAGTCTTTAAAGTACAAGGACTCACTCGATCTTCTCTGACATTTGTAAGCACAGTGTAGCAGACTCTCGGCTTGCTCTATATTTGTCACAATGGACTCGTTTATAGGTCGTTGTACGGTCTCGAACATTACGTAAGACTCGTGTTCCTTACAACTAGTACTTGTTTGCCAAAGCCGCACGATTATTACCGACGAAATATATGTATACAGTCTTAAATCCATCTTGCTAAAACATAGCAATGTTAAGCATACAAGTTATTTCAAAAGTGATTTGCATATGAACAAATCACTTAATTTGAAATGCTAAAACAAATTGAATTGTAAATTTTCAGCCAATCAGCGTTCCCTAATTTTGAAATCGTTTTGAAATATATCTGATATTATTTTTATTTCGAGGAATAGATCTACAACGACTAATTTTTTTTCCAGATGAACATCATTAAAATTTATTGTTTAACACAATGACATTTTTTGATTTTTAAAAGAAAAAAAGGCTTTTAAAATCTTTGTGGAAAATGAAAACTTCGAGCAACATTTTCTACCCTAAAGGATCAGAAAATTAGAAATTACATACATTTTCAATTGGAGTCTGCAACATCTTTGACTTTTGACTAATCTAAAATGTTGCCATCTGGTTTAAAGGGATATTTCATTCCAATTTCAATTTTTTAAAGTATGTCTTGATGCCAAGATTGGTTATTCTAATAAGTATAAATACTATTAGTTTTTTAGGTTGTTGCACATAAGCGAGAAACACGCATTTAAAGTTGAGACATAATCGATAAATTGCATATAAATCCGAACTGTTGTCCACAACAATTTGTTCAATTTTAACACAAAAATATAAATTTCTCGTAAACGGCGCAATATTTTGGCTTGAAATTTTCAGAATTTTCATAAGGAAATATGCTCTTTCCGATAAAAATAAAAGTAAATTTTATGAGAAAAAAATCTGAAATGTCACTTTAAGGTGAAAGGAATAAAATATGAAAAAATATTTTTCCTACGAAAAGTAGCAAATATTTTCAAAAATCGTTCAGCGCGTAAATATTTGTATAGACCTTGGATATCGAGGATCTGGAAAATGGGCCGTTATACCATTTGAGACCTAATACACGGGCGGCAATCACGTGACTTTAATATGATATATTTTCCTCACTTATGTAAACAAAACACTCGGTAAGAACACATTTTCTCAAATTTTGAATCAAACACTTAAAACTCAATATTGAGATACGTGCAATTCGATACGTCATACTCTCTGGTCTATTTTGGTACCAAGATCTTCCCTTGATTTAAAATTTGAGAAAATGTGTTCTTACCGAGTGTTTTTGTTTACATAAGTGAAGAAAATATATCATAACAAAGTCACGTGATTGCCGCCTGTGTAATAGGCCTGTCCAAATTTAAATGTGGCAGAAACGTTCAATAAATTTCACCAACACCAAGAATGTTTCAAAAGTGTTTTAATTGCTATACTGACACAAATAAATTGTAAATTATAGAATTATTAAATACAACAACGCATGCTAACTACATGGGCCGAGCCCGGATAGCTCAGTCGGTTACGTCGGAGTCTGTCAATCCATGGGTCTCGAGTTCGATTCCCGGCTCGGCCAGTATCCATTCTGACATTTGACAAAAGTCATTTGTCTCTCACCAATGGATGTGAATCACGGAGGCTCGGTTTGGATATTGTGGCTTTACTGGTGTGAGAAATACCAAGAACCCACGGTTAGGTGCTCCAGCCGCCGCGATATGACCATAGAAGTTAAAAACGGCGTAAAACCCCAATAAAACCAAATCAAACTATCTATATGGGAGAAAAGACGTCGCATGTCCGTTGCATGTCTGTTTTAGATTGGAATTGTTCGTCCTATTTTGTATTATCCAAAAAACACAATTGAATCTGAAGACATCTTGTCGAAAATCAAAATTTCTGAAAATATGTTTTGTTTATTTCAACAGTATTCCGAAATGCCATTTAATAAGCCATTTAAACACCGTATGCCTATAGATAAATTATATATGCAAAAGCCTTTCAATCAATCAAACTAACTTGTAAACAATGCGTTGAAATTTAACATCGGACGGTTTTCTGCCAGGCCAATTATCGTGGGCTGTATCAATCAAGTTCGTGGTCGATCCATGTAGAATGAAAGACATATAAAGTTATCCAAAGCGCAAAACATAATATAATAATAATTTGACCCGTCGCGCTAAAGGGGACCTTATCGGGTGTTAAAAATATCGATCCTAGTCAGTCTGCGCAGTCCGCACAGCCTGACTAGGGCCGACACTTTTCACTTTTGTGCAATTTTCTGAATCCGGAATGTTTTCCCTATATTACTATATGTTCATTTTTCGCATACAGTATCTGGTTGACCCGTGGTGAGTCTGACAAGTTTGTCAAAAATTGGATTTTTGGAGTTCGGATAAGGTCCCTTTTAGCGTGACGGGTGACATATGTAAATTTCTTGAAATTTGTCACAAGATTTTAGAATACGTAGATTAAAGAGACAAATGTATGTCATATGTACAGTTTCTTGAAACCGTCATCATAATACAATTTTCTACTCAAGATCCATTAACATACCGCATGAAAATCGACATGCTTGTGTGTGATACTTTAACCTCACTACCCCAGCATGGCGGGAAGGTCATGAAAGGTGTATGTTTCGTTTCATTTGTTAATGGACCATTCATCTGAAACCCACAATCCTTGAACCACCAGGCACTCTCTAGTATCTCGGCACAGTTGATCGTGTCGTTGAGATCGTTGTCTTGGTCGAATGTAGAAAATGCTTGACCGCCGCCAAAGTAAGCTCCGTTGTAATTTGGTAGACATTCGTTACCTGAGTGTGGGCCAGCAAGGGTCATGCGATAGTTGTCTTCGGGATCAAGGGTAAACTCGTCAAATTTAAACGATACCTCACCAGGATCACTTGGAGGCAATGTGACCTCCGGGATCATGTAAATTTCGAGACCATATTGTCGGGCATTGGTCATTGCAGCAATGTTTTCTAGTCCAAGCCAGTAGTCGCCCAACTCTATCCCAGAAGTAAAGCCAAAGACATACTCAGACCAATTGCGATAGAAACTGAAGGACTCTTCGTTTCTAATTTGAATAGTGGTATATGGTCCCTCATAGCTCCACCCCATATAACACATGACGAGGACATGTCTATCTAGTTGTCTGATATAGATCCGGTACTCCTTGCTTTCTACATACCCTGCTTCGTATAACTGCATACAATCCTCATATTCAGGGGTTGTAGAGGTAGACGTACTACTTGTCACCGCATTAGTTTGTGGCACCAGTTCTGTAGTGGATGTATCTAGTGTCTTTAAAGTGTCAGTCGTCCTGGCAAGCTGTAAAGGGGCGAAACATTCATCAACGACAAACTTTTGACCCGTTAAATTTCTAAAGCAATATAGACATCTGAATAGCTGCGTAGATCTACTAGTATATAAGGAAAATCTGGTCCAAGGCTACGCTAAGGACAGCAGTGTATGAGCTATGTTGACCACTACGTTATATGTACCACACCAAGCAACATACTTGTTTGTAAAATTAGTTGAATAAGCAAGGAATAGCATAACTTAGAAGAAACAACGAATCTTTTTTTTTTATTTTCATGCTTTCTAATGTTTCTATTAATAGGATTATTAAAACCAAACGATTTCTAAAACAGCGATTAAGAAGGAATGGCTATTATTTAACCCTTTCCCAAACAAGACATGGTTTTGACGTCCCCAATAAGAATTGATTGGGAATACATTGAGGCAAAAGAAGAAACGGCTGATAATCAGTTTCTCCTTTTTTCTCAATATTTTCTATGTCATATTTTACACAATTTCTATCTTGAACAATCTATTTTGTCATTTGTTGCAGTTTTCTAAGTGGATCACCCTAAAAATTTGCCGATTGGGAAAGGGTTCAAAGAATTACCTCGTGAGATCTTTTGTATCCTCCATAAATAAGTGTTAGATGGTCCATATCGTGTTGTGTGTTCGTGTCTGAGTCGTTGTTACAATAACACGTCTGATTCAAGTCGTTAAAGTACAAGGACTCGCTCGATCTTCTCTGACATTTGTAAGCACAGTGTAGCAGACTGTCGGCTTGCTCAATACTTGTCACAATGGACTGGTTTATGGATCGTTGGACGGTCTCAAACTTCAAATATGAATCAAGTTCAGTACAACTATTATTTGGAAGCAAACCTTGCACGATAATTACCAACGAAATAGGCATATACAGATTTAAATCCATTTTTGCTTTTTTAACAAAAAATAGCAATGTTACGCTCGCAAGCTTTTTTCAAGAATGATTCGCTAATGTGCAGATACATTGAAATATATCTATAATGACATAATTAATAATAAACGTCACCTGAAATTAAAACGTAAATATAAATTAACTTGTTATTGGTGTTTTATCGTGCATGTTGTGTACCGTGATATAATAAATAGATACACTATCATTATTACGTATCTGGATTTAGAGTTTCACAAACGAACGCATAACCCTACAGAAACTATGTCACGAGTTTTTTCCGTTGCGAGTGCGTGTCAAATTCTGCACACATTCTACGAACGATTGGTCGTCTTCTTCGGCGTATCACTTTTCCCCAATAAGGATGCCAATGCTACGCGTTTCGTAAGAGCTGGCGCATGGAAAATAGTTCTACGTAATATAATGGCCACACATAAAGGTCGGTTTGTTGCCACCTTTCGAACAAATAACGCGAGTTTTACACGCTAATTTCTTGTTAGATTTACAAATGTTAAATCCTATTTAAATTGAATTTTTCATTGTATAATATGTTCGCAAACTTTAAATTCTCAACGTTAAAGAAGCTTCTGAAAGAGTTCCATTGAGACTTGTAATATATAGCAATCATCAGATTAGAAACTTCAAAGTATCCACGGAAGACGGAGATGCCCGTGGTCATTAAGAGCTTTTCATTTCTCAGAATGATTTCCAAATCTTTCTGTTTTATGACTCAAAACCATGGATTGTTTAAGAATCTATTTAATACGTATATGTTACACAATGAATCTAAAGATTATATAATTTATGAGAAATATAATTAAAACTGACTTATTGCAACTAATAGAAAAGGGTCAGGATGCGAAAAAGTCTCTTCAGATTTTGAGCCTAAAATGGTTCCAGATTAGCCTACGTACACACGTAGACTGATCAAGAACCAGTGTTGTTCTCCAATCGGTTCGTCGTGACATGTAGCAACAGTAAAAGAGCAACGTGGATCCCGGACGTACTTCTGCACATATTGATCTTGATAAATGTCTACTTAAAATGGTTTTATGAGACCTTTTTCTAGAAGCTAGCCTAAATATAAAATCATTTAAAACTAAAAAAGCGAATACTTACTACATGAGTGAAAAGACATGGCTAAGTGTTGGTTTCAGAATGAGAATGGTATATTTTATTGTCTATCAAAATCTGATAAATACAATTACAGCCTTGAATCTCAAGACATTTTGTGAAACATCAGAGTTTCTGAATACAGATTTTGTCAAAGTTTTTCCGAAAGTAGTCTAATATGTCATTCGGTCAACACAATAAGATACACCATATTCGTATAATCATACCCAAAATTCCCTCCGTTTAATCAGGCATAATCAACGCGTTTATATGATTTTAACTCTTAATGTAATGTTTATACTAGTAAAGTCAACTCGCCTATTCCGGATCATGACAAATTCCGGATCACTTTGATTGAACTCTTGGATAAATTTAAAAGGCGATCTCCGAGGTAAAAACTGGTGTTGTGGTTAAAAATTACACCCATCCCTTTAGGGTTTACACATCCTCAAAAATTCACCACTTTCTGGCCATACGAAATGCATCAAATTACACACACTTGTAAATACACTTCAAATAAGTTGATTCACCGTGTCAGATTTCAAGATTATGTTTCAAGAAGAAAATAATTTACAAATATTATTTTACTCTTTTTTCATATAAAAGGGAGGTAATTTTGAACATTTTTGTCAAATATTTCCATACGTATGAATTAATTCAAATTTTAAAACCGTTCAAAATACTTATGTTTGTATTTGGAATGGAAATGTAACACAGTTTAGGAATTACTGGCACTTTTCAAATTTCGCATCTGGGTCTTTGGTGCTTTTGAGGGGTTGGATACCTTAATATATGTCAAAAGCTTGACCATTTTCTTTGTTGTTGTACTTCTCCAGATCGATCAAACCCTTATCACCGTCTACGCGATTGTAATTTTAAGTCGTCAGTTTTATATATATATAAAAAGATTGGGTGCAAAAATGAGAGCCAGTCGGTGGCTATTGATTGAAATTCTAGCTTCAATCACAAAAAGAGGATGTGTAGAGTCGAAAATCATCTTTTTCATTTTATTTCGCAAGTATGTTTGTGTACAAAGTATTGAGAAACACCCTTACCTTTACTTGCCAGTTCCGGATCAGCTGTTTGAAGCCTATCAAATAGGGATTGCTCAGGTGAGCTAATAATGATCACCCAAATATTTTCATATGTCTTTGGTAAAGCAAAATTTAAGCTGAATTTAAAACTTCTATGTCGACCAATGACGATATAATATTAAAAACTTTCCAACTAAAGAATTAACATAATATGACAGTAATGGCAGGTCTAAATATCATTATATTTCTCGCTAGTGATCCGGAATAGGCAACTCGGCTGTTTCCAGGAAATCGTTGTTCCATGCGCAAAGAAAATAACAAAATTACCTTTTTATGATATGATATTAAATACAACACACACAATAAACATAATTTTTCTGATATTTGTGCCGTGAGTACAATCGTATGGCGATTAAAGAAATCAGTGTCTGAACAGTTCCTTGAAAACTTCATCATAGTGCAACCTTCTTCTTACGTCCCACTAAAACTTCGCTTGAAAATCGCCATGCTTGTGAACGATAGTTTAACATCCTTGCCCCAGCATGGCGGGAACGTCATGAATGGCGCGGTTGCTGCATCACTTATGAACGGACCGTTCATCTCGAACCCACAATCCTTGAACCACCAGGCACTCTTGAACATCTCGGCACAGTTGATCGTGTCATTGAGATCGTTGTCTTGGTCGAATGTAGAAAATTCCTGACCGTCACCAAAATAAGCAGCATCATAACCGGGTAGACAATCGTTACCTTCTCGTGGTTCACCAAGTGTCATCCGATAGTTGTCTTCGGGATTAAGGGCAAATTTGTCAAAGTAGATCGATATAAATTTAGGAATCTTCTCAGGCCATGTGATTTCGGGGATCATATATATTTCGAGCCCGTATTCTTGTCCATTTGTCATTGCAGCAATGTTTTCTAGACCTAGCCTGTAGGTACCATATTCTTCTACTGTACCAAAGCCCGAGACATAGTCAGACCAGTCACGATAGAAGCTGGGCGACATGTTGTTCCTTAATTGAAAAATAGTCAATGGTCCAACAGAGTGACTCATCATTATGCACATAGCATATACATGTCTATTAAATTGTCTTATATAAATTTGGTACCTATCGGTGTTTTCATACCCTGCTTCGTACAGCTGCACACAGTCCTCATACTTTGGGCCGTCTGATTGAGGGGCGGTAACGCTAGAAGCTGTTTTTGTCACCACACTGGTCAGCGGCACAGATTCTGTCGTAGATTCGTCTGGTGTTTGTGTGCTATCGGTCGTCCTGACAAGCTGTAATTAAAGTTAACGACAAAATTGCAGACTTGTCAAATTTCAAAAGTGATGTCAACAACTGAATATTATATAAGTTTGTATTTACAAGTAAGTGTGGACATTTTTTCAAATGGTTATTCTTGTCATAAATCACATTTCGTGCACAATGCAAAATACCTTAAGATTTCTAGAAATGCAAATAGTGCCGTAAAAGAAATAGGAATATAAGGAAAACTGTTATTATAAAACTATACCTCATGAGATCTTTTGTAATATCCATAAATGATCGGTGGTTGATCTGCATCGTGATGTGTGCTTGTGTCTGAGTCGTTGTTACAATAACACGTTCGATCTGAGTCGTTAAAATACAAAGACACGCTCGATCTTCTCTGACATTTGTAAGCACAGTGTAGCAAACTCTCGGCTTGCTCAATATGTGTCACAATGGACTGGTTTATTGGTCGTTGAACGTCTTCAAACTTCAAATATGGTTTTTGTTCTGTACAACTGGTACTTGTTAGCCGAACTTGCACGATAATAGCCAACAAAAGATGCATAAAAAGATTTAAATGCATTTTGCAGTGATTTTTCCTCGTTTTTAAATGCAATGTTACACTCTCAATTTTTTTTCAAGAGTGATCAGCTATTGGACAAATTCATTGATATATATCTATAATGAAATAATCAATGATAAATGAATTTGAAATTAAATCATTAAGAAAAAATGTCATGTTTTTGGTGATTTTTTTTCGACTTATATTTTATGTGTTCTGATAATAGAGAAAGGGGAAATTTATTATGCATCTTTAATGAATCTAGAATTATACAAATGAACCCTTTTCCAATTAGGAGCCCTGTCGCTGGTTTAAAAGAAAAATGCATAAGAGTGATTTTAACACACGGACGTTCCTCCCTATAACACGGTGAATAATCACGTGGTACAATATTTTCAGAAAATCTTCAATCATTTTGTATTCGCTTTGAAGCAGAGAATGAGAACAGACGTACCGCATTAGATGGACGTGGTTGATTTTTGAAAAATCAACTGATAAAAAAGTTATTGACGATAAACCATAATTTTGTTTTATCTTCAACAACTTTTTTATCACTTGATTTTTCAAAAATCCGACACGTCCAGCTTATTCCTGGCATTTTCCTACCTTCTCTGCTACAAACCGAATTCAAATTGGCCAAGTACTAAAAAAGATATTAAAGATTATCGGAAATTCTGAGTCACGTGATTATTCACCGCGTATAATTGACATTTTTTCGCATCAGCAACACAAGGAGAACGACTAGAGTATCGAAATATATGGCGTTTCCTGGAAAAATGGTTATGACTGGTATAAATTTAATGCAGTGATTATTTCATAACATTAAAGCACACTTCCCTTTTTTAATGCTACTTTCATTGTCCGAAATATATGTGACCCATCACGCTAAAAGGAACCTTATGGTAAGTGTGAGAAGTACCCCCAGTCCGTGCAGCCTGACTATGATCGAAACTTTATTCTCTATTATATTCTTTTGAATGTAGAAAGTTTCCCGTATCCTGTCACATGTTCATTTTCTAAATACGACATCAAGATGACATCTGCTGAATCAGATCAATTTTGCCAAATTTTGTTTTATGAACTTCCCACAAGGTCCTTTTTAGCGTGACGGGTTACATATCTCTTTAAATGTGATCATGACAGCAGTGTACGAGGGACGGTCGGAAAGTAGTTGGACTTTTCGTGCTGCTGTCTCTCCATTTGCAACTGTATCAACACATTATATATTGGTGAAATCTACATTCATTTGCCATTAATGTGGTCAGTTTATTTTCAAAGAAAGTTGAATATATGCAATATTCTGTCCACTTATATGTGATAGGGGTTTTATGTACCATAGGCTATTTGTTAGAGGAACAACAAGGGTAACCAAAACAAAAGAACAGTCTAGTCATTTTAATCGCGAAGAATTCAAGTTTTTGAACTACATTATCACTGAAGATTGAATAATGGTTCATAATTCCGAACTTGGGATAAAAACCCAGTCACAGCAGTCATAGAAACGAGCTGGTTCCCCACCTCTGAATAGATTAAGCTTTTACATTCGGCTGGTAGTCATGTTTGTTGCTTTTGTGGATTCACGAGGTCTGATAGTTAGTCATTTCATGTCAAATGGTAAAAACTGTCATTGCTAAGTACAATTCTGAAGTAATTCCGAAAAAAAAACAAACAAAGAATACATGCTGAAGTAAACGCGTCCCAGATTAGCAAAGAAAAATGTTTTCTACTTTACAATTACGCACGCTCCCATACCACCGCATCTACAGTGGAGATTATCAAATATTAGCCATGACAAAAGTTGTTTTACTCTTCTTATAGCCCAGGCCCTACCCCACACGACTTTTATTTGTATCTAGAACTGATGAAATTGCTTGCTGAGAAGAACTTTGAGACCAGGGCGCCTTTGATACCGGTGGTTACACAGTACCTAATACAGTGGGTCTACGTCATGGTTAATAGTGGCAATAGTAAAGCTCCTACGGAGATGGTAAAATGCATAGACATAGATGGATAATTTCTTTAAACAGTGTAGAAAGAATTTTGTTAAAAAATTATATGGTTTTAGAGAACTAGTCAAAAGTCCAACTACTTTCCGACCGTCCCTCGTATAATGTTACCAATTACTTGATTCATTTCCATATCTATTATTCTCGATATACCTAATTATAAATAGATTCATGGACTGTTTTGAATGCATGAATTCCGTATCGTAAATATAAGATTTCGCATCTCCGAGATGTTTTCATAAATTCAAAATAAAATGTTTTTACTTACATGTGGATTCAATAATTACTTATTACAAGATTAATAGATCGCCATTAGAAATTATAGAACTATGAATCATTGAGTAAAATTATGAGGCGTGCTCTCTTGAAAGAATCTTTACAAAAGTTGTGCCATGGTGACCGAAAAAGTCGATACTCGTTCTACGAAAACCTGACTTTAATACTTGTAGACCTTGAGCCACCAATAACCCCTGCTCCCCCCCCCCCCTAGAGGGAATTTTGAAGGGTATGATTTTCTGAAAGCTTATAACAAATGCTACAAGATGAGCTTTGTTTGCACTCTGGCCGTTGGGGCTTTTGGCTGTAACCCTTATCTAAAACCCTTAACCCTTTCAAATTTTCATTTAAATATACAGACAATTATTTGGTCATATCTTGATTGAATTTTAATCTACATATGTCAAAATGGTATCAAATGAAAGCTTATGACTTGCTCTTCAATTTGTAGTTATTGTATGCAAATTAGCTCATTTGCATATTCATGAATATTAATGATTTTCCTTAAAATTGCCATTTTTTATGAAAATTTGGTTAATACTTTCCAAATGAAGGCGTTTCTGTCCAGGGGGAATTTTGTAATCATGGTTTATCTTAAAGTACATTTTATTGGAAACATTTTGAGCATTGTTTGCACTCTGGCGGTTGGGGCTTTTCACCATAACCCTTATCCAAACCCTTAACCCCGCCAAATTGTTCATTTAAATTTTGAAAATGAATTTGGTCATATCTTGATTGAATATTGACACAGGTGTCAGAATGGTATCAAATGAAAGCTTATGACTTGCTCTTTCATTTTCAGTTATGTTATGCAAATTAGCTCATTTGCATATTCATGAATATTAATGATTTCCCTAAAATTGCGATTTTCGACAAAAATGTGGTAAATACTTTCCAAAACAGAGCATTTTTGTCCAGGGGAATTATGTAAACATAGTAAATCTTTAAGAAAATTATATAAGAAACATTTTGAGCGATGTTTGCACTTTGACCATTTGGGCTTTTGGCCAAATCCCTTATCTAAACCCTTAACCCTATAAAATTGTTCATTCATTTCAAAATGTTTTTGGTCATATCTTGGATGAATATTGACCTACAGATGTTAAAATGGTATCAAATGAAAGCTTATGACTTGCTTAATAATGTGCTATAAATTTTATGCAAATTAGCTCATTTGCGTATTTATGAATATTAATGACATTACTTAAAACTGTGACCTTTTTTCCGAATATTTGGTAAACACTTTCAAAAACATTGTGTTTCTTCTCAGGGGGAATCATGTAAACATGGTTTAAATTAAAGAACAGTTTATAAGAAACATTTTGAGCAATGTTTGCACTCTGGCGATGGGGGCTTTTGGCGGTGACCCTCATCTAAACCCTTAACCTCATCAAATTGTTCATTCAAATTTTCAAAACGTTTTTGGTCATATCTTGATTATGTATTGACCTACTGGTATCAGAATGGTATGAAATTAAAGCTTATTGCTGGCTCTTCCATATGCTATTATTTTTCATGCATATTAGTTCAGTTGCATTGCCATATATATTAATGAATTTCCTTAAAATTGTAATTTTTCAGCGAAAATGTGTTAAATACTATCACAAACAAGGTGTTTCTGTTCAAAGGCATTATTCAAACATAATTTATCTTAAAGAACATTACATGAATAACACTTTAAGCAATGTTCACACTGTGGCATTTTGGTCTTTTACCCAAACCCCTTATCTAAACCCTCAACCCTATCAAATTGTTTATTCAAATTTTCAAAACGTTTTTGGTCATATCTTGATTAAATATTGATCTGCAAACGTCAAAATGGTATCAAATGAAAGCTAGTGAATTGCTTGTATATTTTATAATTACTTCATGTCGATTTGCTCATTTACATACTCATAAATACTATTGATTCTTAAATGTTTGGGACAAAAACACATTTATTGTGGAAAATCCATAAAATGTATTCCATTTGACAGTGCTATATGTTATATAGTAATCCTGTTATGTTATGTACATAGTAACCCAGTTATGTTTAGTAATTGATCTATGTCGGTTTCTATCATGATAAACTTGGCCAACTCCCACAGTTTGAGTAATTCCAAGATTGCCACCAAGTGCGATGTGAATCATTTTTGGTCAAATTGTACTAGAACAGTGCAATAAGAAAGTGTCTTAATATGGAATTTCACATGCTGATTTAAACCTGGTAGCATAGTTGTAGCATTTAAATATCAGGAAAATATTGATCTGAAGATATCTATGGCCATCGAATGCCATCCTGGAAAGCATATGCCATATTGAAAGAGATTGTGTATCGCAAGGGAACTATTTTCAATTTATTGTGAGGTGGTACTATGCTGAAAGCACATATAAGAAATATGTGTAGATAAGGAAGAATATGAATATACATTCAGCATGGGCTGTTGGTAGTATGGATCAGTTCACATCTGTTCTGATCTGATACAGATAAATAAATGCATCGCAATAAATGCAATAATCTTTTGATCACAACCAGTAATTGTCTGTACTCTAACTACATACATCGCGTACATCTCTTGATTTTATGTATCTGATACATAGGCTTTACATATGGCACCCCAAGCTTAATTTATCTGAATTGAAAATGCCTTAATAGAGCATAAAGGAATGGTAACACCAGTATCCCTGATCTGTCAGCCGTATATCAAATACACTTAAGGCCAACAAATTGACTTGTCTATGAGGAAAACATAAGGAAGTGCTCTCCAGATGGAGAAAAACCATGCTGTTTTCTCCATGTGAATGGCAAAAGTAAGGCCTTGATAACTGCTTAACAATGTTATTTTGCTGTATGTATGCAATTTGTCTACATTCCAGGATCTCTGTTCATCCATAAAACTTAAAAAAAATAATTGGAATGATTAATTTTACATGTGTATTAGAATAAAGTCCCCCATTTTGTATCATTCTATGGCATATGATAAAATGTTAATGTTTAAAGTCCTATTTTGCGTCAATTTTGGATTCATGTAGCAGTTTTACAAAGGATAACATTCTGTCAACTAAACTAGATATAAGCAAGAACACCAATACAATAAAAGAAATTAATTTAACTTATTTGCACTTAAAACAATAAAGATTAAAAAGATCAAATGGAAACTAAATACATACATTGAAAATAAGATTTATAGGAACAAAATATAATGGGCTGCACACTTTAAAAGTACTGTTACTTCCAAACAAAACATCAAATAGATTTCAAACACGGCTTATAATGTTGTTAAAAGAGTGAACATGGATATTAAATGGTTGAAAACTCACGAGAAAGAAACAATCGGACCTTTTGGTACGTATTTAAAATAAAAAACCTTGCAAAACAATCAAAATTTTAGACAAATCATTAATATGCATTCTTATGCAAATGAGCTAATTTGCATAAAATATCTGCATATTAAAGAATAAATCATTGGCTTTCATTTGATACCATTCTTACATCAGTAGGTCAATATTCAATCAAGATATGACCAAGCAGGTTTTGAAAATTTGAGTGAACAATTTTATAGGGTTAAGGGTTTGGATAAGGATTATGACCAAAGGCCCCAAGCGCCGGAGTGCAAATATCTCTCAAAATGTTTCTAATAAAATGTTCTTTAAGATAAACCATGTTTACATGATTCCCCCAGAACAGAAACACAATGTTTTTGAAACTATTTACCAAATATTAGCAATCAGGTCACAATTTTAAGTAAAATCATTAATATTTATGAATATGCAAATGAGCTAATTTGCATAAAATTTATAGCAAATTATTGAGCGAGTCAAAAGCTTTCATTTGATACCATTATAACATCTATAAGTCAATATTCAACCAAGATATGACCAAAAACGTTTTTAAATGATTGAATAATTTATAGGGTTAAGGGTTTAGATAAGGGTTTTGGCCAAAAGCCCCAACGGACAAAGTGCAAACATCGCTCAAAATGTCTCTCGTATAATTTTCTTTAAGATTTGCTATGTTTACATAATTCCCCTGCACAAAAACGCCTCATTTTGGAAAGTATTTACCACATTTTTATCGAAAATCGCAATTTTAGGAAAAATCATTAATATTCATGAATATGCAAATGAGCTAATTTGCATAACATAACTGAAAATGAAAGAGCAAGTCATAAGCTTTCATTTGATACAATTGTGACACCTGTGTGTCAACATTCAATCAAGATATGACCAAAGTCATTTTCAAAATTTAAATGAACAATTTGGTAGGGTTAAGTGTTTGGATAAGGGTTAGGGCGATTAGCACCAACCGCCAGAGTGCAAACAAGGCTCAAAATGTTTCTAATAAAATATACTTTAAGATAAACCATGTTTACAAAATTCCCCCTGGACAGAAATGCCTTGTTTTAGAAGTTATGTATCAAATTTTCGCCCAAAAATGCAAATTTTAAGGGAAATCATTAATATTCATGCATATGCAAATGAGCTAATTTGCATAAAATAACTTCAAAATGAAGAGCAAGTCATAGGCTTTCATTTGATACCACTTTGACATATGTAGGTCAATATTTGATGAAAATATGACCAAATAAGTAATGTAATTTTTTATGAAAAAAATGATAGGGTTAAGGGTTTTAGATAAGGGTTACAGCCAAAAGCCCCAACGGCTAGAGTGCAAACAACGCTCAAAATGTTTGTAAGATAATATACTTTAAGAAAAAACATGTCTACAAAATTCCCTCTGGGGGGGAGCAAACATGTTTCTAGCTAAGGGTCTATTGTGCCTGGATCTGGAAAAACGTCTAGCATTTGAGACAGCCGTGTTTCACGATTAGCCTGTGCCTAAAAGCCGTCTGACCGGGATCCATGCTGCTGTCTCGACGTTGCTGATACACAAATAAACTATTTGAGACCAACATGGTTCATGATCAGACTGCGTGTATACGCAGGCTGATCTTGGACCATGTTGGGCTCAAAAGCCTTAAAGGAAGTATTTTTTCCAGATCCTGGCTCAAATAGTTAATGTCTCGACACAACAGCTACTTGTTCTGGCTCACAGCAGAAAGTTATACAAATTAGCGTGTATGGACAGAAATACAGAGCAATCAACCGAGTTCGTGTTCCTTTAATTATTATGAGCGATGCAGTACAACATAATTATATTCAAAGGCTTCTCAGATTATATAGTATAAACACTAACATGAAAATTAACATTTCATTGTACAACAAACACTATATGCATTTATGTTATTTTGCTTGTCACGTGAGGTTATGGTGTGCCACTGCAGTTTTTCTTTTTTTAAAAAATGGAAATTCGAGGTGTTATTTTCCAGACGATGATTTGGAAAATAGATTAACAAATGTCTGTCACGCGAACAGTGTCTTTAAAACGTTATTGGTTTCCCATTTTCCAATTGTCCCACAGCGACTTAGATGTACTGTTTTTCTTGAAAATACCAATTTGTGTGTGCGATAGTTTTACATCGCTTCCCCAGCATGGCGGGAACGTCATGAATGGCGCGTCTTTCGTGTCATTCATGAACGGACCGTTCATCTGAAACCCACAATCCTTGAACCACCAGGCACTCTCTAGTATCTCAGCACAGTTTATCGTGCCATTTTGATCGTGGTCCTGGTCAAATGTAGAAAATTCCTGACCGTCTCCAAAATAAGTAGCGTTGTAACCGTACAGACAATTGATATCTTCTCGTGGCTCAGCAAGTGTCATACGATAGTTGTCTTCGGGGTTTAGGGTAAATTTGTCAAATTTTATCTTAATATCTGTATGATAACTTTGATGCCATGTTTCTTCGGGGTACATATAAATGTCGAGTCCATACTGCTGTGTGTTGGTTATTGCAGCGATGTTTTCTAGACCTATCCAGTAGTCACCATACAGCTCTAAAATACCAAAGCCCGAGACATACTGAGACCAGTTTTGATAAAAACTGAGGCCTGATCCAACGTTTCTATATTGAATGACGGTTAA
Organism: Fragum sueziense; assembly: GCA_963680895.1. Taxonomy (NCBI): domain Eukaryota; kingdom Metazoa; phylum Mollusca; class Bivalvia; order Cardiida; family Cardiidae; genus Fragum; species Fragum sueziense. Next base: position 45,777,189 of record OY804595.1, read on the forward strand.
TGGCCCATCAGAGTCCCAATTCATGAGGCACATGACGTGCATATATCTGTCTAATTGTCTGATATAAATTGCGTACAAATTGGTGGCTACATAACCCGCTTCGCGTAACTCCGCACAATCCTCATATTTCGTAAAGTACGATGGACCGGTTGTAGAGCTAAACGTTGGGCTTGTCATCTCACTTGTCTGTGGCAATGATTCAATTGTAGATTTATCTGGTGACTGTATCTCGTCTGTTGTCCTGGCAAGCTGTAAAAAAGTCAACCTTTTTTTCATGTTCTATCGGTAATTTCAGACAGATCAAAATAAAGCGGTGGCGTAGGAAGTTAATTGAATTTTCAAGTAAACACGAAATTAGAAATATGGGCACAGGACCACATTTAAATGAACAATATCGACCACAAACAAACTAGCTTGATTCCAGCACAGTACCGGTTATCAAAATTGCTCATATGTTGTGTATAACAATTTCTCGTTGGATTATCATATATATTATGTAAACCGCATTACTGATCAGTAAATATTCTGGATACATGGTCAACTGGCATTTCGATTCCACCCAATAATTTGAAAAGGAAGTAACATAGAATACCTTGCAGTTTTTACTGTAACATCCGTAAACGATCGGTGGTTCATCTTGGTCGTGGTTTGTGTTTGTGTCTGAACCGTTATTACAATAACACATCTGATCCGAGTCTTTAAAGTACAAGGACTCGCTCGATCTTCTCTGACATTTGTAAGCACAGTGTAGCAGACTCTCGGCTTGCTCAATATCTGTCACAATAGACTGGTTTATGGGTCGTTGAATGGTCTCAAACGTGACGTTTGAATCATGTTCCTTACACCAGGTATTTGTTAGCAAAACTTGCACGATAATTATCAAAGAAATATGCATATACTGACTTAACTCCATTTTGTTTGAAAAAATAGCAATGTTACGCTTGCACGTTATATTTCAAAAGTGATTCACATATTCAAAAAATTAGCAGGTATGCATTGATCTATAATGAAATCTTAAATAGAAAACATTTTTGAAATAGAGATATTAAAACTTGATATGTTCTTGTTGATTTTTCGTCTTGTAATTTTGTTTCGTGAAAATAAGATATGATCAGGTATCATCTTTTCAAATGTGACCCGCCACGCTAAAAGGGACCTTATAGGAAGTGTGAAAAAATCAACCCTAGTCAGTCTGCGCAGTCCACGCAGTCCGCGCAGCCAGACTAGGGCCGACATTTTTCACTTTTTTGTAATTTTCTTAATCCGGAAAGTTTTCCCTACCTTACTATATGTTCAATTCAGAATTCGGGGTTTTGTAGTTCGGATAAGCTTCCTTTTAGCGTGTCGGGTCACAAATTTTACAACTGCTTTAGATGGCGAATTGGATCTTGATAGCAGTGGAATTTGTATACAATATAGGACAGGAATCACTGTGGCAAATTGAGAACATGCAGTTTATAAGCATTTTGTTATTTTGCCTCGATGTTTTCCCTTGTGTTTTCTAATATGGACGTCACTATAATTATCTTGTTTGAAGTTAAAAAATGACACGACTTCAAAATACACAACGTCCTTTAATTTAGAAATGCTGACACAAATTGACAGGTATATTTTTATCTAGCAATCAGCTAACAGTGAGATTCTTTGGTCATATATTATGCATTTCCTATTCGAGAAGAAATAAGGTTACTTCAGTTAAAATGGCTGCTCCAACATGGACAAACTCGATTCGTATTCTTGGCAAGATAAGCCAAGTAAGATATTGTAGATTCTTAATGAGTTGCTTTAACTCATTCCCACATGATGAATCTTTTTGACTCCCAAACAAATTATATTATTTGGAAAACATTGTACGGAAACTGAAGTAATTGCTTGTGACAAGCAGTTTTCTCATTTAGGAGAGGCCGGGGCTAGTTCGGCTTCTTTGCTCAATTGTCCATATTCTGAAAACAATCGATCGTGTTATGCTATGTCTTTGTGATAATGAGACTCATATAATTAGTCTTTCGTTTCGAATAAATCATATCTTTTCTCCATTGTTTTATTTTAATCTGCTGTCTATTTTGAATATATATTACATATATACTGAACAAAAGTGAAAACGCTACACCTACTTTGCTTGTCATATTTCTGCTAAATACAACAAGTAAAAAAACCAAATGAAAGTGTTTCGCATTGCTTATTGACTTGGTTGTGCCAAGCACTAAACTTTTTGTGGATCTTAATTACAGGGATGAAAAACGTACCCTTTTAATGTGACAGGGGTCCGTTTTTCAGGTGTACAATTTGAACGAAAATTTTACACAATTTAACCCATCAGAAATCCAAGCAGAAGAAAAGAAACCATGCCGAACTGCACGGAATGGTTGTCTGACAAGTTACCAGTCAGGAAATGTAAAGAACTTTGCATAACATTGTTTCAGCGTTTAGAAAATGATGTTTGAAAAGAAGAATTTTCCTTATATTCCAAAGCTTTAACATGTTACAATGTAATCTCCATAGGAAATTGAAATCGCTATTGCATGGACATCTGGGAACAAACCTAGTCGAAAGAAGGGTTTAAAAATCCCCTGTAAGGCATACATGATGTTGCAAAAAATCCCAATCGAAAACTGTGATAATTTTGTGAATACCAAACATTTTAAATTCCCTATTTGTTTATGTCAAAGGGAGGTAATTCGCAAAATTGACAGATTAGATCTTGATTTTAGAGCTTGCTACAAGAGATAAGTAAGTTTTTTTAAGTGTTTTTGGCAACCCGGATATGACCAATTCCGAAAAAATAATGAAGCGTTTTCTGCGCATGCGCATATGCGACATTAGATGAAATTATCTCTTAACGCATTTAGGGCTGTAACTCTGACACTAAAAGAGACAAGGCAATGAATTTTCGACAAAACGATTGCCAAAACCCTGGGAAATAACGTCAAAATATATTTCATGCTATCAGTTCGATACTTTTCCAGAAATAAGAAATCTTGCAGTGTAGCGTTTTCACTTTTGTTCAGTATAGTAACTAGTAGTCTTGGTCTTGTCAACATTTATAAATACGCTTGGAAATTCAGAATGAATTCATTATTGTTATTATATCTCAAGATTCTGTCGATGTCGACATTTCTAATTATATTGTCGATTTTGGAAGGGTTCAGTCCTTTTTCGTATATATCCAGAGGAAGACATTCTATCTTTCCTTTTTCATTTCAAGTCGAAACCCTATGTTGATGGTACTCATTTGAAACGTCTCGATGAGACGTTTCTAATGAGAACATACAACATCAGATTTGATGAACAACAAATGAAATATTTCATTTTGAAAAGTCTTCACCCCTCTTATCTGGAGCTCTGTATAATTATCAAAGTCATAATAAATATCACAGTTTCATCAAGTACGCCTTAGAGCTTTCCAAAACATGGAAAATGGAACTCTGAAGGTTGATTTAGATCACGATATGGAAGTTGTTCTTACAACTGAAGTTTGTAGGCATTATAGCACAGAAAATATTCAGAAGTGATTTTTTGCTCTTGTGAGACCAAAAGAGTGTGCAAGGCGAACATTTGGAACGGTCTCAAACCTAAAAAATGCCAAGGTTTTTTTAATTAATTTTACCGTTCATGCAAACTTTGTAAATGTAAACAAGATGTTTTATCCCAAATGTGAAATAAGACCTTTTTGTACTTTAAGCATTCTTTTGTTAACGTGTTTTAATAATATGTTTGATTATAAGGTATTTTTCAAGTTTTGTACGATGACACAAATCGTCACCATTGAAATCTTTGAAATCCATTATGTAAAAGTATCAGATGATCTTCAGTCAGCGGTAAATTGGAGATCTCTACTTTCATTTGAGCCTACTTTGTTCTGGATATCGCCACTGAACAGGTGGCTTGTTCACATCAGTTACTTGAAACAGTCAAATCTTTCATAAACAGCAAATTTTTACGGTGATCCACTTCAAAAACTGTCACAAAAGACAAAATTGGTGTCAATAAAGATAGGATTTGTGTAAAAATTTGGCACAGAAAGTATTAAACCAAAAGGAGAAACTACTGGTTATCAGCAGTTTCTTCTTTTGTTTCAATGTTTTCCCAAGCATTTTCTATTATGGGATGTCAAAATCAGGTCTTGTTTGGGAAAGAGTTAACTGTCTCCACAGAATGTAACGTCCGTTTAATAAAAAAAATTGACCACGTGTCACTTTTCTATTCAAAATAATCTACATACTGACAATCTTCAATACCATCACCTGTATTAGTATTCCTAAGATTCGCATGTCCTAATGTTTTAATATCATACGTAATGCAGTTTTAAACATCCCCAGTGCTTGCTTGAAATAGAAATTTCAGAAGTCGAAACATTTCTGAGTTTTTGCTGTGGCGGCAGCAAACCAAAACTTTTCTGACAACATCTCTAACGTTTGTTTCGGTGATCTTTTGGTTGCTGAACAATTTATGTTTGCCACTTTTATCGTGTGTATGGTCCCAGTCAAGCTTTACGTTGTTAGCCTCACAGACATCCCTCAGTGTCCCTTGGTTTGCAGACTTCATGTATCCCTCAGTCTTTTCGTGTAACGATACAACAGCATACTCAATAGAGCCTTCTACATGCACCGTGGTGTTGACCGCTCCTTCTGCTGTGACTTTAGTCGTCAGATCTTCAGGTTCTTGCTCTGAAGAGGCTGTAGCTACCTCCCTTCCTTGATCCACAGTTCTCGCCATGTTTCTCCACACAAATACACCTTTCTTCTCAAGGCATTCAACATCGCGTAATACAGCTTCCTCAGATAACTCACCGACCAACTCAAAATCCTTCACAAACTTGCTGCACGAGCCTTTTTTCACGACAGCATCAAAGTCCAAGAGAAAGTAATGTTCCAACGAAAGGATTTTGCACACTTTCTGCATTTTCAACTTATTTTGGTGACCATTTAAAGACAGCATATGGAGGGAATTAAAGAAACGGTTGAGCATGTCTTTGTTCAGATCAGATTTATCTGGCACGTCTGCTAAGAGATCAGCTGTTAATTGTTCATCATCAAGTAATATTGATTTCAAGGTTGTGAAAAAATAGTTTTCGCTATCCCCTTCAACTAGCAATATTCGGCGAGCGAAGAAAATGGTATGATATTCGTGACTTGAAAGCATTCTTGGAATTTTCTTTTCTCTCTCTTCTGTAATATACTGACCACTTACAACGCGAAACGTAGCAACATCCTCGTTGGTGGTATCGCGTATTCTCCTGAAGAAGTATATCCTAGGAATGTTCCATGTAGCCAGAAAGGTGGGGATGTGGCTTGTTGTAATTATGACCTTGTCTGTAATCTTCTTTAGAACCAGATCTCTCATTCTCTCGATCATTTGTGGGTGCATTCCTCGACCAGCTTCCTCCAGGCATATTGTCTTAAAACATTGGACTGCTAATAGAATTGAGCAGTTTAATGCCTCAAAGAATCCTTCTGGTACTTTTTCTAAAGACAGAGGCTTCTTTTCCTTAGATTCGTTCGATTCGTACGCAATAATCTTGTCTTTTGCTTCGTTCAGGACAAACGAGAAAGAGCTGTTGTTTGTAATTTTTCGGAAGAAGCATTCTGTTTGTCGCTTTTCAATGTCAGTGATCTTACTTCCCAATTCGTCGAAATACCAAGAAACAATTTCAGATCTCTCCCTCAAATCTTTCTTATCCTCCTCTCGACTCTTCTCTCTAGACAAACGACTGAATCTATGACTCTTTGTCCACTGGACTGTTGCAATACTACGGACTGGGTATGTTACAACTAATGCCGGATCAATGTTCGTTAAAAGATAATTCTCACATGCTGTTTCATTGTATTCACTAGGCATATGTTCTGACAATTTTACGGGTGCACGTATTATGTGTTTACGTACAATTTCTTCAAATTTGTTGAAGTCGAATTTTTCAGCTTCCAAACATATTCCAAATTCTCCCGTCGATCCTTGTTGCAGTTCTGAATCTATATCTTTATTGAAAGCCCAGCTTCCTGGGGCTTTCGCGACAAGATCCACGTGAAGTGTATTGTCGAAGTATACAAACTTGATACAAGTATCAGAGTTAATTTTTTCCGGTCGATCCTTCCCAAGTTGGACGGCACCCGAAAAGACTCTTTTATCACTTGTGAGTTCAAATTCACAGATAACAAAGGAATATTCATCAGGTTTGTGGCACGAGGACATTCCTTTATTCTTAGATGTGCTCATACAGCGTCGTACAGCCTCAAACATACAACTCTTACCAGACTCATTTTGTCCGATAAAGAAGAAAGGTCCTCCTTTGTCAAAGGAAAGTGTCTGCTCTTCGTAGAAATGTACAAAGTTCTTCACTCGTATGTTTCTAAGCATTGTTTCCTGAAATGCAATGATAATGGTATCATTATTTACATCATTTTCTGCTATTTTACTGAAATGATTTAACATCACATTTAAGGCCGCGATCCCAATATTGAGTAGTAAGGACTTCTTTCTAACCGGGTTCGTATATATCATAACTCACACAATAGGCAAGCAGTAATTTTAGACTATAATAGAACAAAAGATTTTGAATTAAATTAATTTCTTTAAAACTTCACACGGCTTGTCGTTGAACTGTTTTGCTTGTTATACAAAAACCCGTATCGTGGATTTTCTTCCACTATTTATAGAGCAAAAGACATAGATTTGAAGCAGGGCTCGAATGATTCCCTATTATTGTCATTCTAATGTTATTTTTCCAATTATATATATTACATTATGTTCAACAAGCCAATACTTTAAAATAATAATAATAATAGCAAATAGACCAAGAAACCGAAAGGTTGATGACTACGAGACGAGGCAAAGACGTCTGTACGATTTGAAGAAACCCATCAAATAGCGTTCTTTCGAGCTTTTGTCGACATGAATAGCGGCCGAGACAGATCGAAACCTGGGCCCCGTTTTACTAACGATCTACAGTGTAACAAGGCATCTGATTGCACGAAAAATCAGATTAGGCCAATCAGGTTTGTTGTTACAAGTAATTAATTTACTCAAAAAATAATCGTATGTTCGTTAATAAAACGGGGCCCTGTTTTCTATCCATGTCGACACCCCTTTCCCCTTTGTACTTCCCTATAGACCCGTATCTAACTCGGTGTATGTGACTATGCATTAACCCATTATGAAATATAGACACTATTTTACGCCTCGCAAGATAAAGGCTTTCGAAAACACTGTGGAAAATGAAGAAATTGCTTATCACATTGATTTCTACGTAGAAAGGGAAACTGTAGAATTTCATTCGCTTGATACCGTCGAATTTGGTTCAATCTAAAGTGTTGCCACTTAGCAGTGGGTTAATAGGAATTCCTTCATACGTTATATAGCTATTTACTACATAATCACGCAACTTCGTATTGATAACTGACATACTAGGTAAGCAATGTGAACACATTGGTTTAACGCTTATCGCACATTTACTTATTGCCGCTAATATTACAAAAAAGCTATCCGCGTATAAAGTAAGTTAATACTTTACCCGATTAACAAAACTTCTTTATATCCAATTCAAAAGCAGAAATTGTTGGGTTTTCTTTCAAAGACCTTTAATAAGTGGTCGGGATATTTTTGTATATAATATACCGATAGTTCTTATTCTAAATAGAAAAACACTTTTCGAACTAGAAAAAAGCGTAGGCCTACCTATAACCTTTGAAAAATAGATCCTTTAAATACATGTGCATGTAATTACAAATAATAAGTATTGTGTACAATAAGTCAACTAAAGACTATACTAAACAAACACTTTTACAAGTAGTAACTTCCTTAATATATATTACATATAGGCATATGCATTGCGTCACGCCAAAATGGGACTTGCCCGCTGGCTTTGATGTCCATAACTGTGATATATAATATTGAAACAAAAATAAGATATTGTCTTTTTCTATAACATGCTTTATTCCTACCTTCGATGTCTTTTGTCACCTGAAAATCCTTTCAAATTGTGATATTCTAAAGATTTGCCGTTTTGAACGGTTTTGATGGAATATCAGTACATGTCTTTATCATAGGGGTCTGTAATTTGACTCTTAGAATGATAATAAATATGAGTATAAGGTGCTTAGAGTCAAATTACAGACCCCATGTGGTTTGTATTGCGTCACGCCATAATGAAACTTTTACCAATTTTATAAAGAACTAATTTCAAAAAACGAACCCACAGTGATCTGTTGCAGGTCGATCTGTGATAACGTTTAATCTTTTTCTCGAACAAGTTATGGATTTCGGACCCCATTTCCTAAAGAATGTGAAAATATTGAGACAAAAATTGATAACCAGTAATTTCATTTTCCCATTTGCAACAATAGTTTTGTACAATATTGTACATCCTATCTTTATCGCGGGGGGGGGGGATATTGCGACGCAACATTTTGCGACAATTTTTTATTTAGTATTTCTATTGATATACAGATGACAGATTTGAAAAAAAAAGTTTGAAACAGAGAATGTTGGAAAACACAACATCTGGTTGATGGCAACTAAATCTTGTCCATTTTATGAAAAAAAAAGGACTTCCCACGAAATCCCATTTAGCGTGAAGGATCATTGTCTTTTGTTTGCAATTACCGAAAGAGAAACTGTAACACTACCTCTTTAAAAATACTTCAAACAAATGATGTCATTTTTCCTTATATTCACACCCATCCAGTACATGTTCCAGTTTCAACTTCATTAAATCATATTTTTTTCAAACCTTTTCCTTAACATGAAAAATAGACCGACTGAAAGGGGGGTAAATTGCAAAAAACCGTACTTTCTTCTTTTCACTAAATGCCTTTCAATTCCTTCTCTATTGTAGAAATCAAATCCAGGCCTTGGTTTTGACGTCCCCTATAGAAAAGGCTTAGGAACACATAGAGTCAAAAGAAGAAAATGCTGGTGACCAGCATTTTCTCCTTTTGTCTCAATATATTCTGAGCTATAATGTACACAAATAATACTCGCATAAACTTCCATTGTGTTGTCTGATATATATTTCAAATTGGAAAAGTCCAAAACTTTGCCGTTTGTAAAAGGGTTAAAGAAAAAAAGAAGGTCGAGTAATAGAATAATTATTTTTCAAAAATGCACATATCGGCATATCTATTCTATGAACATGTCTATAAATAACCTTTTTATTGTCCTCCCAAAGTCTACATGAGAGCTTAGACTTTAACCCTTTATTGCACAGTGACGCCTTTCGACTCTTTCGCAGGTAAAGGCTTGGGAAAACATTGTGGAAAATGAAGAAATTGCTTGTCACAAGCAATTTCTTCATTTTCCACAAAGTTTTCTAAGCCAAAATGAAAATATTTTTATTATTTCATCGTTTTGAAATTGTCTGCAACACATTTCAAATTGGAATACTAAAAAATTGTGTCGTCTGGTAATGGGTTAACCCTTTCCGAAACAAGAGTCGGTATAGTTTTCAGGTCCCTTAAAATATGTTTTGGAAAACATTGCGACAAATGAAGAAAATGCTGATAACCAATGGCCGTATTATCAACGATCTTACGATCATGACAAATGATAATAGCGAATTTGTCGTTCCATTGTTAATAATTATGACCCCTGAATTTTCTTCTAGATCAGTCCTATTTCATAACTACTAACGACTAAAATGAGAATGGAAATTAAAATTCGATTATAATAATAGCAAAGAATTGTTGTGACAAAAGAAGAAAATACTAGTAATCAGTAATTTCTTCTTTTACTTCAATATTTCACAAACTTTATTCACTAAAGCTGTCAAAATAAGGTATTTGGGGGGGGGGGGGGGGGTAAAGGTGCATGGCGAAAGACATGTCTTATTTTATTGTTTGCTTTCCTGTCAGTGCTTTGGAAATTATAAAATAGTTGTGGGTTTTGGTTTTTTTTTTTTTTTTTTTTTTTTTTTGCTTTTTTGGGGTGGGAGGGGGGTGGGGGATGGAGGGGTCAAAATAAAATATTTTTAATCAAAATTGCCTATCTTTCTGTGAGACTCGAACCCAGGTTTGTAAAAATGCATTGGATGGTGCGGCGATGTTCTGTCCACTTTGAAACAGACTACATATCTATGTATTCCGAAATAATTACAAATTAGCCATCACGTCATTCCTGCCCATGGACCGAGTTCATTCTGTTTATAGTTTCGTAAAAAAAAACATCGCTTTATTGCGCGCCCTGTGTATAGCTCACGATAGATGACGTGGCAGGGTATCTCTGGTTAATAAATAGCGTAGACTGGCTCCCGTCTGACTGATCTGATCTTTAATAAAAGATATGTAGACATTACATTTCTCATATTTTCCATACTGCCATACTCTCTGTAAATGTGGATCAGTGTGAGTTTCTAACTACATGTAGAAGGTAGGTAATCTGAGCTAATGAATTAGGAATGCAAGAGTTCAGTTCATTGGTATTCAAATACACATACTCATGGCCTGGGAGCCAGGCTATGGATAGAGATGCTCTGCCAGATCATGAGCTACCATACTCTGCGCGAGATCAGATGATGCTTATCTACATTACAATCAACCTATATAAATCTTATAGGCTTGTGAAAATTACCATCTACAGTTGATATACAGTCCTCGTCATCATTGCAACTATATCATTTTGATATGGCTAAAATATAATGGACAAGATTTGTCACAAAACGGGTCCAAAGTCAAGGTCAGAGGCCATGGTCCCAAATGAAAGGTCTTGGTAGGGAGGAACAAGTATATGCCAACAACTATGAAGAAGCTAATAGGAGGACCCAAAGAAGTCAACGACTAACCATTGGTCCGGTCAACAAGTACGATACAAGTAAGCAAGAAATATATGTAAAATATAAAGGCCCTTTCTGTAATAGTGCCTAAGATATAGGCCAGGCTTTTTGTCAAACTCCGAGGTCATGGCCACAAGCTCAAGCGTCATGGTCCCAAATGAAAGGTCTTGGTAGGAAGTATTAATGTGTCAAATATCAAAGCTGTATTTCTATTTGTGTATGAGATATAGATCAGGTAAAAGGCCTTTTTGTTGCTTTTTTTTTACATAAAATCCCGGCTCGTTAAGAATGAGCATGGTTTATATTTTCAGTGAGAATAAGTAGATAACACGGTGACTGTAGACGACACAACATATTAACGATAAATGATCTGGCAGAGCATCTGTAGCTTATGGCCAGAGATGCTCTACCAGGACATTCATCGTGAGCTATATAATCCGTGTAAGATCATTTGGTGAATATAATCACATCAATAACCTATACATGTATAGACGCAATAGACTTGCGACGCATAAAGAAAGTATTGTCCAGCAAGATTAACCCGGTACATCTGCATATGTAATGACCCCACTTCTGCATTGTTTTGTTAAGACACTCAACTAACGGACTTTGCACACGAAAATTATAATCGATTCACTATTAAACGAGAATAATTTCAGTTGAACTGCTTTATCAAAACAACTGAAATTATTCTCGTTTAATAGTGAATCTATTATAATCAGTATCAGTTTAATGTGGTCAAACAATATCCGTCACAATAACAACAAAACCCTTTATTATAATCGAGATAATTTAGTGTTTGGTTTATAACATAACACCTTACTTTAAACAATGTATAAAAAGAAAGTATTTCCACAAATATCTTCTCTTTCGTGTGAGGATTCGAAACATTTTTCTCGTAAAATATCAAAACCAAGAATGTCTGAGGGAGAATTAGGTAAAATAAAAAGGTAAACAAACCCGACGAAAGATTGATTTTATTTTAAATGAAAACAATGCCAGACGACAAGATCATGAAAATTGAAAAAATGGAGTTTTGAAAATGTGAAGAAAACATAGTGAGAAAAAGATATTCTCTAATCAAAACTTAAGGCCAATATTACGGCAATGAGAAAAGCCGAGAACTAAGGTTTTGTTTGTAAAATGGTTACGTATACATGTGCATTGTATATATTTTTAGAACTTAAATTAAGGACAAGGAAGAAAATATTTCAAAATATTCGACTTAGGAACCTTATATTTTGTTTTGGTTACAGGCGTTAGTTACTGATCAAAATAGTGGTGAAGGATCCAATGTGAACTATAACAAATGCGCCTTAACCTTGTTGTAAGTATTTTTCTTATCAGTAATACGAACATTATATACGTAGTTCTAGGCTTATTATCGAATAACAAGAAATATTATATCGTCTTCAATAAAACCCTCGTAACTGCAGCTTGCTTTAAGCTGCATTTACGAGCCTTTTGTTGAAAAGTGACGATATTCAGATATTCGTAGTCCGACACTACCCAGTTAACCTAATTGCAAGGAAAATTGATACTGAACAGTTTTTATTTTAAAAGTGTACATGTTTAGCTGAAACAAAGAGGAATACAAGACCCGTCACGCTAAAAGGGACCTATCCGAACTCAAAAATCCAGATTATGACAAACTTGTCAGATTAAGGGGGAATGCTCCAGTTTTTCGGAACACTCGGACATTACTGTAGTAAATCAAAAGTTTCGTACCAATATGTTTCGCTACCATATTTTCAATAAAAAAACACATCATTACAATTTACCATTTTCGATGGTAAAAGTGAATTTATTATACGAAACTGATTTCCTCAAGATGGAAATCGATTATTTAGAGTAAGACAGTCGTAAGTGTGTATGCAGTTACCACTGTTTTGCGTAATTTTATTCATGTGTAGCTGATAAAAATGCTGTAATTCACTACTAAGTGTGCTGACCTATACATTTTCTTTTTGAATTATTATCACGACATGTTGCTTAATACAATGAGGGAGTTTTATCAAATTCTATTATGTAGAACTTGAAGTGTTTCCAAAAATATGCAAATTTTGACATAAAACACTCTAGCTTCGTTGATCAAACCGAACACGTGAGCATGCTATTTTATACATTTACGCGTTAATAATAGCACATATTTTGGGTTTTCTGTTCGTATTAAATGTAAGACGTTACTTTAAATCCGTTTTTGGGACTAAACGATGAATATACAGCATTGTATTAGCATTTTAGTGACCTTTGACATGTGCAAGAAATTGTGCATTTTTTCGATGTAGGGGTATGTGATACGAATGCCTATAAAATACAAACAAGATCGCTAACCACCCATTTTTATTTTATTTTTCAATTGGTAATGTAATTTCAACATATTAAATAAATAAATTCTATTATTGGGGAAAAAATAGGAAACTGGAGCATTCCCCCCTTAAGCACAGGTCAACCAGAAACTGTATGCGAAAAACGAACATATATAGTAAGATAGGGAAATTATTCCAAATTTAGAAAATTACATAAAAGTGAAAAGTGTCGGCCCTAGTCTGGCTGCGCGGACTGCGCAGACTGACTAGGGTCGATATTTTTCACACTTCCTATAAAGTCCCTTTTAGCTTGAAGGGTCAAATATTTTCTCTTTTTTTTTACTTGTACTGTAAATCTCCCCCCCCCCCATTATAATATGCAATTTTTTCGCTCCCATTGATAAAATCGCGACAAGATTCTCATTTCGACACCAGCAGGTATTCTAACATAACCGTCCAATGACACTATATTTTTTATGCTATGTTCGATAACGTCGTAACTGCTGTTTATAACAACTTGTAGTTACGATATTTTTGAACGTAGCCGACGAATTCTTAAAACTGACAAAAAATAATGTTCTGTTTGGTACGTATAAATTTGACCTAATTATGTTTATTATAATTACCGGTATTATTATTAATGTTTCAGATAACTAATTGGTCACCTATTCTATTGGATCTGTTGGGAAAGAAAATGCTGATAGAACGTGCTTTAATTAGGTGAAACTCAAACTTTAACTGGATCAAGAACACTGCTTGAGCATTTCATGATGGGTGACCGTCGAGAAGACTACACTAATTTATCCCTGATGTTATCCCGTGTGATGGATGATGTAGGAGTTAACGAGGAATGTGTGTTGAGACGAAGAAGGGTACATCTGGTGACAGAAAATATCCACACTTTTGGTTTAAGAATGGGTCGGACTAACGCTACACTTCATGTATTCGGGAGTCAGACTGAGGGTACAACAACAGATGACCTTAACTCTGATACAGACTTACTTTATGTAACGAACTACGTCAACTTGATACAAGATTGGAAGGACTGGGAACCAGGTAAAATAATTCTGTTGATGATTCGAGACGAGAGAAGATATCCTGGATATTGTAAACTACAGGTGATTCGTCCTGATATTCCAATACCAACACGTGTAGTTATTCCGCCTGGGTTTGTACTGTTTGTGAATGACGGTGATGGGAACGTGATGTGGAAGGGAATTCCCTTCCATATATTCCCAGATGCTGTCCGTCATGGTCCAGCTGCTACACGAAGTCAAGATGACATAGAATATGATAAAGTCCCAGCATTGAGATGTCAAACATGGCCTAAACACTACAAACAATGGACACCAAATGAAAGAAGAAGAGACTGGCCTACACGAGAGATGATTCACTACATGAAGTCAACTGGCTGTTTTGTTGTGAATGCTGCTCACCGACATGATGACAGAGACGAAACTTGGAGAATTTCAACATCTCTCGCTGAACGATGTTTGATGTTCAGTTTGAATATAACACAAATCAGGTGCTATGTCCTTCTCAAAATGATTGTTAAAACATTCATATCACCCTACTTACCCGACACCATTTCTAGTTATATGTGTAAAACAATGCTGTTTCACTGCATAGAGAATACACGTAAAGAGTTCTGGAAAGAACGCAATCTACTCCAATGTGTCCATCAGGTCCTTCTGTACATGATAGCAGCAGTTCTGGATGAAAACTGTCCCAACTACTTCAATAAGTCAGCTAACCTTTTTCTTGGAAAGATAGACGGGGGAAACAAGGCAGGTTTATTACTACGACTGAGATCTCTGATGAGGAACAAGAGTCGATTTTTACTGGAAATTCACTTTGATCAGATCAGTTTCAAACTGACAAAACTTATAATAGGTACAAATTTGGACCCTGTTCAAAATGATATTGCAGAGGACAGAAACATACTGGCCATTAAGTTGATGAAGTCATCCTTCTTACCACTTGGTACTGTAGTAAGGGAAATACATTCAAACCAGCCCTGCAAAGATGATTTATTGACTGTCAGTAGAGACTTAATCAAGATGGGACATATCCAGTGTCATGCAGTGCGTCTATGTCTACCCTTCGTTTGTTCCTATTATGCATCTATTGAAGCAAGCAAGTCCATTCTTCAAGGCACTGGCCCAACACCGACATGTCTAAAATTGTTTGACCTCAGTCTCAACTCTGATGTTACGTCATCACGGTTAAAGTTTGCTTCATACCTGTATTGTACAGGACAGTTAGAGAGGACACTGTCGGTTCTGCAGGATGTGGAAGAGAGAATGACTGACAGTGTGATGATGATGTGTGGATGTCATTATCTAAAAGATCCCAAATATCCAGCTAGACTCGGAGAGCGAGAAGCAAATCACCAATATCCAACAACCGACAGTCTAGCCCTGTGTGTGATGTTCTCAATGGCTGAGAGTCAATGTTGTCCTCGAGAATTACAGTATGAGATGTTTCGATCGACAGACGAGGAGAGAAGGAATAGAGATGCATATGACAATAAGTGGATGGATCTGGCTGTGATGGATTCTCTCCATTATCTCTATTATCTACAGTACATGACATACAGACATCTTGGACAACATGACCAACAGAACATGGCACTTAACAAACTGACCTACTGTGTTTACAATAACGAGTATCTAACTCACAGAGAAACAGCATTCAATGTGTTGGGACAATGTATGGAGTATGAAGGCTGGCTGGATGACGCGTTTAAATGTTACAGAGTATCTCTTAGATACATACCAAACAACAACGCTGTGCGATGGCACATTATACGGTTAATGGCCCGTCTAACTCGCGAACGTGGTCTATACAGTGAGCCGTAAACTATGAACACAATATCAAAATACAGGGTTGTTCCAAGTTCAAGGATTTGCACTTGAAATTCAAAAGTGAGAAGATAAACGATTTTCCTCAGGATTTCACTTCAATAGACAGCATTTTTCAATTTTTATTCAACGAACTATTTCACTTGCGACAACTCACCCTAAAAAGTAGCTAAGTTTTGCCTGGTCCGTACAACGTAGAATAAGAAAGAGAACGCGTCTCAATGACGTCATCAATAATGACCGAACTTATGTCAAATGCCTTTAGGGCCCATTCCATACATAGTAACTATCTTCAGTCACATGATCTGATTTTGGTCAGAAATCAGTTTAAATAGGACTAGAAAGGTATGATTCGATTTCCTGTGATTCCATGATAACCAGCAGGACAACCTCTGAGCGGCGTATGGCGATACAAAGAAGCGGGCATGTGCTAAGTCGTTAAGGTTTCATAACAACATGGAGGAAAACCAGCGTTTCCGTACTTTTGTGGTGTATCACATTATATAGAACCAAGTAGAAAAGAGTGTTAGCGCGTGTACCATTATCTCTCTTTATCAATTTTCTCATTATAGTTTCTAAAAAATATAATACGCGGGTGAAAAAGATACTGACTTGATTAAGAAGAATTGGATAAACGGGATAAAAACGAATCCATCTATAATGGTTCATTATAAAAGGCTACAAATGTTCGTCGAAATGGATAAAATATTGTTAGTCGGTGAAATGCATATCGTCGCTTTTCAAAGAAAACCTCGTAACTGCAGCTTGGTTTAAAATGACATTTCACATTTATTTCATTTTTTAAAAGTATGTCTTGATGCAAAGATTGTTTATTCTAATGCGTAGAAATGTTATCAGTTTTTTTAAGTTGTTATTAATAAGCGAAAAATGCGCCTTTAAAGTTGAGACAGAAATGACAAATTATATATAAATCTGAACTGTTGTCCACAACAATTTGTTTAATTTTAGCACAAAAATATATATTTCTCGTAAACGGTTCAATATTTTTACTTGAAATTTTCAGAATTTCCGTAAGAAAATATGCTCTTTCAGATTGAATAAAAGTAAAAGTTATGTAAAAATAATTGTGAAATGTCACGTTAAGCTGCAGCTACGAGGTTTTCGATGAAAAGTGACGATATTCATACATCAACAATCAACACTTTAATAGATACTCTCCAAAGCAGAGGTCTATTGATTAAACCATCAAAATTTAATATCGAAATGGAATGAAGAGATAATGTGCTCTGTTCTTAAGAGAGTATTTAATAGACAGCACCGTAGGGGTTGACGAGAACACAGCTCCTTTTTACTTGAAATTTGAAAGATAAAGACACTTATATAGAAAAGCAGTAAAAATTGTCACAAGTAAGATGCAGACTGGTCCACACATCACCAACTTAACACTTTCATTTTTGAAAGGGAAAGTTTGTGGGAAAATTATGAGACTGGAATCCATACTAAGAAATGGTTCTTATGACATTTTGTCTGAGATTGCTTCATTGAAATCTGTTACAAACAAGAAGGCGACTTATTTGTAGAATCCTTGTACTTTTCTAAATAAAAATTAATCCTAGAATTGACAATTTTGTTTGTTTGTTGGCGTTGTTTTTCTCTCTAATATCCACAAATATGGACTAATCAAAACATAACTTAGGAAGTCTCTGTTGTCATGGATTAGAAGCGTGTGTTTTAAGTCGGACTTAGAACACATTTTTTTAAGTTTCAACTCTTTCATACAAATGTATAAACATTGTCTTTTTTCTCTCTCAATTTCTTGTATAAATTTTGGATTGAAAATGATCTTATCTGACAACATGTCACTTGAAAATTCATTAAATTTCGCAATATATCAACGCAATTTTCGTTCTCATTCGTTTAGATCTGCAGAAAATCGGGGAAAACAAGAAAAAATGTCCCAATTTTTTCAATTCTTATAACTCTTCCCCAAACAAGAACAGATTTTGACGTCTTTTGTTTCCAAGGCTTTGGAAAAACATTGAAGCAAAAGAAGGAACTTGCTGGTAACCAGCATTTTTTGTCCTTTTGCCTTAATAATTTCTGAACTATGTTGAAGAAAAGCATACTTTAGTGTGTCAACATCTAGTGTATGGCCTGAGACAGCTTTCAATTTGGATCACCTTAATATTTTGCAGTTAGGGAAAGGGTTTATATACAGATCAAGGAACAGCATTAATGTTCCAGAATTGCGATTATCTAGACAGAACTAATAGGTATCAATCAGAGCTATATATAAGAGGGAAAGAAAGCATTTCAAAATGTAATATTTCATTTGTTGTTCATCAAACCCTATGTCGTGGGTACTCATTGAAATCGACTCCATGAGACGATTCCAATGAGTACCCAAAATATTGGGCTATGATGTATAATAACAAATTTAGAATGTCTTCATCCCCTCTTATCTGTTGCTCTGGCGTATCAGTGTTACTTTTTTACTACGAGTTCTGAAAAAGTGGTGGACGGTAGACACTTTTCTTTAACGTAAAACCTGGGTAATGGGCTAAGTGACCAGTTATGGAACGAAATATGTATGATGCGAATAGACGATTTCAAGTGAAGTGATTTTCATTGTTTTCAAATTTTGAATTTTTGACTTTTGTTGGTTTTTTGCCTACTCTTCATACAATTTACGAATATTTATGTCGAAATATAACGATTATACCGGAAGTGCATTATACAGGTCTTTTCTCAAGTTATTCCATCCACCATTACCTACCGAACAGTTCGTGGAACGTCATGCGTGATTTGTGGCAATGGAAATAAAAGACGGTACCCCTCTTATAAGAACCTTAAATTTAGGCCATTTTACTCGTTTCACTTTGGAAATGGTTTAGTATTACAGACAGCCATTTTGATTAAGTGATGCAATTTATAGCACCACACTGTCATAAGTCTTTTAAAATTAAACGAGAAACAATACAGTTGTTTTGTATGAAACAAAATCAACTGTAACAGTTCTCGTTTAATTTTGGAAGTTTTTTAGGTAGATTCTATATCCTTTTAGATTTATGTCAATAACTATGATCGGCATATCAGAGCTGGTAGAAAATTCACAACCAAAGTAACATGTATCTGCTTGGAATAATCCTCACATGTGCGTTTTTCGTCAATGGGCAAACTTGTTCAACATTTAACATTCCCCAAGACCGACTCAACAGTGCTCTAACGAAGAACGTGGCTAAAGTGTTTCTTTTCTCGCGAGATTTATCCCCCTGTGCTAACAGCTGTATGTACTTTACGGTTTGTCTTGGAGTAAATTTTTCAATCAAAGACAAGGTCTGCGAGTGGCTGTTTTCCTTCACTGACCCATCTCGGATGGTTCGTGGTCTCAAGGGATACGTGTATCTGAGTATGTTTGATGATTGGAAACAGGTAACTTGATTTATTTATATAATTAGTTGCTTTTCATCAATCACCCAGTAATTCAACCATTCTCAGAAAAAATGGCACAATAAATCATTACAAAAAAATCTTGTCGCCTATTATCTAATCGACGTACATAACTATAATTTGTAGTTAAATTCGTCCGTAAAATGAAATTATTTTAAACGCAAAAAATACTTTCTTAAGACATTAGAGTCACGGTGGAAATTGTGCATGGGATGGGTAAAATTACGGACAAAGCCTCGCTTCAGGTAAGACATTTTGCAAATACTTTCTTATTTCTGCGTCATTTTATAAACGGCCTATTGCATGTACCCCACCTTACTGAGCTAAATCCTCTGATGTATGACTGACTTGATACCTCCATATACTTATTGCATCAACTGATGACAACCGCCCAGAAAAAAAGACAAAAAAATCAGATCGTTTTTCTGCTCGGTTGGGATCAATTGAGTTTTACATCTGAGGAAGGAGCTCAATAAGGCGGGGTATATTTAACAGCTTTAACCCATTACCAAACATCAAAATTTTAGACTGGTCCAAATTCAAAGACTTTGCAGACGACAATTTCAAGTCAATGACTTTTAAACTTTTTTGGTCATTTTGTGTAGAAAACATTGTGGGAAACAAAGAAATTGCTTGTCACAAGCAATTTCTTCATTTTCCACAATGTTTTTTTTAAAGCCATTATCTTATAGGGAGTCAAAAAGAGTCATTGTGTGGTAATGGGTTAAGGGGGAATGCTCCAGTTTCCTATTTTTTCCACAATAATAGAATTTATTTATATTTTGTATGTTGAAATTACAAGTTATTGCCAATTGAAAAATAAAATAAAAGTGGATGGTCAGCGATATTGTTTGAATTTTATTGGCATTCGTATCACATACCCCTACAGCGAAAAAATGCACCATTTCTGGCACCTGTCCAAGGTCACTAAAATGCTAATAAAAAGCTGTATATTCATAGTTTAGTCCCGAAAACGGATTTAAAGTGACGTCTTACATTTAATACAAACAGAAAACCCAAAATATGTGCTATTATACATGTAAATGCGTAAATATATGAAACAGCATGCTCACGTGTTTGGTTACATCAACGAAGCTGGAGTGTTTTATGTCAAAATTTGCATATTTTTGGAAATATTTCAAGTTCTACATAATAGAATCTGATATAACTCCCTCATTGTATTAAGCAACATGTCCTGGTAATAATTAAAAAATAAAATGTATAGGTCAGCGCACTTATTAGTGAATTACGGCAATTTTTATCAGCTACACATGAATAAAATTACGCAAAACAGTGGTAACTGCATACACACTTACGACTGTCTTGCTCTAAATAATCGATTTCCATCTTGAGAAAATCAGTTTCGCATAATAAATACGCTTTTACCGTCGAAAAAGGTAAATTGTAATGACGTGTTATATTATTGAAAATCTGGTAGCGAAACATATTGGTACGAAACATTTAATTTACTACAGTAATGTCCGAGTGTTCCGAAAAACTGGAGCATTCCCCCTTAATGTTGACTCATAAATAAGTAAGTTATTACAATTTCTTACCTGAAGTGTGGTTAATTTGGCCGTAGTTGTTATCATTTCATTTTCTGGTCGGTTTGGATCAATATTTGGAAAATGTAAAAGGATTTCACAAATAATTCATATGTCTGAGAATGTAATCCGGGGTACATGCAACAAAACCTTTTGAAAATTGACGCAGAAATAAAAAAAAATATTGCAAAAAATGACCAGAATCGAGATTATTTCGTCCGTAGTTGTTATCCATCCAATGATGCACAATTTCCACTGCGAGATTGTTATCAAATTGCTTGCTTTGCGAGTCGTCAGCTTTTCTTGTAATTGAATATGTTCTTTTACATCAGGCACAGTCTGGTCTGGACCTTTTATGGTCCCAATTGCCATACGTGTCCCTTTTTCAGATCCCCGTCCAATAAAAAAATGTCCAGAGTGAAAAGTGTTGATCTTAGTCAGACTGCGCGGACTGCGCAGACTGACTAGGATCGATACTTTTCACACTTATCATAAGGTCCCTTTTAGCGTGACGAGTCACATTGATTTTATGCACACGTTTCAGGTCATGAGTACGAATCCCTGTTCCAACAAACCGTGTCATCTTGGCCAGGACTGTGTTCCAAATAAGGATTCCTATATATGCAGGACATCTGGTATAATTGCACGTTTTTCTGTGTTTTTGTTTGCTTGTTTAGTTATTAGTCCCCTACCGGCGAAGCCGAAGGGGACTTTAGGTTTGCACTCTGACCGTCAGTCAGTCTGTCTATCTGTCCGTCCGTCTGTCCGTCCGTCCGTCCGTCAGTCCGGTGAATTAGTTTTCCAGACTTTTTTTTCTATACGGGGGTAGCTATTGAGCTGATTTTTGTTATGTAGACCCGCATTGATGAGTTACAGAACAAGTTTAAGTTTCGTTCCGGTCCAGTGATTTTTGGGGAAGATATGGATGCTGGACTTAGAAAATGTCTGGGAAATTACAGTTTTCCAGATTTTTTTTCTTAATGCTTGCAGCTATTGAGCTGATTTTTGGTATGTAGACCTGCATTGATGATTTACAGCCCAACTTTGAGTTTCGTTCCGGTCCAGTGATTTTTGAGGAAGATATGGATGCTGGACTTAGAAAATTACTGGGAAATTACAGTTTTCCAGACTTTTTTTCTGAACGCTTGCAGGTATTGGGCTGATTTTCGGTATATGATAACATATTGATGAGATACAGAAGGAATTTGAGTTTCGTTCTGCTCCAGTGATTTATGGGGAAGATACGGATGCTGGACTTAGAAAATGTCTGGGAAATCACAGTTTTCCAGACTTTTTTCTTAATGCTTGCAGCTATTGAGCTGATTTTTGGTACGTAGACCAGCATTAATAAGTTACAGAACAAGGTTGAGTTTCGTTCCGGTCCAGTGATTTTTGAGGAAGATACGGATGCCAGCAACTGGACTTTGAAATTTTTTGGGCTTCTTTTTCTAAACACATATATAAAGCCGGTAGGGGACTTGGTATTGTTTTGCAATACTTCAGAATGCTTGTTTATTTGAGTTTTTTGTTTGGGTTTTCGTTTATTTGGTTTCTTGGCTTTTTAAGCATTGAAAACGGGTGCAAAATAAGCCAATTTGGGGAATATAATTATGTTTTTCTTAACAATAGGGAAGCCTTTATTTCAAGATTCTAAACTGATTCCATATACGAGCGTATTATTATATTGATTTTACTATCGGAATACAGTGGGATAGCATGCATCTATACTAAATGCATATCAAATCTAAATGATCTTAGAATTTCAGGGTTTCTTTAGCTGGGTTTGGTGGGGATACATTTTTGGCATCGAGAACAGATCCTTTAAGGTTCCTATTAATAGAGCGAAATGCCACTGGTATACGACAATATATGATTATAAAAGCACGATTTGTACAATATGATTCAGAAATAACTACAGCAAAGAGAACAGACTGGTTGTCAACTTTTTCTTCTTTTATCTAAATGTTTTAAAAGATTTCCTTAATAAAGCTTTATTCTTTTTCTTATACAAACAGATTTCGACTATTGCGATAAGTTGTATTTCACATTTTTGGAAAAGGATGAGTATAAACAGATAGTACACATTCCTACACTTAAGGAGGGTTCAAGTATAGATGATATATGGCTCTACTCAAACAGCGGAGTTGTGTTAAACTCTTCTATATCCATGAGCTATATTCAGGTATTTTATACTGCTAAAAAGGATAAACAATTCTGTTAACCCTTTATGAAAAAGAAACAAGAGTGCCTGAAAGGCACTGATATCGCTCACCTGAGTTCTTCCTGTATTTGATTGTGAACGATATAAATTTTGTTGTAAACAAATATATAAGTCATATCAAATTATTGTTTCATAATTTCCAATGAATGCAATGAAGTCACATTAGTATTCAATCATATTGCATGTAGTAACATCTTTAATATTGAATATCATGTGCTGTTCCAGTTTGATTTTAATAACCAAGATTTAATTTTTACAATTAAATTTTGAAACATCAGAATGATACATTACAAGTATTAATATGCTTAATATGATAAGCCCCTCCTTGCCTCATCAACATTTATTAACCTATCAAAAATTTACAACCAAGTGTTTGAAAAGAGTAACTCAATGAGCATTTTGCTATACTTGGTTTAAATTGGCCCCATAATTGATTTTTGAAGAATTTCTTTATGATTTTTTGAAGTCTGATAAGCCCTACCCTGCCATACTCAATTTTTTTCAACAAATCAAAATTTCACAAACAATATTATTGTTAAAAAGAGTCACTCAAGCAACATACCTGGTGCAAATTGGCCCAACACTTGATTTTTCTTATCATTTCTCCTAGTCGAATAAGTCCCACCCTGCCATGTCCACATTTTTACGAATCAGAAATTTGTAAAAAAAACAAAAACAAAAAGGGGTACTTTAGAAACATTCCTGGATAATTTGGTATAATTTGGTCCAACGGTTAAGGAGAAGAAAATTTTTAAAGAATTGTTTAATGATTTCTCCAAGTCTGATAAGCCCCGTCCTGCCAAGCCTACATTTTTTGACAAATAAAAAAATTCATGAACGCACATTAAAAACAGTCACTCAAGAAACAGATCTGCCAAGTTTAGTTCAAATTTGACCAATGGTTCATTTTTAAAGATTATTTTTCATGATTTCTCTAAGTCTGATAAGCCCCGCCCTGCCACGCCCACATTTTTTTACGAATCAAAAATTTGAAAACAAGTTTTGCAAAGGGTCACCCAAGGAGCATGTCTGCCAAGTTTGGTAAAAATTGACTCATTGGATAAGGAAAAGAAGATTTTTGAAGAATTACTTAACGATTTCTCGAAGTCTGATAAGCCCCGCCTTGCCATGCCCTCATTTTTTGACGAATCAAAAATTTCTCGACACACAGTGAAGACAGTCACTCAAGAAACATTCCAGCCAATATTGGTACAAATTGGATCAACATCTGATTTTTAAAGAATTAACAAATTCTCAAATTCTGATAAGCCCCGCCCTGCCACGCCTACAATTTTTGACAAATCAAAAATTTGAAAACAAGTTTTGAAAAGGGTCGCCAAAGGAACATTTCTGTCAACTTTGGTAAAAATTGACTAAATGGTTTAGGAGAAGAAGATTTTTGAAGAATTATTTAACAATTTCTCTAAGTCTGATAAGCCCCGTCCTGCCACGCCCATATTTTTTGACGAATCAAAAATTTGAAAACAAATTTTGAAAAGGGTCACCCAAGGAACATTTCTGCCAACTTTGGTAAAAATTGACTTGATGGTTAAGTAGAAGAAGATTTTTGAAGAATTATTTAACAATTTCTCTAATTCTGATAAGCCCCGCCCTGCCACGCCCACATTTTCTCATGAATCAAAAATTTGAAAACAAGTTTTGAAAAGGGTTACCCAAGGAACATTTCTGCCAACTTTGGTAGAAATTCTCTAAGTCTGATAAGCACCGCCCTGCCACGCCCACATTTTTTGACGAATCAAAAATTTGAAAACCAGTTTTGAAAAGGGTCACCCAGGGAACATACCTGCAAAGTTTGATTAGGATTGGCCTAGTGGTTAAGGAGGAGAAGATGTTTAAAGAAATTGTTGACGACTTCCAACGCACGACGCACAACGCACGACGCACGACGCACGCCGGACACAGGGTGATCACAAAAGCTCACCTTGAGCATGTCGCTCAGGTGAGCTAAAAAATGGACTGTTCCAACTTGAAAGCCGCCCGCTGCAACTAACACAATTGATGATTTCTCATGCCACGGCAGCCAGAGGTCTTGATGTATTAAAATTCTTTGATAACTTTTTTAAAAAGCCTTGTTGACGACAGGGTTGAATGTAATGTATCCCAGAAAATATTGAAGCAAATGGAGAAAATGCTGATCATCACGGATTTCTTCTTTTGTCTAGATGTTTTCCCTAGCCTGATCTATCAGGGACATCAGACCAAGGTATTCTTTTTGAAAGGGCTAATGATTTGATTTATTGGGGTTTAACGCCGTTTTCAACTGCTATGGTCATATCGAAGGGATTAGTGATTTTAAATTATAATAGACCCCTTTCCATTATCGTTTTAGTCCGTACGTGCAGAACACTTCCGGTAATCCGAGTCTTCTCTGATGAAAATTCGCTCGTTGATATTTGGCTGTCGCTATTTACACCAGAGTGCTGTCCCATTCAAAAACAAAAGAAAAGTCCGACACAGCGACATAACTAGCCTAGGTCCAGTTCTCAATATACACTTTGGTCAAAAAGATAACGCATAAAAAGCAATACCCGTTAGATATTGCGGCACCCGTTTTTGATATTGATTTTTGATATTGATATTTAGACCGGAGAAAGTAAAAGAGGGAAAAATGATCAGTCTGGAACCCAGTCTACGACATAACTTGTGTCGGAATTGTTTTTGTACATTTACATTGTACATTTAGGTGAATCTAACACGCAAACCGTTCGTCGTGAAAGGCATCATTACAAAAGGCAACCCGGATCTCAAAGCGGTGGTGTATTCATTTTGGATTTCCACGAGTCCAAACTGCACTGACTACAGTAGCCTTGTGTCAGGCCCTGTATATATGTTTATGTCGCTTGAAAAATCAAGGGACACTAACACTCAGAAATAAATTATACATATTAACATCCCTTGGTCTAAACTATACAGGGCCTTGGAAAATACAATGAAAGAGGCGTCTAAAATTTGGTCCCCACAGGTGGTTCACATTCCAGATATCACTTTGTAAGATAATCCGACACCTAGCAGTACTTCACATCTTGATAACATAATTAGCTGATCAGATTTATGACTGCAGTCTTTTAATCCTTTCTCAAAGAAGACTTGATTTTCACCTACCTAATCGAAAAGACATTGAAAATATTGAACAACTCAAAGAAAATTCTGATCATCATCATTTTCTCCTTTTGCTTTAATATTTTTCTGTATATTATTGTACACAAAATCAAGTTTTATCAGCAAACCTTCTTTCGTGTTTGGACTGGGCTGCCCTTAGATGTTGCCGTTTTGGGAAAGGGTTGATCCTCTACAACACTAACTTGCTGCTGCTGCTGCTGCTTTAATACAACAAACTCCTCGTAACTGCATCTTAACCCTCATCCTACCAACTGGGGTCAATTTGACCCCACACGTCATTTTTTGCGTGTTATATTTTTACCGCATGAACTCTGGTGTCCAAATTTTAGGAGTTTGTTGGTCTACCAAAAACCTTATTCATGTCATGCAACAGTTTTGGATTTTAGAATAATTTGAGTTTGTAATATTGATTTTGTTGCTGGGGTCCGTTTGGACCCCACTATAATCACTCTTTATTACAACTACTTAAACTTGTTTAAACTTTTTTCTTAAAAAATCTTCATTTAAAAAACCACTTGATGCATTTCAACCAAACTTCACAGGAATAATCCTTGGGCATCCCTCTCTGAAATTTCTTGAGGGAATTTTGATTTGATAAAAAATACCCGAGTTATCTGCCCTTGATTATCCAAAATTGCGGTTTTGACTAATTTTTTACTATTATTACTCTCACATCAACAAATTTTGACCAGTCAAAACAAAACTTGAACTGAATGTTGGTGACTATGATATCTTACCAGGGTGCAAATTTCAGCTTGATCGAAATCTTAGATCATGAGTTATATGCCCTTGAATTTTATGCAAAAATTGCACAAAGTAATAAAATAAATACAGGCCTATGGAGCGATTCAAGCCCTTTAGGGCCTTCTAGTTTTTCATTTCAGTATGTTTTTGTGTTATTATCATTTGTTAGTAACCAATATAACATTTAAACAAATAATATGTCTTTTGTGAAAACTTACTTTTGTCATGAAATTCAAAATTACGTGTGGGGTCCAAATGGACCCCAGTTGGTAGGATGTGTATGTAAAATATGTTGGTAGGATGAGGGTTAAAACAAATTGCAGTTACAAGGTAACATTTTAGGGTTGTCCAGTCCAAAACTAGACAGTCCTGGCGGCCTGGAAGCGCTCCATAGGCCTGATTGTTTGTCTTGTTGAATGCAATTTCAAAGGTTCAGGCTGCGCAAACTAGCAAATTCATGACCAAGCTGAAAATTACGAGCAAGTAAAATCGTATGGTCAGTAAGATTTCTGTGAAAATTCTGTATTAATAAGTTAATACTAATGGTTGTAAACGTGAAAATAAAGCCAAAAATGGCAATTTTGTCAATAACAAGGGCACATAACTCATGATGTAAAATTCGGATCAAGCTGAAAATTACAACAAGGCAATATGTTATAGTCACCAACATTCTGTACAAGTTTTGTCTTGATTGGTCAATATTTGTAGTTGCTAAAGTGAAAGCAATGTCAGAATAGAGTCGTAAATGGCAATTTTGTCAATTTCAAGGGCATATAACTCATAATGCAAAAATTCAGATCAAGCTGAAAATTATACCAAGGCAAGATCTTATAGTCACCAACATTCTGTACAAGTAGTTTTGTCTTGATTGGTTAATATTTGTAGTTGCTAGAGTGAAAGCAATGTCAGAATAGAGTCGTAAACGGCAATTTTGTCAATTTCAAGGGCACATAACTCATGATGTTAAGTTAAGATCAAGCTGAAAATTATACCAAGGCAAGATCTTATGGTCATCAACATTCTCTACAAGTATTGTCTAGATTGGTCAATATTTGTATTTGCTAGAGTGAAAACAAAGTCAAATAGAGCCGAAAATGGCAATTTTGTCAATTTCAAGGGCACATAACTCATGATGTAAAATTCAGATCAAGCTGAAAATTATATCAAGGCAAGATCTTATAGTCACCAACATTCTGTTGTAGTTTTGTCTTGATTAGTATATATTTGTGGATTTTAGAGTAAAATTAAAGTCAAAACCAGCTATTTTTGACATTCAAGGGCAGATAACTCGGGTTATTCTGATTCAATCCAAATTCTTTGAATGAATCTGAGAGAGGGTCACCCAAGGATCATTCTTGTGAAGTTCGATTGAAATCCATCTGGTAGTTTCTGAGAAGAAGATTTTTAAAGAAAAAGTTTACGGACAGTTGCACACATGACGGACACATCGCCATGACAATAGCCCGCTGGCCTGTCGGCCAGTGGAGCTAAAAACGAAAGAAGGGTTGTTGATAAAGATTGAATTTGTGGATAATAATAAACGGAAAATGTATAGAGGAAAAAGGAGAAAATGATAATACATGTAATCAGAATTTTCTTATTTTGGCTCTATATTTTCAATGTCTTTTCGATTAGGTAGGTGAAAATCAAGTCTTCTTTGAAAAAGAATTAAAAGACTGCAGTTATAAATCTTAGCAGCTAATTATGTTATCAAGCTGTGGAGTAGGGCCTACTGCTTGGTGTCGGGTATTATCTTAAGGTCGGATTACCTTACAAAGAGATTTCATCAGTCTGTTAAGAACGACAAAGAGCAACGATTTTCTATGTACCCTATTTTCATATTTCTCAATACAAATGTTGTTATTCTTAACAGACTGACATCAGTCTATGACTACAGCTATACTTACATCACAAACGGAACTGAAGGATTATGGAACTTTAAGGTAACGGCACTTACTCTTTTTATTTCCCAAACTTGAGACTTCTCCACTTTCATATACGATGCATGTATACGACAAACTTAACCACATCCTATTACGTGCTATCACTCGGGCCGTCGCAATCCTCGGGCAATATCATCCATAAATAGCGGGTGTACTGGGTATGTCATAATTTTTCCTTTTTTTCGTGTTAAAGCGCTTCTCAGCTAAAATTTATAGTGTGCCAGACTGACCTTATATTTGAGTATCTACATGTCACATATTAGCCCACAGATTCCTCAAACAACAAACTTATTTGACAACAAAGTCGTAACTTCACAGTTTTTTATGCAAAATCCACATGACCATTTTTATCAAAACGTCACATGTGAACTGATTACCATGAGGAGATGTGCATATCAAATTTCGCTTATGGTCCATTGAATTTTCACAGAGGTATAGCCCTTTTATGAAATATTAACATGTTTTGGACCAGGCACTGTTAGGGTCAATCTCCGACCACAGTTGTCGTTCGTTACTCTCACATACATTTCTGCAACGGGCTGGGCGGCTGAATGACATGAATCTTGTCAAACCGAGGAAAACGTGTATTATTACTGTTTAACTGTTTCATGTGTAACATAATAAAGTAGACAAAGAAATGATGATTCTTGTTACATTTGAAAGGCACTATAACTGATGAAATAACCCATATACAATGGAACTATTTTCTCAAGCCTCCTTACCAATGGCAGGAATTTGTGCTAAAAATAGACTAGGTTTAATGTTTTGTTTTGATAAATCGTCGGTGTTGTTATATAATATCGTATCTACGGCTTGAATAAAGTCGTAGTTGCGAGATTTTATAACAACACTTACGAAATACTATTGTTTGTCCGAAATACGTCACGGTTAGCTGGATAAAATCGTTCCCTATCAGAATGAAACGTACAGAAAATTTGAATGAATGACATCAATCTAAAAAAAAATAAATTATTTTCGTTGGAAAATGATATTAAATTTTAAGCAACGTGAAGTATGACATTTTTTGGACTTTGGAAAAGAAAAATTATTTGTTATTGCCGTTTTGATGTGATAGAAAGTGACGTAATCTAGCAGATGATGACGCAATACTCTCTGAGGCAACTACAGAGGTGAATGTAATGAATGAACCGTGTGCAAGAGAGTGTGTTAGGGTATGATTACTAATTGTTCTAGGGATTTTAGTGTTTTTTAATGTTCGTGTAACGTATATTTGATTTAATACAAATATCCTTAACAGTGAATACTTGAGACGGCACAGCTGGATATAGGTATATGCTAAAACATGGAGATTTTTTATCATGAATTTATTTTATTGCTCGGTTATACCATTTACAGGATAAAGGGAAATTGAACTAAATTATATAGATAAACACATACATGTACATACACATGTTTGAGAACGGTATTTGTTTAAGATATCGATATAACTCCAAGTAAGAAACCTACGTATCGGACCTATTCGGGCGACGTCGTTTAAGACGTCGCGCACGGTATTGGGGAACTAAATGTAACGTCAAACTAGCGAACGTCATTATTTTAATAATTGCGGAACGTTGAAGTTTTTACGTAGACGTTTGTGTTTTGCTTTTAGTGCTTACTCTCTTTACAAAACTAATGTGATTTAAAAAGACAAGACCATGTTTAAGAAAATCTCCACTATTTCTGTCTTTTGCACTTTTAAGCTTTAACGCCACTTTGATTTGTTTTATTTTCGCCTTGAAATGCGCCAAATAGATACTTTTAATGCTACGCCAATTAAAAAAAGTTTACGTTTATAAAATTTCTGTCCACACGAACAAATTTGAACATCTTTTTTACGTTTTATTATTTTGCGTTGAAATTTTGATATGACAAACAAGAAAAAAATAATATTTCCATATTGAAATTAAATTGTTGTATGAATGAGGGAACCGGTATTTTTTAAACTCTAAAGGGTAAAAAAGTAGAGTTTTCAATGACCTGAAACAATTTCTGTCCACACGCATTTTATATCATTAATGCTTCGTTTATTATGCTAACTAA
The DNA here is from genome assembly GCA_963680895.1 of Fragum sueziense. Classification (NCBI taxonomy): domain Eukaryota; kingdom Metazoa; phylum Mollusca; class Bivalvia; order Cardiida; family Cardiidae; genus Fragum; species Fragum sueziense. The sequence goes on from OY804595.1 coordinate 45,808,171, forward strand.
TTTTCTTGTATATATTATAGAAATACAGAAAAATAATATTTCTTGTATCAAGTTTTGTTGCATTTCAGCCATTAATTCACAAAATATCAAACGAAATTTTCATTTTTTCTGCGACGTAATTCTAATTGTTACACTGCGTTTTTTGGTGAACAAACTTGGCTTATTCGCGTAATCGACATCGAAATTTGATTTCCGTTCGGCAAAACATTCTACAGCATTTCCACTGTCATATAATATACTTTTCAATGTGTTTGACGTTACTTAATCGCAAAGTTGTTTATAAATATCCGTCGCCGTTGAAAATTTATGTTACATGTTACACGCGTTATTTCGCCGATTTTACAAACAAAAAGTCTTTCTAGCAAATTTAAACACACTAACAATCTGAGAAGAGTATGTCATTGAAAAAGGTAATGGTTTTACGGCTATTTTGATATATAACAACGTTTTAGGAAGAAAACAGTTCTTGCAAAATTCAGTTATGAATCGCAGAGGGTAGCGTTTTTTGAAAAGTTCCCCAATAGCGTGCGCGACGTCTTAAACATTCGGTGTTGGAATGTTCCACATCCGAATGTTTGTAAACGACGTCGCCAGAATAATTCCAACGTCACCCGAATCGCACTGATGTCGCACACGGTATTGGGGAACTAAATGTAACGTCAAACTAGCGAACGTCATTATTCTAATAATTGCGTAACGTTGAAGTTTTTACGTAGACGGTTGTGTTGTGCTTTTAATGCTTACTCTCTGTACAAATTAATGTGATTTAAAAAGACAAGACCATGTTTAAGAAAATATCCATTTATTCTGACTTTTGCACTTCTTAAGCTTTAACTCCACTCTGATTCGTTTTATTTTCGTCTTAAAATGCGCCAAATAGATACTTTTAAGACTACGCCAATTAAAAAAGTTAACGTTTATAAAAATTCTGTCCACACGAACAAATTAGAATATCTTTTTTACGTTTCATTATTCTGCGTTGAAATTTTGACATAACAAACAAGAAAAAAATAATATTTCCATATTGAAATTAAATCGTTGTATGAATAAGGGAACCGGTATTTTTAAACCCTAAAGGGTAAAAAAGTAGAGTTTTCAACGACCTGAAACAATTTCTGTCCATACGCATTTTATATCATTAATGCTTCGTTTATTATGCGAACTAATTTTCTTGTATATATTATAGAAATAGAGAAATATAATATTTCTTATATCAAGTTTTGTTGCATTTCAGTCATTAGTTCACAAAATATCAAACGAAGTTCTCATTTTTTCTGTGACGTAATTCTAATTGTTACGATGCGATTTTTGGTGAACAAACTGGGCTAATTTGCATAATCGACAATGAAATTTGATTTCCGTTTGGCAAAATATTCTACACCATTTCCACTGACAAATAATATATTTTTTAATGTGTTTGACGTAACTTAATCGCAAAGTTGTTTATAAATATCCGTCGCCGTTGAAAATTTATGTTACATGTTACACGCGTTTTTTCGCCGAATTTACGAACAAAAAGACTTTCTTGCAAATTTAAATAAACTAACAACCTGAAAAGAGTATGTCACTGAAAAAGATCATGGTTTTACGGTTATTTTGACATATAACAAAGTTTTGAGAAGGAAAACAGTTCTTGCAAAATTCAATTATGAATCGCAGAGGGTAGCGTTTTTTGAAAAGTTTCCCAATACCGTGCGCGACGTCACTAGGCTTTGTAATCATACTTTGTTGCGATTATGCATTGAAGAATAAAAAAGAGAAAATATTCTTATCTGAAAGGCGCAACTTCGGTATACATGTTGTCACCCGCCAAAATGCACAATCCCCATGGTATTGTTATTTTTCCCCAGAATTTCGAGAGAGACAAAGATTACAAAGAAACAGCCATCAACTATCTAGATGAACCCATGGGTGTTGCATGCTTGAGGTTACATGTGCGGGGATATATACAGGCTCCTGCCTTGAGGATGGATCTGATTGGATGTATAAAGTGAAAACCCCATTCAATATAGCATTAAATGGTCACTTTATTTCTGTGACAGAGACTTCTTCAAAATACCTTGTTATCTACTTTCCCTTTCTATTCATAAAGAAGAGACTATGAGTGCTGCTTGCTTCAAGAAGTTATATGTGCGTAGGTTTGTACAGGCCCCTGCCTTGAGGATGGATCTAATCGGTTGCTTTGTATGAAGAACACCCTTCCAACAAGTTGAAATAGTTATTTTACAATGACAATTTTTTTTTTTACTTCAAAACATTTTGCAGTCATTTTTCTATTTCCATTTATAAAAATGGGTACCAGAGTATTGCACGCTTGAGAATACATGTGTGTGGGCATATACAGGTCCCTGTCTTGAAGATAGATCTAACTTTGGGTGCTTTGTATGAAGAAAACGCCTTCAACAGAAATAGTGACTTTACTACTACGTCTAAGATTTGTAATTATCATTGTTCTATTTTCACTAATAGAGAAGGACCCATGACTGTTGCACGTTTAAGGTTACATGGCAGGCGTATACGCGTATAAATATTCCTGTCCTAAGAATGGATCTAATTGGTAAATTCTCAAGCAAACAATATTCAGACTGCTCCAATTTGAGAAATGCTGTACGCGACAAAGGGGTTTTATTGAAAATGAAAATATGTAAACCATTGTAAGGTGAATATTTTGTCTTATTTTTTCCCAAACGTTTCCTACATAAGGACCAAACCCATAACCTGATTCGGAGAAGAGTTTGGTGAGTCGACAGTTTCTTTGACTTTTTTGTTCAATATCTTGAATAAATATCAGATTGAAATGACTTGTATATGTAGCTGACACCTCTTAACTTTAATATTCATTAAATCTCCTAACGTATCAATGCAATTTTCGTTCTTATTTGTTTTATCTGGACAATCTGAAGATATATGTCTGAAATTATGAAATGCAAGAAAATGTTAGACTTCAGAAATAAATCATTGTGCAGAAACACGCATTCGTATTTCCGAGTTGTTACGTAATAGTCCTCGGGAGAAACGGCTGTGAAAGGGGACTTATCCACTGCGGGCAATCACGTGACACAATATTTCCGATATTTTCATTAGTTCTATCATAATATGACCGCTTTGAAAAAGATGTGATTCAGAGAAGGTGGGAAAACGACGGGGATTTGCTGAATGTGAAGGATCTTTTAAAACATAAGCTGATAAAAACGTTCTTGACGACCACCAAAAAGTTTGGTTGGTCGCCAATAACTTTTTATCAACTGATTTTTTTTAAATATCTACCACGTCAAGCCAATTCCCGGGTTTCCACCTTCTTTGCTAAAAACCCGAAATCAATTGGTGAAGAATTAACAAAATTATTGACGATTATTCTAAATTAGTGTGTCACGATGTTCTCCTCGGTGTTATCGGTGTTTCTTGCTATGGGCTCTGAAATCACGATGGATAATCACATGACGCACCAACAACACTTGCTGAATATCTCAATTTATCCCTTAAATGCATGACATATTTGAATCTGGTTTGAAATCAGAGAAGGTATTAAAATGGTATGAATTGAATTTCTTTTTAAAAGTTGTAACAATTGATGGGAAATAAAATTGACATGTACATGTTTGGAATAATCCTCGCTCACTTGTTCCTCGTCCACGGACAAACTTGTTCAACATTCAACATTCCCCAACACCGACTCAACACTGCTCTGACGAAGAATGTGGCCAAGATATTCCTGTCGTCCAGAGATTTGTCGACATGTGCTAACAGTTGTATGTACTCTGCCGATTGTATGTCTATAAACTATTCTATAAAAGACAAGGTCTGCGAGTGGTTATTTACCTCCAATGACTCATCTCGAATGGTTCGTGGTCTCAAGGGATATGTTCATCTGGACATGATGGCTGATTGGAAACGGGTAACTGGATTTATTTTCACGCCAACATCTACTACAGTTTCAAATAACACGATGGATAATCACGTGATACAATATTTTCAGAAAATCTTCACTAATTTTGTAAATACTGGACCGATTTGAATTCGGTTTGAAGAAGAGAGTGTGGACAGACGTTTTGATAAATCAGCTGATAAAAAAGATATTGAAGATAAACCAACATTGTGGTGTATCTTCAATAACCTTTTTATCAGCTGATTTCTTAAAAATCCACCACGTCCAAGTAATTTCTAACATAAATTTGTCCACCTTCTCTGCTTCAAACCGAATTCAAATTAGCCAGTATTTACAAAGTTATTGAAGATTATTGGGAATTCTAAGTCACGTGATTATACACCGTGAATAAGATGTAGTAAAAAAGGCCTTTGGAGAAAAGCGACAGTATGATGCTGGATTGAAAATAGTTATCTTGCTTTATGTAAAAAAAGGTCGGTGCTTTTCGTATAAAATGTCGTAAAGTTCTGTAGCTTTAAACAAACTGTTCGTGCTTTTCATGATTCATTCTGCTTTAGATTTAGTTCAGGCCACGAAGAAGCTGAAAGAGAACAGCATGGGTCCTGATCGTACTGTGCCTTTGCAGAGGCTAATCTTGGCCTTTGCTGGTCTTAACTGCTAGGAGTTCCTTTTCGAGATCTCGGCCAATTTTTAATGAGACCCCTGATGGTGAAAGGGGACAACATGGGAGCCGATAAAACCATATTCGAGAAACGGGTTAGACTTATTCAGTTACGTAACAGACGTCAGATATCGCATTTGGAAAATGAACATATAAGACGTGGGAAAACCATCTAGAATCAGAAAACTACATTAGAAAGAAAGGTTTCGATCCCAGTCTGCACGGACTCCAATTTAGTCTGCACAGAAGACTCAGACTGAATATGGTCGATACTTTTCATACTTCCCAGAAGATCCTTATATCGTCGCTTTTAAACGAAAACCTCGTAACTGCAGCTTGTTTAAAGCTGCAGTTACGAGGTTTTCGTTTAAAAGCAGTGACATAGCTTTACATTCACATTCTGTATACATGTACACGTTCACGTTTCAGATGATGAGCTCGAATCCTTGTTCCAACAATCCGTGTAATCTTGGCAAAACATGTATCCCCAGTCAGGACTCCTATGTATGCATAAAAAGTGGTAGGATCCGCGTTGTCCTTATTACTTTTACCTTATATCTACTCGTACATATATTTATCTTCATGTTTATTTATTATTTGTCCATTTTGTCATGGCTTTAGGGCTGGGTAAAAAATCAGACTCACTTGGTAAAACAACAGGATAACACTTTTAAATAATATCTGCTATTAAAGAGACATTCTATAGGTATTTTTTCATAATTTTTCCTTTTATTTTCATCTGAAATAGTAAAATTTTAGTGTTAGAGGAAGGCTTAACTTATAAATTCTGTTCTTTTCTCTTGTTTGAACAGATTTCGACTATTGCGACAAGTTGTATTTCACATTTTTGGGAAATGATGAATATAAACAGATTGTACACAGTCCAAGGCTTGACAATGATTCTAATATAGAAGACATATGGCTCTACTCAAACAGTGGAGTAACAGTAGACGCAACCTCTTTCGACAGTTATATTCAGGTATTGAGCAATTTTATTGACATGAAACAGCCTTTACTTTTATTGCCATTAAGTACACGTTTTAGCTCGTTTCCTGGTCTTGTTCGGGAAATATTTATATGAATATGTTACTTAGCAAATAACTGTCCCGCACAGAGTAAGCCAATTATGGTAAAAACAACGATTATAACAGTCATTGGATAGTTCATCTTGTCTAGTCTATTTTTAGCTTGCACTTTCATTGGCTAGTCGCGTTAAAACACTCGCGCGCGCGAAAATTTTGAGACCAGTCGCCTAAATATAGGCGTGTGTGCGTTAATAATTTAGCGTGCACACGTCAGGGGTCGACACTAACTTTTTTACCTGGTGTCCCGACGGGACACCTGATTTGAAAATCAGGAGTCCCTTGTAAGAATCAGGAGTCCCTGAAAATGGCGCTGTATAAAACAGGTTCATTAATCCCAATGATAAATCTTCATATTTTGAAGGGTAAAGGGTGATCTAGTGATTGTTTACCAATTTTAATAGGTCCTCCTCCAGACATACAGATCCTACTACATTCAGACTTGGTGAATTGTAGCAGAAACAAAGAAAATTTTGTTTAATTTTACTCTTAATCATTTCATGTTATGTAACAACACTCAAATAGTTTCTATACATGTACGAGGTATAGTCAAAAAGTTCCCGGACTGCCTTTGAATTGTATTTTTTCCGACGTATTTGATTCAAGTCTTTATTCAATAAGTAATTTCGAAATGTAAACTACCACTTTGATAAGTTTTTGTGGCTTTAAAATGTTAAAAATCAATATTTTCTAAGGCGTTAGAGCATATAGTTCAACGGTACGGATCACTTTGAAATAACGCTTGCTCCCAATATTCTTACTATTATTCAAAGGACCATATCTTAAAAATTACAGGCGCTTTTACGTGCAGCCTCGATATGCCATCACATCAACATGTTTTCTGAACATTTTCAAAATTTCAACGTCGTGGCATAAAAAGTCTGCGTTCCATACATATTTCTCCTAGCAATGGATGAAAGACACCTGAAATCAAGGCGACGTCACCGCAACGTACGGAACAAATCTCCGCTATTTACGTCTATGTGAAGGCCGGAATGACGCCTACGGAAATTTAGAAGTTCTTTAATCCAAGAAACAGCTTAAGTACATATTCTAGGACACCTTTGTTTAATTGACACAAGAAATTTAGGATTTACCGCGCGAAAATAAGCGATGATCTTAGCAATGAGCGGTCTAAAAACGTGCTCGTTTAGACATGAAGACCGACATTCTCATGGACCGATGGAAATCATTCGACGATGTAGCTAATATCGTTGGAATTTGTCGTGGTGCAATTCATTAAACAAAATCAGTGAAATAAAATACGTCTAAACTGTACACAGGATGGGAGGCGCGGTTTTAGACGGACGATGAGCAAAAGGCCCACGTCGTGCACACAATGTCTTTTCTTTGAACGTTTCCTAAGAAGCGTGTGAACGCTCATTTTACAAGGATAATATACCTTACCAACCTAATGCATCCATCGTACCGATATGAAAATAGGATCCACATAATTATGTTCTAAGCTATGAAAGACTGTCCCGCAGGTAATACAGCCCGGATCCAGTAAAATGTGATTTCAGCATTTTCCTCCTTTATTGAAATGTCCCCGATGTTGCAGGTTTTAGTCAAACGAAGAGCTTTGGCCTGCGACCTGGTCAACTGTGAAATGTTATGACATTGCATTAATTCGTTTGCTCCATATGTGTATCGCGATTGGAAGTAACTAGATCATTCTGATGAGTAATTTGAAAAGTTTGAACTAACCCGAAATCATTGATTTTGGCTCTGTAAAATACGACGTTATGTAGACGTCGCTCTGCGACGTCAAAGTGATCCGTACATTGTTTATGTATGTTTTTGCAACTGTAAAATATTATGTTATATGTATTGTATCAATATAAATGATATATGTACTTATTGGACAAGATTTCCTCTTTTTATGTATATAAGTTTTAGAAAAATCTGAATGCATATGATTTACGTATGAAGGCAGTCCGGGAACTTTCTGACTGTACCTCGTATAAGAGTACGGTAAAGGGTTCTGATATAGGTAGCCATTATCATCTCTGGCTGTCCTATTGAGAAAACTACTTAGTTTTCAAGAAAACTACATAACTTTTGTGCATTTTTAAATTCAATATTATGTTTCAAGTACAAGTACTTCTTGTATATACGTATGTTACAAAGAGAAAATGTTAGCAGGTGGCCGTGCAATAACAAGGTTTGAAAACAGACAAAGGATGTTTTACCAACGTCTTGATATATGCAAAGATTTTTGCCAAAGAAATATTGAAATAGCCATCAAAACTCTGTATTACTACACTAGTTTAGAATCTAGTTGCTACCACATTTTGCTTACATACCTTTCCCTAACAAGACTTAGTTTTGATGTCACTAGTAATCAATCATTGCTAACAAAGAGAAATTAAGAAAATGTTAATTATTGCTGGAATGTTCTCCCTTCCCCCGATTTTATTACAATGGGCTGTGCATGTTTGATTATGTTATGTCCATCTATGTCCATTTTAAGAAAGGGTAAAATATCAAACGCCTCGACAGAGGATACAATCATGATCTGATCTGTTGATTGGTAATTGCCCATATCCAAGATTTTAGATGTAATGAATTTATCTAGATCTAGTCCAGTCGAAAAAATTGTGGTTTGACAAAGGTAAATTTATGTAAGAAAAAAGGGTAATCTGTCCAACACATCAATTAACAAGCAATCTGTGTAATAATGCAGTAAAAGCAAATGCAAAATACCTTGTAGATCTACCTCATCAGAATATATTCCTATTAAATAAAAGATCTATATCAAATCTGAAGATTTGCACACGATAACTGTTCAAACTTAGTTTTTGTATGTGTGTAAAGAGAAAGAAAAGGTTCTCTTTGACCTGGGAGAATTTGTAAACTCACTCCGTGTGATGTAAGCAGTGACGTCACACTGTCTGCCTTTTGTGTGGTTATACGGATGATTGAGCCCAGTTACTGAGTTATAAATAGAAGTTGTTTTAATCTTTACCCAACAGAACAAAGTTTGCAGTTATAAATTTGGATTTTTTCCCTACTTTCATGTTCACAATGGAAGAAAAAAGACGAAATGAAAAGCATGACCGGTTCTCTATCAGTAGAAATCCAGTAATTTAGATCTTGTGCATATATTTCTTTGTTTGATTGAAGATTGTTAGAATTATCTTTTACTGAATGGCGAAGGAAGGGGTAAGGAAACTGTAACAAAGGAAATGAATGTTTTCTATGAAAAATAGAATAATGTGGACTACAAGTGAAATTTCTATAATTTGAAAGTTGCGATTAGAATTCCTAAGGTAGGTAATAGTGGACTGGTATTTTTTCTGGTCATTGACTAAGTCAATAGATTTTAAAACAGATTCTGGATCATACAAAAACGTAAATTTGGCTTCTTTCTTTATTCAATAATTTTCCTTTTAAGATATGGGTGCAGTACTCGGTGATTTTTGGATTATACTAGTATAGTCCAGCAACATTAACCCTGGATATCTGCATATAAAATGAACCCACTTCGGCAATGTTTTGTTAAGACGCTCAACTAACGGACTTTGTACAGTTGTCTCGGATTAATTTTGGTGGACTATACATAACTTAAGTTAAACACAAATTTACGATTTGTTGTTGCATACTTTTGAGATAATTACTGACTGTGACTGTCTCCAAAAGGTTTTGTTTAAAAACAATTTTGGGTTGGTCGCCGACTTTTTTTCTAAGAGACAAAACTGATTTTGATGCCAAAACAAAGTTTTACGGGCACTGACTCTGGAATTTACAGGCCCGAGGAACTGCATCAAAGGATGTTTTGCCTAATAATTTACTGGCCTCGGAAGAGCCACGTATTATTAGAGTCATTTGCGCAGACGACAGTTTGTTCGAGTAAAACAAAGAATTACACAAAGTTACAAATCAAATATGCCACAACGGCTTTAATTCAAACGGACACATGTCCGATGGGGTAACAAATGATTATGATTTTATTTTTGGACACATCTAAAAATGGGGTATGAAAGTTGAAAAATGAAGAAAAAAATAGATCTATCTACTCTTTCTCACAGGGAATTTTAGCGATTTTTATGTAGACTCTTTGTTATTTAATAAGAAAGAGTCTACATAAAAATCGCCAAAATTCCCTGTGCTCTTTCTAGATCTACTACCGTCGGAAAAGCTAGTGTCCCGCCGGGACACCGGTCTTGTGATTTCGAGAGGCCCTTGTCAATTTCTGGTGTCCTCGGGATCCCGGGACACCGTTAGTGTCGAACGCTGCACGTAAATATTATGCGTGAACGCGTACATCTTACGTGTGCACGCTATAATAAGACTTGACCCATTTGGTACGTCATAAGTTCAGACATATTTTCCTGCATTCTTAATATATCCGTGTAACTAACATTTTTTAAAAGTCTCTTTGATATAATTTCGTATTTTTGAAATAATATGTCAACCAAATTTTGCCGTGTATTGTAATTATAACCGTCTCGAGATTATTCTAACGAGTGTCAACAACATATACATGGGTTTGCGAACACTGAAAGATATTTTGTACCAAATCTAATACCTATGCAGAATATGATAGCATGTAAACATTTCTGTAATTTTAGGTGAATCTAACACGCAAACCATTCATTGTGAGAGGTATCATTACTAAAGGCAACCCGGAGATCGAAGGAGTTGTGACGTCATTTAAGATTTCCACAAGCCCGAACTGCACCGAATACAGCTATACATACATTACAAACGGAACTGAAGGAATAGTAGTCCAGTAAGCCTAGCCGAAAAACATGCCTAACCTAGACAAAATTGCAACAGAATTTATTTTTGCATTTTTCACATCATAAATATATGTAGTATTCCCAGAAAAAAGTCCCACTCTGTTGCAGTTGCCAATTTTGTAAAAATCGCCATTGACTGAGGCGGGTATTTACTCGGTAAAAATTATTGAAAAATCGCATGACTTGTTATTTTTTAGTTTAAAATTATTTTTATAGCGTTGTAATTACTTTGCAGTCATATTATGAAGATGTATGATTATTTAGAAGCCAACTGTACAGAAATATTTAAATTTCATAATCATTTCATTGGTTTGAAGCAAAAAAATTGATATTCATTTACCCCACCCACTTCTCTTAATATGGTTATATAGAAATTGCAAAAATTAATCCAAAGTTTCAATATTTTTATCACACATTCCGCTTTTATAGCGTTTTAAAAAGAAAATATTACTAGATAAAACTAAATAAACTCATTTCTAACTTAATGTGGCTGACGTTAAAGAAAAAAACAATCAGTGCTACGCTAATTTACGTATGTAGATCTACGCGTAGATGAGCACGTTTTCCGTTATTTTGTGATTATTCTGTGACCACTCGAAACATTATCTTGCCATGGTATTATTTAAAGAAGTCATATTATTTGTTTAATTCAATTCGAGAAAAGTAGTCATAATACGTCCTTTAATAATACATTTAACCCTTTACCAAACAACAGAATTATAGACTTTTATCAAATCCAACAGCCACAAGATGTAAAATAAGCATATTTGAATACGCATAATTATCTTCACATTAGAACATGAAGAACTATGAGAAAGAATGAAAAACAATTGTTATTTTTTTTTCTTTTCTCTCAATGCTTTACAAAACTTTTTTTCTGCTAAGGACGTCAGAACCAGCAAACGTTGGAAATGCATTTACCCTTTCAAACATGCAAAATATTATGACCAGTGTTCAAGCATCAAAGTCAATTGACAAACTAGAGGAAGTGTCACTAATTCATGGTGTAGAAAATTCAAACATTGTCGGAAAAGAGGAAATTGTGGTTTTTGTGCAATTTCTCCCAATCCACAATGTTTTCACGTGCCTTATACTGTAGAAGTCCAAAACCAGTACTTTGTGAAAAATTGTATGCATGCCGTGTACCGGGTATACTGTCTTCAAAGAGATCGTCCATTTCCCACAAAGTCGCTGACTTAAAGCATTAAACACCTCGGCATTCTTCACAACAACTCGAACATTGAAGCCCGTGCTTACAACTGTATTTCTTCGAGACGAGTTTAACAGGCTAAAATCCTTGTTGAAACCACCAATGCGAAGTACAATCTTCTTTAATGGACTACTATGCGGCATGTCTGTTGCTTTCTGAAAGATATGCTGGCCGAAGGTTAAAACCGGTGACTTTCTGTAACGTTGGGCTTGTATGCAGACAAAATGCAGGGTAGAGTTAAAGCGTGTCAGACCACTAGGACTGGTGTCAATCATGGTCAGGAAGGATATGGACGATTTTAAATCAAAGGGCGTGGTCGAAGTTACAAGCATCTGTATAAAGCCTGACCACTGTGGCCAGCACTGTCTGTTCTGTCTCAAAGGCCATTTAACTTAAATGTTTTTACACAACATGTCTTGTGGTCAACCACGGTGACATAGTAGCTTTTCAGGTAACATGATGAAACACGGATTTTCAGCTCCATAAGCTTTGTCTGCGTATTATACAGAATGAATTTAATGTCAATATTACAAAGGACTACTACTTTCTGCAGTGAAATATCTTTCCTGGGAATGACCTCTGCAAATCTGTACCTGGTGTTGAAGATGCAATGATTCCCATTCTATGCATCTATAGTACATATCATGTTATGATCCACATAATCATTATTTCCAACAAATTGAAGAAGCGGTCACGGGTGTGTTGTCATTTACTTGGTTTAGAAATCTTGCTTAGAACACAGCTGCGGCATTTGTCTCATGTTTCTGTACTTCCCAGTATGAAGTACAAAATCCCATGGTGTTCAATGTATCTATCAGAAACCGAGGACCGAAGTGGTGATGTAGCTGAATACCCAATTCTAGCTGAAGGGGTAGTGGTACTATGAATCCCTTGAACACGCTTGAATTGCACATTGTCCGATAGCAGCTGTTTTGTCTTGTTGTTACTTCCGAAACGTTTGTCTTAGTGTTTCAAGTTCAATTGGGCAAATATTCGATGTTTCTTTGTTATAAAGCAACATCTGAAAGAGAAGGATAACTGTCTTTGCGCTTAACAATGTCCTTAACATCACACCTAATAAGCTTTGTAGCTGTTTCAATAATACTTGTTTCTTCTCTCCATTTAAAAGGTAATTATAGGCTTTATAAAGGCTGTGAATAATGGTCGGAACATTCTGTTTTAGTGTCAATTTTCCCCTCATTGCAACTCACTACCACTGCATCGCCGAAGTGCTTAAGGGTCTTCCGTTTCAAATGTTTTGACGAATAACAGTTTTCGTAATTACACATGTTGCACATCTTTGTTTGCACGTAATTAGTGGAAAAAAACTTTCCCAACTTTAAATGCACTTGATAATCATTTGAAATGCTTCCATCTGTTTATCATTTTCGGGTCGTCCTGGGGATTTCATTAATTCAATGTTGGCTGCTTCGGTTATAGATCTAAATAGTTTTGGACCACCTTTCTCAGTTGTGGGGTTAACGCTGCATGATTGGTGAAATATTGCATCTGCTGCCGGAAGATCAATTACGTTCGTCAAACGTGTTTGCACTTCACCAGCCCATTTGTTTATCCTTTTTTCACATGCCTCCATAACAGAAGCTTGGAAGCCCAAACTACGCACGGGAAATATATCAAGTGATCTTTATCTTAAAGAAAACTTTGCTTCTAAACCACAAAAGTGACAAAACAGCCACTTGGATCAAGCCAAGCAGAAAATTTACCGACCATAATACTCGAGCAATTTCACTGAATGTGTCGTCTTTAACAGTTACTTGCTCGACTCGTCTAGTAAAGTCTTTACGGCACTTTCAACGGACAAAATCACCCGCTATTACATTGACTTCATGACCGTTCTTAATGTTGGTACTCAACTGATGGTACTCTCACACCCCTTTTGACTCAGACGAACGGCCGTTGGGTCATCCGATGTTTTTTTTTTTGCAGATTCATCAATTTATCTGAAAATGTATAAGATAATTGGTTTACCACATATGAACGCAAACATATTCCAAATTTTCACTAAATTGTGGCATAGTAATATATCACAAATCGAATTTTATGACACAAGTTCCCTATCTTTTGATATAGTGGATAGAGACGATGTGATAATAACTACTGGTCCCGAGTTTTGAAATCTTACGTGGTAGTGTACTTTACTGTAAACTTTGCAAGGAATTCATTCTATACAAATTATTTAATTCATGGAATGAGGAACAGTGTTGCTTGGTCTAAACATTAGGGTGTCCAAAAACATCCAAATGTTTTTTTACCCCCAAAATAAATTTTGTACCCCAATTTTTCGCATTCCTTCCTTGTCTATAACAGAGGGGGTACAAGAATACTGTATAAGTGTGGTTTTTACCCTCAGATTTGAAAGTTAATGGAAATTTGAAACATACACAGATATTGTAATTTTCGATTTGTCTTTGAAGTCCTACCTGGTAAACAGACACTAGAGATAATCGATTTATATTTATATATTGAATGAAGTTATGATTTGACTCAAATCTTAATATATAAAAATTATAGTTACCATATGGTTTGAACTCCACTCAGTTGTTGTGCATTGTAATATTTAGCTAATTGTCACCCTGAAAGATAAGGTATCAATTTGAAATCATGTGGCTGAACCAACCAAAATAATGAAAACGTGCACACAAGAATTAAGTAAAAGTAACTTTTCAGTCCATGCAATATTACAGGTACATACATATATTCAAAAGCAACAATTTTGGGAAATAATATTGTTACCTTCACGTTTATATTGTAATTACATTCACTTTCCGGGATGCAGGGGGGTCTATCCAACAGACCGTCATTACTAAACATTGCCTATAGATAATTGTTGACAAATGATTATTCAATATAAAAAAAGATAGAGAAGTACTGTAGTGTCCCAAATATTCATAATATTAAATGCTTATCTACGCAAATTTTGGGCGTTAAGTTATATTAAAAGTACTTATAATTGGGGTGAAGAGAGCTCATAATAGAAACAAATATCAGAGTCGCTTTCTTTCAATTTTCAAAAAGTCTTGTGTTATTCTACTAAGAATTATGAAAATCACCCATAGACATTGCCTTTAATACGCAATCTTCCTCATTAATACAAGAAATGACGGTGTAGATATCTGGATAAAAATACAAATCAAATACGGTTTTATGGCCGCCATTGGCTTCCGTAGAAAACTATGACAAGCAATTAGTTAAATAAATCATTAAAACATTTTTGTCGTCATATTTATATATTGTACACAAGCAAGTAAAACAAATAAAAACCCATTCGTAATATTAATTTCAGTGTGTTTTAATCTATAGTCATGAATTATCACCGTCAAATCAAATGTGAACAAATCGAAAGACTCGGATCAGAATTTGCAGAATATTAATCATTTTTCAACTTCACAACCTTTTGTGTTAAAGACCATAATTTACTTACCTTATGTAAAGTGTTTGGACCAGTTAAAGTGTGTAAAATAGTAGCGAAGATGTTAAAACGTCATTTTCTTTCATCGACCTTCACGAGATCTACGGCGCTGCCATTTTGTTATGATGACGTATCTATGTAAAGTTTCTATATGACGTCATCCAAGCATTGTATGGTGTGTCATTCGTGACATTTGAAAAACACGGAAAAATAACAAACTTAAAACTCAAATTCCCATGTTATTGCAAGGAGAACACTTTGGGACTTTTTACTGAATGATGACCAATACCCGATCTTCGAAATGGTGCAAAAAGAAATTCTGTTGCAATTTTGTCTAGGTCCGATGCTACGCTGACTGGACTATAGGCCTATCTAACGTTAGGGTAACTGATGTTTTGCTAATCTCGTTTTGAAAACCATTAATTATAGAGTGTTCCAGTTTAATTGCAGATAACAAACTTAAGGTTAGTGCAAATCTTCACATTGCAGACGACGAAACTTAACTTTAGAACCTAGTGTAAATTTCCACAATGCAGACGCAAAACTTAACATAAGTGCAAATTTCCATATTCAAGACAACAAACTTAACCTTAAAGTAAATCTTCACATGAAAGACAACAATCTTAACATTAGAGCAAATTTCCACATTGAAAACAACAAACTTAACGCCAGTGCAAGTTTCCACGTTGAAGACAACAAACTTAACTTTAGTGCAAATGTCCCCATTGTAGACACAAACTAAGCTGTTAGTGCAAATCTCAACATTGCACACAAGAAACTGGGATGGTGCAAATCTACACATTGCAGACCACAAATTTAGTTAGCGCAAATCTCCACATTGCAAACCAGAAAATTGGTTAATCTCCACATTGCAGACCACAAACTTAGTGAGTGCAAATCTCCATATTGCAGACCAGAAACTTGGTTAGTGCAAATCTCCACATTGCAAACCAAAAACTTAGCTAGTGCAAATCTCCACACTGCAAACCACAAACCTGGTTAGTGCAAATCTCCACAATTTAGAACAGAAACTTGGTTAGTGCAAATCTCTACATTGCAGACCAGAAACTTTGTTAGCGCAAATCTCCACATTGCAGACCAGTAACTTTGTTAGTGCAAATCTCCACATTGCAGAACAGTAACTTGGTTAGTACAAATCTCCTCATTGAAAACCAGAATCTTGGTTAGCGCAAATCTCCACATTACAGACCACAAACTTGGTTATGGCAAATCTCCACATTACAAACCAGAAACTTAGTGAGTGCAAATCTCCACATTGCAGAACAGTAACTTGGTTAGTACAAATCTCCTCATTGAAAACCAGAATCTTGGTTAGCGCAAATCTCCACATTACAGACCACAAACTTGGTTATGGCAAATCTCCACATTACAGACCAGAAACTTGGTTATGGCAAATCTCCACATTGCAGACCAGAAACTTGGTTAGTGCAAATCTCCACATTGCAGACCAGTAACTTTGTTAGTGCAAATCTCCACATTGCAGAACAGTAACTTGGTTAGTACAAATCTCCTCATTGAAAACCAGAATCTTGGTTAGCGCAAATCTCCACATTGCAAACCAGGAACTTGGTTAGCGCAAATCTCCACATTGCAAACCAGAAACTTTGTTAGCGCAAATCTCCACATTGCAAACCAGAAACTTTGTTAGCGCAAATCTCCACATTGCAGACCAGAAACTTGGTTAGTACAAATCTCTACATTACAGACCACAAACTTGGTTATGGCAAATCTCCACATCGCAAACCAGAAACTTAGTGAGTGCAAATCTCCACATTGCAGAACAGTAACTTGGTTAGTACAAATCTCCTCATTGAAAACCAGAATCTTGGTTAGCGCAAATCTCCACATTACAGACCACAAACTTGGTTATGGCAAATCTCCACATTACAAACCAGAAACTTAGTGAGTGCAAATCTCCACATTGCAGAACAGTAACTTGGTTAGTACAAATCTCCTCATTGAAAACCAGAATCTTGGTTAGCGCAAATCTCCACATTACAGACCACAAACTTGGTTATGGCAAATCTCCACATTACAGACCAGAAACTTGGTTATGGCAAATCTCCACATTGCAGACCAGAAACTTGGTTAGTGCAAATCTCCACATTGCAGACCAGTAACTTTGTTAGTGCAAATCTCCACATTGCAGAACAGTAACTTGGTTAGTACAAATCTCCTCATTGAAAACCAGAATCTTGGTTAGCGCAAATCTCCACATTGCAAACCAGGAACTTGGTTAGCGCAAATCTCCACATTGCAAACCAGAAACTTTGTTAGCGCAAATCTCCACATTGCAAACCAGAAACTTTGTTAGCGCAAATCTCCACATTGCAAACCAGAAACTTGGTTAGTGCAAATCTCCACATTGCAGACCAGTAACTTAGTGAGTGCAAATCTCCACATTACAGGCCACAAACTTGGTTATGGCAAATCTCCACATTGCAAACCAGAAACTTAGTTAGTGCAAATCTCCACATTGCAGACCAGAAACTTGGTTAGTGCAAATCTCCACATTACAGACCAGAAACTTGGTTATGGCCAATTTCCACATTGCAGACCAGAAACTTAGTGAGTGCAAATCTCCACATTACAGGCCACAAACTTGGTTATGGCAAATCTCCACATTGCAAACCAGAAACTTAGTTAGTGCAAATCTCCACATTGCAGACCAGAAACTTGGTTAGTGCAAATCTCCACATTACAGACCACAAACTTGGTTATGGCAAATCTCCACATCGCAAACCAGAAACTTAGTGAGTGCAAATCTCCACATTACAGACAACAAACTTGGTTATGGCAAATCTCCACATTGCAGACCAGAAACTTGGTTAGTGCAAATCTCCACATTACAGACCACAAACTTGGTTAGTGCAAATCTCTACATTGCAGACCAGAAACTTGGTTAGTGCAAATCTCCACATTGCAAACCAGAAACTTGGTTAGTGCAAATCTCCACATTGCAAACCAGAAACTTGGTTAGTGCAAATCTCCACATTGCAGACCAGAAACTTGGTTAGTGCAAATCTCCACATTGCAGACCAGAAACTTGGTTAGTACAAATCTCCACATTACAGACCAGAAACTTGGTTAGTGCAAATCTCCACATTACAGACCACAAACTTGGTTATGGCAAATCTCCACATTGCAGACCAGAAACTTAGTGAGTGCAAATCTCCACATTGCAGACCACAAACTTGGTTAGTGCAAATCTCCACATTGCAGACCAGAAACTTGGTTAGTGCAAATCTCCACATTACAGACCACAAACTTGGTGAGTGCAAATCTCCACATTACAGACCAGAAACTTTGTTAGTGCAAATCTCCACATTGCAGACCAGAAACTTGGTTAGTGCAAATCTCTACATTGCAAACCAGAAATTGCTTAGTGCAAATCTCCACATTGCAGACCAGAAACTTGGTTATGGCAAATCTCCACATTACAGACCAGAAACTTGGTTATGGCAAATCTCCACATTGCAGACCAGAAACTTGGTTAGTGCAAATCTCCACATTGCAAACCACAAACTTGGTAAGTGCAAATCTCTACATTGCAGACCAGAAACTTGGTTATGGCAAATCTCCACATTGCAAACCAGAAACTTAGTGAGTGTAAATCTCCACATTACAGAACAGAAACTTGGTTAGTGCAAATCTCCACATTGCAGACCAGAAACTTGGTTATGGCAAATCTCCACATTGCAGACCAGAAACTTAGTGAGTGCAAATCTCCACATTACAGGCCACAAACTTGGTTATGGCAAATCTCCACATTGCAAACCAGAAACTTAGTGAGTGTAAATCTCCACATTACAGAACAGAAACTTGGTTAGTGCAAATCTCCACATTGCAAACCAGAAACTTGGTTATGGCAAATCTCCACATTACAGGCCACAAACTTGGTTATGGCAAATCTCCACATTGCAGACCAGAAACTTAGTGAGTGCAAATCTCCACATTGCAAACCAGAAACTTGGTAAGTGCAAATCTCAACATTGCAGACCAGAAACTTGGTAAGTGCAAATCTCAACATTGCAGACCAGAAACTTGGTAAGTGCAAATCTCAACATTGCAGTCCACAAACTTTGTTAGTACAAATCTCCACATTGCAGACCAGAACCTTAACGATAGTGCAAATCTCCACATTGCAGACCAGAAACTTGGTTAGTGCAAATTTCCGCTTTGCAGACCTGAAACTTGGTTAGTGCAAATCTCAACATTGCAAACCAGAAACTTGGTTTGTGCAAATCACCACATTGCAAACCAGAACCTTGGTTAGTGCAAATATCCACATAGCAGACCAGAAACTGTTAAAAGTAACATTATAATAACAAACTTAACCTTAAAATATATCTTCGCATTGAAGACCACAAACTTGAAAAGAAAAAGTTGCTGGCTGGAAGGATAAATGCCTGTCGGAATGGAGCTTGTTTGATCATCTATTACGTTAGTGGGAGGTCAAAACCTCGTAACTACAGCTTGAAAAGGCAGTGGTTACGAGGTTTTGACCTCCCATTGACGATAAGTAATATTCAGGTATCAACAAAATACAATAAATTCCATGGATTTATTCATACAAGAATTATTTTTTGCAATTTTACAATTCATGTTGTCAACCCAACAAAAAGACAATCCCCACAATTTTCTTAAGCTATGGTCACACATAGCCGGTTTTACGATACGGGTCCACATGGAATTACAACCCTTATTGACCCGTATCACCAACCGTTTAGATTCCGTATGCGGTTTGTATAAACGATACGGCAGCGAAAATCTTTTGACTATGTTAAAAAATTCGACCCGGATTTCAATTCCGTGTACTGCAACCCGGTTTATACCGCATCGACCCTTTTCAACCCGTATAGTGCTCCAACGATTTTCAGATTCCCGCCAAACAATAAAAAATATATCAATTTACTAATTATAGGTTAAACAGATCGAAACGAAACCATATCGATGTTAATCAGTATTTTGCTTTAATATTGACGAGACGATTTGCACGTGCGTCTCTACAATAACATGTTTTCATAGGTTAAAGGTTTGTTTATAAACATCACAAAAGCGTTGGAGACCTATATCTATAATAGTTTTACGATTAAACGAGAATATATACGGTTGTCTTGTTTTAATTTTACGCAGGTAAAGGTAGTAGTTCTACCTAAAAATAGACCAAAACAACCGTAAACGATTCTCGTTTAACTTTGAACGTATTATACCCCTATCGTATGGCGTATATCATTCTTGTACCGAATAAAGACCTCATGTCTAGAGGTACAATACACGTGAACTGTCCAATACACACTCCATCATGCTGTCGGTACGGCGCGGGCCGGTTTTGGTAGTATTTACGAGATACGTCGTCGATATATCGACGCATCGGCCGACGTAATTTTAAAAGCGATCTTTGTATGATTGGCGGGTTTTGGTCACATCAGGGAAATTTTCGGCTATTAGTTGGACAGACATTGTTAATTGATCGACGACTTTGACGACGAAAGCAGTATTTTTGTATGATCCGTAAGGTGTCGGTCTTTCATGTTACAATCGACCGATCAATCGGCGGCTTTCTCACGTATGAAGATGTCGGTAAAGTGTCGATGATAACTCGTAGATATCGTCGACGTGTCTTGACTCATTTACCCTGTCAGAAATTATGTCATTGACATCTGGCAGAGCCTAATTTGATATACTGCATAGTGTTCCCTGTCGGGTCTCGTTCGGCGACGTGCATACCACTTGCTTACTCGCGGATACAAAGAAATAATCTACGCTTCTGTAAAGGCATAACTTTTATGTGACTGATGGATAAACAGCTTGATTTGAAATATTCCGACGGAACTAATGATAATGCAGAATCGTCGACAATTTGACAAGTTTTAGCTCGGTGCACAGTCTTATATCGATGTTTTCTTGACCGGCAAGGTGTCTGCCACAACACGCCGTCGCGTCTCCGGCATAGCAACGTCTTAACATCATATTGTATTTAGTAATGAAAGTGCTGTAAATCACCGTCAAAAATAGCCAGGATCGAATGCTTCTCTCTTAGTAGCCGCTTGACAAAAATATCTCTCGGTCAAAATATCATCGACAGTCGTCTACTCTTTATCGAAAACAAAAAATAAGAATTAGATACTAGTATCAAAAATAAAAAGAGGAAATAATAATAATAATAATAATAATAATAATAATAATAATAATAATAATAATAATAATAATAATAATAATAATAATAATAATTATAATAATTATAATAATAATGATATCATTCATTCATTCATTCATTCATACGGTATTGAAATCCGTGCAGATTTTTTAACAAGACCAAAAATTTTGTAAAACCGTATCATCGCCCCGAAATTTATACGGAATTGATACAGGTTACGATACGGGTCAATAAGGGTTGAAACGGGTCGACACGGTCTTTAATTCCATGTGGACCCGTGTCGAGAACCGGCTTTGTGTGACAGCGATTTTTGTCGAGCCCGCTTGCGGTGAGCTCGACATAGTTGTCACAATGGCGGTTCGGTGTATGTGCGTTAGTGCGTGCGTTAGTGCGTGCGTGCGTTAGTGCGTGCGTCCGTCCGGATGGAGCTTGTCCGGGCCATAACTTCACCATGGATGGAGGGATTCAGAAATAACTTGGCACAAATGTCAAGCTCAGTAAGGCGGAGTGTCGCGTGCAAGAACCAGATTCCAAGCTCAAAGGTCAAGGTCAAACTTGGAGGTCAAATGTCAAAAATGAGAAGATTTTTGCTTGTCCGGGCCATAACTTCACCATGGATGGAGGGATTCAGAAATAACTTGGCACAAATGTCAAGCTCAGTAAGGCGGAGTGTCGCGTGCAAGAACCAGATTCCAAGCTCAAAGGTCAAGGTCAAACTTGGAGGTCAAATGTCAAAAATGAGAAGATTTTTGCTTGTCCGGGCCATAACTTCACCATGGATGGAGGGATTCAGAAATAACTTGGCATAAATGTCAAGCTCAGTAAGGCAGAGTGTCGCGTGCAAGAACCAGATTCCAAGCTCAAAGGTCAAGGTCAAACTTGGAGGTCAAATGTCAAAAATGAGATGATTTTTGCTTGTCCGGGCCATAACTTCACCATGGATGGAGGGATTCAGAAATAACTTGGCACAAATGTCAAGCTCAGTAAGGCAGAGTGTCGCGTGCAAGAACCAGATTCCAAGCTCAAAGGTCAAGGTCAAACTTGGAGGTCAAATGTCAAAAATGAGATGATTTTTGCTTGTCCGGGCCATAACTTCACCATGGATGGAGGGATTCAGAAATAACTTGGCACAAATGTCAAGCTCAGTAAGGCGGAGTGTCGCGTGCAAAAACCAGATTCCAAGCTCAAAGGTCAAGGTCAAACTTGGAGGTCAAATGTCAAAAATGAGATGATTTTTGCTTGTCCGGGCCATAACTTCACCATGGATGGAGGGATTCAGAAATAACTTGGCACAAATGTCAAGCTCAGTAAGATGGAGTGTCGCGTGCAAGAACCAGATTCCAAGATGAAAGGTCAAGGTCAAACTTTGAGGTCAAATGTAAAAAATGAGTTGATTTTTGCTTGTCCGGGCCATTCCTTAACTTGGCACAAATGTCAAGCTCAGTAAGGCGGAGTGTCGCGTGCAAGAACCAGATTCCAAGCTCAAAGGTCAAGGTCAAACCAAACGCCATTGTAATGACAGCTGTAGACATAGGTATATGGTCTTCTTTCTTCAAAATGAGCGGGCTCGACATGTTGCCCTTCGGCATCTAGTTTATAATTTTGCCACCACGTTGATTTCAATATCCTTGCACGGAAGTGTCAAGTTCTGTGTCGACCCGTGTACCTTATACGTACTGACCCTTATTGACCCGCAGCTGCATATATTTATAATGTTCATTCTTACCCGTGTTGACCCGTATCGGCCCTTACCAACCCGTACCTTTCTTTCCGAATTCCGTATTGAAAAACTTTATATCTTGCCGAATCAACCCATCGAGTATGCAAATCACCCCCGAATTCCGTAGCAAAACTGTACTGTTTATGAAAACTAAAACCGGTTCGTCACCCGGCTAGCCTATGTGTGACCACAGCATTACTTTTCATCTATAGGATTTTGAGAGACACGGCTATTTCAACTCTCCCGCAATCAACTATTTTGATGAACCCCTGGATGTAGCATGGTTGAGGTTACATGTTGGGTCGCATATACAGGCTGCTACCTTGAGGATGGATCTAATTGGGTGCATAAAGTGAAGATGTCATTCAATAGAATAGAACTACCTACAAATTCAACTCTTCCGCAATCAACTATTTTGATGAACCCCTGGCCCCGGTTTCTCGAAAAAACTTAAGTACGTTCTCATGCTCAAATTTGAGCATCGTGCTCAAATCGCACGAAATCATCGTGAACTTCAATCGAATATCCTTCAACGCTGGAGAGTGTTCCTTTGAAGTTGAGCATGTTCTCATGAGTATGTACTTTTCGAGAAACCAGGGCCTGGATGTAGCATGTTTGAGGTTACATGTCGGGTCGCATATACAAGCTGCTACCTTGAGGATGGATCTAATTGGATGCATAAAGTGAAGATGTCATTCAATAGAATAGAACTACCTACAATTTCAGCTCTCCCGCAATCCACCATTTTGATGAACCCCTAGATATTGCATGTTTGAGATTACATGTCGGGTCGCATATACAGGCTGCTACGAGGGACGTTCATTAAAGATTTCCCCTGCCCTACTTTCATTTGAAGTGGGAAGTTGAAATTGTACACATACATTACTGTATGCCTGTATAGGTCACATGCAAATTTGCAGCTCTGAAGTGTAATTTGTTTCTCGTGTCCTTGTGCCGAAGTTAAGTAAGGTAGCGTGATGGAGCAAGCAGTCATCAGATTCCTGAATTTGAAAGGTCGCACTCTAAAGGAGGAATTTGATGACATGAAAGAAGTTTGTTGGGATGATGTCCCATCATATGACTTTGTCAAACACTGGTATACTCAGTTCAAGTGTGGACGTATGTCTGTGGAAACAGTCCGAATCCTGGGCGCCCACAGTCTGTCATTGATGATGCCACCATAAAGTCAATGCAAGGTTTCGGGCACAATCTACGGTGTTCTACAGAACAGGGCTCCAAAATTGCATTAAACGATAGCAGAAGTATGTCTCTCTGGCTAGAGGCCATGTAGAGAAAGATTAATATTTGTGCTAAGTTTCAATTCTCTATACTTATTGGAAGTAGGTTAGGGGAAATCTTTAATGAACACCCCTCGTACCTTGAGGATGGATCTAATTGGATGTATAATAGAGTGAATATCGTTTTGTTTTAAGCTGCATTACGAGGTTTTTGTTGAAAAGCAGCGATATATCCTTCAACAGAATAGAACTAGACTGACTTTATTACCCTTTTCCAAAACGGCAAAATATTTGGTGGTCTGAGTTGTTGCAGAGGACAAAATGGGTTTTACTTATTGTGACATTTGTGAATTTTATAGCACAGAAAGCATAGTGACGAAAGGAGGCAAGAGCCGTCATAGACGGATTATGCTCCACGAATAAGTGTTTGTCACAAATATAAAGATTATCATACATTATGCCCCCTTTTCCCATGACAGCTTCTTTGTACACACATTATTTATAGAATATGGTCTAGAACATCCTATTTATTATAAACTGACACGATTTAAAAACGCAAAACACGTTTTCATTAACCATTCCTTTTCTATTGCCTCGAGCGGCACCATATTTGGGGACCTGTATGAGAAAATGTATACGCTTCACGCTCCAGCGATTTTGTCGTGTTTCCTTTAACCTATCCGGACATCTGAACCGCCCATCACTAAATGCTCGTGTGTCTCGTGCATTCAGACCACGTGTTATATCACTAAGATTTTTTGTGTACAAATTGCCACTTTGATTTACTTATTGAAAACATATGAGAACAACGAAAGAAAATTGTGTATTAAATGCTGAGGCTTATTTTGCGAAAAAGGAATCAAGTTTTGTGGCTTTTGGTTTGCCGTGTTTCGCAAATGAAGGTAGCTAGACGCTTTAGTGTAGCCGAATCGACGGTTCCAAGTTTTATGAGACGTGTAAACGACACAGGAAGATTTACAGACCACCCACGTCCCGGTCAGCTGCGTGTAACAACTGTACGTCAACATAATTGTATACGTCAACGTCACTAACGCAACAGATTTGTGACGGCTCAGTCTACAGCAAATTCTATGGTTGGTAATCGCGGGCGGCCTATACATCGCGACATGATGATAAATCGCCTGTGAAAACACTGGGTTCGCTGTTGTCAATGTTCAATGCCAGGCTCTTGACTCAACGTCCATTTTGGCATAATCTGACGTCCATTTAGGCATTTTTACTGGCTTCCAAGGTCATGTTCTGTCCTGTTATGTTAACAGCTATAACATGTACCATTTTACATGGCTATACATCGGTTTTGTAAGATGCAGGAGATACCTTTTGTAAAAGTACTATTTTGCGTTTTTAAATCGTGTCAGTTTATAAGTACAAAATTACTTTAAATTCTGCCCATTAGATGAAGAGAAATTATAGAAAAACTAATTGTTACACTAAGGTCCCTTTTTCCATGACTCAGTCTCAAATTAAGAAACAGAGAAAAGGGACTCTAGGTATTATCATAGGGAGTTCACATGTGAATTTTAATTGAATTTGGTCCAAGGGTTGCTGAGATATGGCTGTGGACGGATGGACGGACGGACGGACGGACGCACGGACGGACGGACAGTACAGCGTGGCGACTATTTGCTCCCCCGATTTTTTTTCGGGGAGCATAAAAATAAAAAAAATGCTGAATACTGACACTGTTAGGGACGTCAAAACAAGGTCTTGTTTGGGATATGGTTAAGCAGGCTGCTACCTTAAGACGGGTGGTAAACAGAGAAACTAGCTCCAAAAAGAGGTAGTTGCATAGAGCGAAAATTTGTAGGTCACGAACACATTTTCTAAAATTAATCTCTTTCAAAACGAGTTTTTGAGAAATCCGGCGATGCTGTAATGTGAAGAAATGGTCGAAGTTTGTTGTGCACGAGAGTATACGGTATTAGTAGCAGGGTTTTAATACAATCGTTGAAAAACATTTCAAAATCGAAAGTAAAGAAGTTTTTACTTTCGATTTTGAAATGTTTTTCAACGATTGTGACGTCGCGCTCAATGTTGACGTACAAACGAAAAAACGCCATACCGCTCCTTTTCAAACTACCACCAGAATGTATAGGATCAATAAGATTTTGCGAAATTTATATCTTCGGATTCGGGAATGTTTTCCCTTGTGAATGCTACCAACGAAAAATATTTTTAAAGATTCAAAATAGTTTTGTTCTATTGCGAAACGTTCACCAACGTCATTAAACGAGAGGGTAAGATGTAACCAATTTAACACAATCGTGAGTGAAAATGTGTCCAAAAATGACAAAAACAGCGTTTTTCTCGCCAAATAGTTTACGGAATGACGTGAAGTAATCTCTTCAATAAGTCAAAACAAGTTTTACATAAAAAAAGACACAAAGGACTGAAATAATGTGCACTTATTTTGTATAGATAAAAAGGTAAGATTCTGATTTTTTATTTTGATTTATCAAAATACTACGGCAAAATAGAAAAAACACTTCTTTTGTTGTATAAACTTTAATTGCTGATTTAGAAGTACATTGTTTGCAGTTTTGAAATATATTATTTTTGGTGGAGTTTCGTGCTTTAAAATCGGTAAACAATTTAACTTTTTAATTCTAGCGACAATGTCACACGCGCCGAAAAACACACTAAATAGTTTAGTTTTAAAAAATGAAGCGATGCTAAAAATCGTATTAGCACATTTTATTATAAATAAAGACAACAACATAAAAGTACAAACAAATGTCAATAAGTTAATGTACAATTTTGCGAAATATGATTGTTTGCCGAGAAGAAAAACGTTCTTTGGTAAATCTAGCGAAAATGTCACACAGTCCAAAAACGTTACGTCAACGCCACTTACGAGGGCTGAACAAAAGGTTCGCAGAATTTCATCATTGCTTTACTACCTTTCATTCAATTGCATTCATTTTTTCACGTATGCAATTTTATCATATCATCAACTCTCTGATAAAATATCATAAGTCTAAATTCATGAAAACGATATTTTTCTCTTCTTAAAAGGGTTAAGGAATGCAACCCCGTAGTACACCTTAAAATCATACTTGTAAATCTTCGAAAAACGATTATTTTTCAAAACTTGCTAGAGCAAAACTTGTCATATTTTATCTACCTAAAGAAGGTAATCATATCAGATCCTTAGAAAAAATTCAAGGTTCGATGCTGTAAAACAAGGATATAGCTAGGGATATGGTACGACGTACCGACACGGAAAAAATAGTAAAAACGGCAGTTCACGAAGTGGAGGAAATTGTTCGGTGAAATTAATTTTGATATTTTCGGTTCATACACAAACCCCAATGCTATTAATGTAAGAAATATTGCAAGGCTAAAAACATAAAAATCGTGGTCTGTAAAAATGACATGTCTTGTTTATACAAAATAAAAAGAGAATATAAAAGACAAGTCAATGGGTGAACGCGCAAAAAGCGTGAATAATCTGCGACGTTCCTCAACGACGTCGAAAAGAAAGTCTGTTGTTACATGCATATGAGAGAAAGCATATTAGAATTGTTATATGAAATATCAAGTTCTTTGTTAATGCAATCAACTTCGAATGTGCTTTTAATGTATTTTTTTTCGATGCTTACGTTGTGGCGGATGAGGAACACCAAAATCCAAATAAGAAAGCAATCTTTATTTGGGATTCTCGCGAATGCGACATTTATTCTATATTTTTATGATTAATATCAAATCATACATAAATTTCATCTTGTTCAGATAGTTACTGTTTAAATTAATGTCATTTTAAAATGAAAATGGTCCGATTCTAGAAAGTTTTTATACGATAATACGTCTTTCGGAGATTTTTGTAATCTTACGAGAAAAGAAGTTAAATGCCTCTTTTTCTACGACTATATCTGGTACAAAGACACCAATATCTACAGATTAAAGCTTAAAAAGTAAATATTTTAAACAGTACTGATGCTTTCCAAAAATAAACAAAATGATTTCCCTAACCAAAGGTACAGTAACGATGTGCTAAACGAGCGCTCTCGCTCTTTCTATGCACATACTGTAGCGACGTTACAAAATAACGTCGGTTACGCAATTGTACGCCAACATTGAGCGCGACGTCTTGTATTAAAACTCTGCTCACTAACACCGTATATACTCATGCACAACAAACTTCGACCATTTCTTCATATTACAGCATCGCCGGATTTTTCAAAAACTCATTGTAAAAGAAATAATTGCAGAAAAAATGTGTTCGTGACCTACCTTTGTTTACAGATTTTCGCTCTATGCAACTACCTCGGTAGAGGCCGGATGTCACGAGGAAACGAAATACCGTTGACTCTTTTTGGAGCTAGTTTCTCTGTTTACCACCCGTGCTTAAGGATGGATCTAATTGGATGCATAAAGTGAAGTTGTCCTTCTACAGAATAGAAGTAGACTATATTTTTTACTATGACCAGATTACTATGACCAGAGTACTTTTTCAATATTCCATCAAAGATTTTATAAAGATGGTCATGTTTGAGTTTACTTGTCCGGACCTACATACAAACTGCTACATTCAGAACGGATTTTTATCTGTTTTTCTGGTTTTTGGAAAAAACCTTCAAAGGTATAAAACAGTCTATGATTTTGCAATCATAAATGAAATGTCATTAAAATTGGGCCTGGGTATGGTAAAAGGTACCTTATGACATTTGAGAGTAAAATAGATGTGGATGAGCCCATACTTAAAATAATACACATTTTCTCACAGCAAAAAATAAGAGGGAGTAAATACATTCTAAATTTATCTAAAATCCAAACCTTATGTTCTGGGTACTAATTTGATTCAAATGAGTACATTTACCAACAACAAAGGGTTTGATAATATTAAAAGGTTTTATACATTTCGAACAGCAATTAACCCCTCTTATCTATAGCCCTGATGATGTGTAAATTTCTTCTATCAAGTTATAACAGCCCGGACAAATAAGCAAGTTGACCCATTCCCACGCGATGACTCTTTTTCCTACAAGATTATAGGCCCGTACGAAGCAATTTCATATTGAGTGGGTGCTAAAGCCCTTGTCCTGAATATTGGGGGCTAATTTGGATTTTCCCAAAATTTTCAGTGTAAAATTAAGAAAATTTGGCATTTTTTGGCCAACTTTGGGGGGGACTTAGCCCCCTCCTCGCCCCCCCCCCCTGTTCCTACGGGCCTGAGACAATTGTTTTGGAAAACATCAAGGGCGGATCCATGATTTTTTCCAGGGGGGGAGGGGGTCCAAACCCAAGATTTTTTTCCATGGGGTCCAAGCTCAAATTATGGCTTAAAACGTAATAAATATGTAACGTTACACTAAATTTATAAAGTCAAAATTCAATTTTCGGCCAATGCCAGGGGGTGGTGGTCCGGACCCCCCCCCCCACACACACACACACCGACCCCCTCTAGATTCGCCCATGCAATCATTGCATGTTTTAAAAGACGTAACGTCAAAAGTTGCGGACCAACGTTGTAACATGCATATCGTCAGTTTTCCGACGTTAACGCTACGCGAAGGTGTAAAGAAAGTTACAACTTTCCCCAGAACACGAAAAATGCCAAAATATCTATGTTTTACCAACTCAACTCAATTCAATTCAACATTTTTATTCGGCATTTCGGCACGTCCTGTACCTCTGGTCAAAAGAAAACACTTTCACAATAATACTGATACACGCAAGCATGAAAATAGCACCGTACAAAATTAATAATCTAAAATATCAATAAATAAACAACAGAATAATTTCTTAAGGGGGAATGCTCCAGTTTTTCGGAACACTCGGTCATTACTGTAGTAAATTAAATGTTTCGCACCAAATGTTTCGCTACCATATTTTCAATAATATAACACATCATTACAATTTACCATTTTCGACAGTAAAAGTGTATTTATTATGCGAAACTGATTTCCTCAAGATGGAAATCGATTATTTAGAGCAAGACAGTCGTAAGTGTGAATGCAGTTACCCCTGTTTTGCGTCATTTTATTCCTGTGTAGCTGATAAAAATTGCTGTGATTTACTAATAAGTACGCTGACATATACATTTTCTTTTTGAATTATTACCAGGACACGTTGCTTAATACAATAAAAGAGTTTTATCAAATTCTTTTATGTAGAACTTGAAATATTTTCAAAAATATGCACATTTTGACATAAAACACTCCAGCTTCGTTGATCTAACCGAACACGTGAGCATGCTGTTTTACACATTTGCGTATTTACAATAGCCCATATTTTGGATTTTCTGTTCTTATTAAATGTAAGACGTTACTTTAAATCCATTTTCGGGACTAAACTATGAAAATACAGCATTTTATTAGCATTTTAGTGACATTGGACAGGTGCAAGAAATTGTGCATTTTTTCGATGTAGGGGTATGTGATACGAATGTCTATAAAATTCAAACAAGATCGCTGACCATCCATTTTTATTTTATTTTTCAATTGGTAATAACATGTAATTTCAACATACGAAATTTGAATAAATTCTATTATTGGGAAAAAATTTAGGAAACTGGAGCATTCCCCCTTAAGTATTGGAAAAAATCAAGCTCATATGAATATTGAAAATTTTACACCCGTAGGAGAAATGGAGCCGTTTATTCATACGCTAAATATAACTTGTCAAGTATGCATATTTTTTTTTATTAAAATATTTCTTTTTGCACAAATGAAAAAATATATACGAAAATACTTACTAAGATAATCGTCTTTAAGTTTAATCCTTAACAGAAAAAAGATAGAATATTCATTTAAATGGGGTCTACAACCAATGCATTATATGTAAAAAAAAATGAAACTGTGAGACCAAATACTGCCACTAACTAAATGAAATCAATGAAATGCTTTACTTTAAAAAATGTCGTCTATTATCTCAACGTTTCTTATGCCTTGGTCAATGTTTTTCTTTCTTTCTTTTTTTCTGTTACGGGTCTCAAATTTTAACATGTTGCAGAAACCATAAATAACAAGATAGTCAAACAAACAACGACAAAACAAGTTGATCTAGAGCATCGATACATGATCGTAAAACGCCATGAATAGTTCACAAATTAACATGACGTCAAATCGTCAAAAACGCGTTTGTGTGACATTTTAAGACGCTATATCACACTCTATAAAATTATCTTCGCTAGTTGAAGAGATATTGACAAACGCATTTATTTTTTCAAATTTTATCCGAGACATAATTATGTCGAAAATCAATTCAAATTTGAATTTTTTTTTTTTTCTTTTTTTTTTTTTTTGTTGTTGTTTTTTTTTTTTTTTTTTTTTTTTTTTTTTTAGAGCTCAGATGTATGTCCCATTTTTTTTTATATTGATTTCAAATCGCTATTGAAAAAATAAATTAGATTTAAAAATAAGACATACCGAAAAAATGACGTTTTTTAACAGCGTGACGCTACTTATCTCTTTCTTTCCATTCCTCCATAGTTTGTTTACACCATCCAACTACCGTAAGATTTACACTATGTCTTCTGTGACAAAACTGACGTAATTTGCAAAAGTTTGCGCGCTTTAAAAATAAAAGTAATAAAAGCTTTAAAAGTATTACATTTTATCTTATTGGGATTTTCGCGAGTTTTGTTTGGTAATTTCTGTTACACGTGACGACGTCATTTTCTGCTTCAGAGTTTATTTATTGTGTTCATTAAATTATCTGTATTCAAACATTGTTGAAATTCGACATATATTAATAAATTAAAATCCAATATCTTTTATATGATACCAAATACATGTGTGTTTCTCAAATAATAACAACAAATATACGGTTTTAAACAGAAGTTCATAGCCAATTTGGCTTGGTCCGCAACATTTGACGTTACGTCTTAATATTCCGTCTCGTTGTTTTCTCAACCTCTCTCAAGAACCAAACCTAGAACTTGATTCGGAAATAGTTTTGTTTCGCGTTATTGATGATTTGTCAGTTTTTTGTGTGTGCGTGTTTTTTTTTTTTTTTTTTTTTTTTTTTTTTTTTTATTTTTTTCAACATCTTGAATTAATATCAGATTGAAATTACTCCTATCTTACACCTCCTTACTTAAATATTCATTAAATCTCGTAACGTATCAAGGCAATCTTCGTTCTCAATTTCTTATATGGAAAATCAGGCCCCGGTTTCTCGAAAAAAAAAAACTAATAATAATAATTATGGTAAGTATATAATCATGAGAACATGCTCAACTTCAAAGGAATATACTCTCCGACGTTGAAGGGTATTCGATGGAAGTTCACGTGCATTTCGTGCGGTTTGAGCACGGTGCTCAGATTTGAGCATGAGAACGTACTTAACCCATGACCAAACAGTGACTCCTTTTGACTCCTTTCAAGATAATGGTTTAGGAATTCAATGTAGAAAATGAAGAATTTGCTTGTGACAATTAAGCAATTTCTTCATTTAACACAATGATTTCTACACAAAAAGACCACACAAAAAAATAAATTTTATTCACATGAAATTGTCGTCTGCAAAGTTTTTGAATTTGGACAAGTCTAAAATTTTGCTCTTTGGTAATGGGTTAAGTTTTTTCGAGAAACCGGGGTCTGGGGATATCTGATATAGAAGAGAAAAAAGTGTAGACATCTGACATAAATTATTGTGTACAAATACGCATTCGTGTTTGAGAGTTGTTTTCTTGACAGTTCTGGACAGAAACGGTTGTGAGAGGGGACTTATCCACAGCGGGCAATCACGTGACACAACATTTTCGATATTTTTCAATAGTTTTATAGATATATGGCCGGTTTAACCCTTTCCCAAACGACAAAATTTTAGGGTGATCCACTTCAAAAACTGCCACAAATGACAAAATGGATGTTATTAAAGATAGGATTTGTGTAAAATAAGGCATAGAAAATATTGAGACAAAAGGAGAAACTGCTGGTTATCAGCAGTTTCTTCTTTTGTTTCAATGTTTTCCCAAGCATTTTCAATTAGGGGCGTCAAAACAAGGTCTTGTTTGGAAAAGGGTTAAAAAAAAAGATTAAAAACAGAGAACACGGGGAAACACCACTAATTTTAACTGCCACGTCCAGCTAATTCATGGCGTTTCCCACCTTCTATGCTTTTAACCGAAATCAAATTGGTCAAGTATTAACAAAATAATTGACGATTATCTGAAACCGTTGTATCACGTGATTCACCTCCTGATTTTTATTATGTGCTCTAGAATCACATGACGCAAAAACCGCTGGTGGTGAACTAAAACAATTTTCGCTACAACAAGGTATAGATATTTTGCGTTTAAATGTGAGTTTATAGATTTTTTTCTAATGGCAATGAACTTGTTCTAAAACAGATCAGATTTACAGTTTTGTATTGACAAACTGTCGGTGTTGTTAAAAAATCTCGTAACTACGGCTTCGATAAAGCCGTAGTTACGAGATTTTATAACAACACCGACGGAATACATTGATCGCGAAAAAACGTCCCTCGCTTTGGCCGAGTTCACCACCAGTGACAACAGCAATAAATTAGTGCAGAATATCGAAATAAATCTGTTAATACGTGGCCGATTTCAATCTGGTTAGAAATAAGAGGTGTTAAAACGGTATGAATTGATTTTCTTGACATGTATCTGATTGGAATAATCCTCACGTGTGTGTTTCTCGTCCACGAGCAAACTTGTTCAACATTCAACATTCCCCAACACCGACTCAACAGTGCTCTGACGAAGAATGTGGCCAAGGTGTTTCTGTCGTCGAGGGATTTATCTATGTGTGCTTACAGTTGCATGTACTTTGCGGATTGCATGGCAATAAATTATGTAATCAAAGACAAGGTCTGCGAGTGGTTATTTGCCTCCAATGATTCGTCTGGGATGGTTCGTGGTTTCAAGGGATATGTTCACCTGGACATGGTGGTTGATTGGAAACAGGTAACTTAACCCATTACCAGACGGCAAAATTTTTGACAGTTCCATAGAAATTCAAAGATGATGCTTTAGAAAACCAATTTAGAAATGTTAGTGAATACAGCCATAGGTATTGTTTGGGAAAAGGTTATAAGCACAAGCATTTCCTGGATCAATGGTAGTCTAAAATACAGTCGACACTCGTTGTGTCGAAGTAAGAGGGACAGCCAAAATACATCGACATATCCGGAGTTCGACCAGGCCCGTAGGAACAGGGGGGCTAGGGGGCTAAGCCCCCCAATGTTGGCCAAAATCCCGAATTTTCTTAATTTTATAATTTTATACTGAAAATTTTGGGAAAATCCAAATTAGCCCCCCCCCCCCCGAATATTCAAGACAAGGGCTTTATCTTATCCCCCCCATATGAAATTGCTTCCTACGGGCCTGTCGACTAATCCGATTTTATTAAGTTTCGACTTAAATGAGATTTGGCTATTTTTGTTGTTCATCAAGTGCGTTCCAAATTGAAATACAGTAGGAAAAGGAAATAAATTGGTCGAAACGAGCAATTTCTATCCTTTTCCTACTTAATTTCAATGGCGATGTTTATTTGGCCAGTCTTTCACTTCGACTTAAGTGGAAATTCGACTCATTCGATGTCGAGATAACGAGTGTCGACTGTACCTCAGTGAAGTCTGATCTTGATCCATTCTGCTCTTCATTATTACAGGTCATGAGGAAATGGGAAGAGAATGACATGGGTCCTGATCAGGCCGTGCCTATGCTGAGGCTGATCTGGACCTTTACAGTAAGTTATTGGTCGATCTTAACCCTTTCCCAAACAACAACATTTTAAGCTGATCAAATTCAAAAAATGCCACAAATGACAAAATGCCATGTAATTAAAGATAGGATTTGTATAAAATATTTCATAGAAAATATTGAGACAAAAGGAGAAACTGCAGGTTATCGGCAGTTTCTTCTTTTGTTTCAATGTTTTCCTAAGCCTTTTCTACCAGGGACGACAAAATCTGAGGTGCGTTCTTTAGAGCGAGATTTCTTGAGATTTCTTAATATTTTAGGATAAAGCGTTCTTTAGAGCAAGATTTTTAAGACGCTCAATGGGAGGCGCCATTACCCTATACTTCGTGCTGAACCCCTCGGTCAACTCTGTAGAAACAATATAAAATAGAATTGATCGAGTTGTTCCAAACTGTCCATGATTTATAAACCGCGCTGTTCCGAATGCTCCATACTTTATACAAATGACGTCATGATGAACAGCTCGGTCAAAGTCTCGGTTTTAAAAACGCTTTATCCAAAACATCTTAAGAAATCTTAAAAATCTCGCTCTAAAGAACGCGGTTCAGGTCTTGTTTGGGAAAGGGTTAAATGCCACAAGGCTTCGCTAAAATAACCTTTGGAAAATGAATATTTAGTAAGATGGGAAAAACTGTCTAGATACCCAGTGCGACCAGGCTGACTAGGATCGATACTTTTCATGCTTCCCAGTACTCTCTTATGAACAGAGCACATTATCTCTACATTCCATTTCGATAGAATGATGGTTTAATCAATAGACCCCGGCAATGGAGAGTAGCTTCCCAGAAGGTCCCGTAAAGTGAAATTGGTCGCATTTACATTCACATTTCGTATGTATACATTTCAGATAATTGGCCCGAATCCATGTTCCAACAAACCGTGCAATCTTGGCAAAATATGTGTTCCCAGTAACGAATCCTATGTGTGCAAAAACAATGGTAAGATCAATACTATTGTTTTTAATTTTACCCTATTTTTATTTATTTATATTGTAATTTATTTAATTATTTATTTAATGATTTGTCCCATTTTCTCTAGGTTTTGGGTCCGAAATCAAGCTTGCATCGTTATACAATGAGATTAGCACTTTAAATTAATATCTACATCATATAAAAATGTTGATTAAAACAATTTATGTTCTATCGTGGGTCATCGTTATTTAACCACGGTTCTGAGTTATACGACACAATATTGCCCTCGATACGAGGATAATTCATTGAAGGGGAAAAATCACTCACATGCGACATTGAAATTAATCCATGTTGCTTGTATAACTTGTGTACAGTATAACTCAGAAAGGTCTGAGACACAAGTGAAAAAATGCTTGTTTTCAGAATTTTCCCTGTGTTTTTCTTAATTTAGGACGGTCGAAACCAGGGCTCGTATGTTCCAATCTTAAACCTTTCCCAAACGGGACCTGGCCCTAGTTTCTCGAAAAAAAAACCTTAAGTAGCCTACATACTCATGAGTGCATGCTCAACTTCATTTGAATGCCAATCAACGTTGATTGGTATTCAATTAAAGTTCACGTTGATTTGAGTCTGAGAACGTATTTAAGTTTTTTCCTGGTCCCGGTTTCTCGAAAAAACTTAAGTATATTCTCACGAGAACATGCTCAACTTCAAAGGGATACTCTCCAACGTTGAAGGGTATTCGATTGAAGTTCACGTGAATTTCGTGCGATTTGAGCACGGTGCTCAGATTTGAGTCTGAGAACGTACTCAAGTTTTTTCGAGAAACCGGGCCTGGTTTTAACGTCCCAAAGAAAAGAAAAGCTTTGGAAAATATTGAGACAAATAAGAAATTGCTTCCAAATAAGATTTTTCTTCCTTGTCTTCAATATTTTTATCGTTAATTATTGTACACAAAATTATTATTTTGTCTCAATATCTTTTAAAGGGACATTTCATTCCAATTTCATTTTTTTAAAATATGTCTTGATGCCAAGATTGGTTATTCTAATGAGTATAAATACTATTAGTTTTTTTAAGTTGTTGCCAATAAGCGAGAAACACGCATTTAAAGTTGAGACATAATCGATAAATTGCATATGAATCCGAACTGTTGTCCACAACAATTTGTTCAATTTTAACACAAAAATATAAATATCTCGTAAACGGCGCAATATTTTGGCTTAAAATTTTCAGAATTTTCATAAGGAATTATGCTCTTTCAGATAAAAATAAAAGTAAAATTTATGACAAAAAAATCTGAAATAACTCTTATGACTTTTTGTGTACAAATAACATTTTCATAAACTTCCATTTCCGTTTGTCTTCTGCAACCTATTTCAATTTTTTTATAAACTGGACTAGATCTAATCCACAATTTTACTGTTTGGGAAAGGGTTTACCAATAAAATATATTTTCTTTTCTTGTACAGATTTCGACTATTGCGACAAGTTGTATTTCACGTATTTGGGAAATGATGAATATAAACAGGTTGTACAAATTCCTACGCTTAGAGAGGGTTCGAGAATAGATGATATATGGCTGTACTCAAGCAGTGGAGTAGTGATAGACATGATCTCTTACGAGAGTTATTATATTCAGGTAGTGTACAATTTTACTGACGTGACACAGCTTTTATATCGATGGTGGGAAGTCAAAACCTCGTAACTACAGCTTGAATAAGCTGGAGTTACGAGGTTTTGACTTCCCACCGACGATTTATATATACTGAGAGGCAAAAGAAAGTATACACTTTTTGTTTGTCAATATCTCGCTTATTTTCCATCATATCGACTCAAAATTTTGTACATTTCATTTCTACCCATAGGTTAATAAAACAGTGTTAATGCATTTCAGCTAAAATTGCTTGCTTACCCATACTGTTGTCACATGCCGATTTTGCAAACTTTGCACGTGCGACTTAGTGGATCATCAAATATTGCTGTTAATCCGTTTTAATTTCTTCATTCTTTATCACAACAAATCACAACGTTAAATTTTCTCTAACATTGAAACACAATTCTCACTGGCTGGTTGAATTTGATCAATATATCTCTTTTTTGCAATAAGACCCATTTTTCTATGACGCGGCATGATGCGAAAGAAAAATGACACTCTATACACTTAGTCAGGTAGCTAGGAACATTATGCGCAATTTTGTATCAAAATCCGACAACAAATTAAGAAGAAGTTATGTCAGATAACTTGTTTGTATCAAGCCCCCTTTTGCCATGACGCATCGCAATATGGATAAGCACTAACAATGTACGCAGGTTTCTAGGTGAGTAGGCACATTCTGTGAAATTTTATCCAAATCCGTCCATAAATGTAAGGGTTGTGTCAACGTGAAAGCTTGCATTAATTCATTGATTTAAGTCCCTTTTTCGATGACGCTGTTTGATATGAAACACATTTGCAACGGAAAAAGGACAGATAGACCGATAGGCGGACAAGGTTACATCAATAAACGACCACCTTCGGCGAGGTTTAAAAATCGTTCTTAATCTATTAATCTTTTTTTTTTCAGAAAACGTGGGAGAACCAGGGTGTATACTTATTTTTGCCTCTCAGTATATATATCATAATTAGGGAACGGTTTTATCCAGTTAACAGTGACGTAATTTCGGACAAACAATAGTATTTTATAGGTGTTGTTATAAAAGCACGTAACTACGCCTTGATTCAACATGTAGTTACGAGATTATATAACAAAACCTACGGTTTACCGATAAAAACGGTAAACATAGTCTATTTTAAGCACAAAATTTATTGCTGTTACACGTTTTAGCTTGTTTGCTAGAAATAATCCAGTCACGTGTTCTTGCATTCTCTATATAATCCGTGTAACTAAGATTTTTTAAAAGTCTCTGATGTAATGACGCTTTTCAACAAAAACATCGTAAAGTCTGCAGCTTGTTTTAAGCACAGGGGTCTGTAAAATAACTCCCAGCAACTAATGAACCTTCATTTAGTAAAGGGATTTTTCTACGTTCAATCTCAATCTGATCAACTTCCCACTATTACAAAATACGGCGTAACTTTTTCAAATAAACAGATAATCTGTCCAATTTTTCGTTAAATGAGAGCCAATATATTTTCTTCAACGAAAATACAATTGTTTTGGGATGGGTAATGCAGTCTGACTGCTACAATGGCACAACGTTGAAATTCACACCGAAGATGTGGTCCATTTACATTACCGCGTTCAGCCGATTTCAAGATATGAGCACGCTTGAGATCGATCAGAACGTCAATTAAACCAAAAGCAAGTCTAAATATAACACTGACCTGTCACATTCTTCTTCTCTAACGGTTTTAGAATCAAACATTTTACGATTTTCCGTTCAGCTATTGTATTTACATGAAAGCAGACATCTTGGTCACGTGACGGGTTTGGCGACGAATGATTTCATTGGTCGACTCGTTTCTGTTCACATGTTCGTACATTCCCCCGAAAATCGATGCACCACTACATGTACCAGCGCTTATTAATGTCTTCTTCTTCTTCTTCTTCTTCTTCTTCTTCTTCTTCTTCTTCTTCTTCTTCTTCTTCTTCTTCTTCTTCTTCTTCTTCTTCTTCTTCTTCTTCTTCTTCTTCTTCTTCTTCTCTTCCATATACTGTCCACAATCAACGGGCTGATTATTTTTGGGGGGGGGGGGGGGGGGGAGAGGGGGGGGGGGGGGGGGGTAGCGCAATAGTTAAAAGATAATAGTAAAAGATGAAAAATATATACAGTGAAAGTTAAAAGATATAAGATAGAGTTAGAAAAAGTGGTTAGCTAGTTGGACCTTGAAGCCTGCTGACCGTACATCTGCTGGGAGATGGTTCCAGTCTCGAGTAGTTCGTGGAAAGAAGGAATTTTGTCTGGCTGTTGTTTTATTGTATATAATTGCATAACTGTCTTCTTCTATGTTCCTTGAATGTCTTGTAGGTTTGCTAACATATTGAGTAGGGTCTTTCACTAGTCTGTGTGTTGTTATTTTGTAAAATGTTGTTAACCTGGCCATTTTTCATCTGTTTTCTAGGGACT